>CM053626.1:69264695-69298189 GCA_028646595.1 Phalanger gymnotis | reverse complement strand
GGCAAGAAAAAGCAGTTCTATAGGAAGGGAAGAGGAGGCAGGTGAGGGGGAATGAGTGACTCTTGCTTTCATGGGATTTAACTTGAGGAGGGAATAACATACACACTCAATTGGGTATCTTACCCCACAGGAAAGAAGGAGGAAGGGGATAAAAAAGGGGGGAAGCTAGAAGGGAGGGCAGATGAGGAAGGAGGCAATCAAAAGCAAACACTTTCGAAAAGGGACAGGGTCAAGGGAGAAAATTGAATAAAGGGGGACAGGATAGGATGAAGGGAAATATAGTTAGTCTTTCGCAACATGACTATTTATGGGAGTGTTTTGCATGATGATACATGTGTGGCCTATGTTGAATCGCTTGCTTTCTTAGGGAGAGTGGGTAGGGAGGGAGGAGGGGAGAGAATTTAGAACTCAAAGTTTTAAAAGCAGATGTTCAAAAAAAAAAAAGTTGTTTTTGCATGCAACTGGGAAATAAGATATACTGGCAATGGGGCATAGAAATCCATCTTACCCTACAAGAAAGAAAGGGAAAAGGGATGGGGGCAGGCGGAGGGGATGACAGAAGGGAGGGCTGACTGGGGTATGGGGCAATCAGAGTATATGCCATCTTGGAGTGGGGAGGAGGGAAGAAATGGGGAAAAAATTTGTAAGTCCAAATCTTGTGGAAATCAATGCTGAAAACTAAAAAAATATTAAATAATAAAGTATGGAATTGAAATAAATAAATAAATAATAAAGTTATTTAAATTTCTTTTTCCCCCTTTTTTCTTCCCTCTCCTATCCCATAGTAATAGCTAACATTTACATGGTGCTTACTATGTGCCAGGCACTGTGCCAAGTGCTTTGCAATAGTGACAAGGTTTAGATATACTTTTTCTTTCTGTGGAGCTCTTTTTTTTCTTAGTGAGCCAAAGGAAAGTGCACTAAATTTCATCCTCTTCCCCTCCCCCCACCCAGGTCCTATGGTATCCCAGTGGACCTAGCAGTCACGTTTTCCTTTGCCCTGTGTTCTGGTGTGGAAGTCTGTGAAGATCAATACCTAACGAGCACCTAAAACTGAAGGAGGCAACCCTATGTTTCTTGGCAGAAAGTTTCTAAATCCAGTAAAATCCTAAAAATGGTTCTGATTCACCCGTCCCAAATCCTTGCTGACTGACTTAGTTCATTTCAATTTATATGAATATATATTAAGAGCCTACTTTTTGTTAGGTGCTTCCAGCAAATATTTATCAGAACAGGAAGACTCTGAACATATCCTAAACACTAGAAAATTTGACTTAACTGAATTATAAGAAAAGGTAAACACAAGATGCAGAATTCCTTAATGATTCCCAGTCCCCTAGTAACTGGGCGAACACATGACCATGAGAGTTTGATTATTCACAGGTCCTTTTATGGTAGGAAACAGCAGGCAAGTTCTAGTTAATGAGGACCTGATAGTACCTTTGCCAGTGCCCAAGTTCAAGTGCACACGTGGAACATTATTCAGAAAGGAAACCAGTTTTCTCCTACAGTATATCAAGTACCCGATGGGACAAGGAATGATTGCTAATGTAGTGAAGCATAGAATGCAGGGTGAGACATGCTCTGAAGCAGGAAGCTTAATCTTTGTGTGTGTGTGTGTGTCATGGCTTCCTTTAGTAGTAAGAGAAAGCCTATTGCCTCTTTTCAGAATAATCTTTTTTTTTTATTAATTCATGTATTTTTAGTTTTCAACATTCACTTTCATAAAATTTTGTTTCAAATTAGAATGATCTTTTTAAAAACGAAACAGAATGCATAGGATTATAAGGGAAACCCAATATATTGAAATAAAATGTAATATATAAATATATGTACATATATGTATTATACATAAATATATAAATGTATATATACATATGTGTGGTGTGTATCTATATATATGCATGTGTACATATATACATATGTGTGTGTATGTATGTGTGTGTGTGTGTATATATATATATATATGTATATATATTTCCCATCCAAGCTTTCCAATCCTGTGAAATCTATCTACAGATCCACTAGAGATCCGTGGTCTCCAGGTTAAGAGCCCTTACTCTAGAGATTGTTGTTGTCATTGGTTATTGTCATTCATCCTTCTTGAAGAGGACCAATGATGTTAAGAGGGTGATGACTAGTGGGTGACCTGGATTTGAGTGAGCTACACAAAGTCGTCAGCCTCACTCTCTCTTCCAGAGTCATCGAATCCAGTGGTAAGATAAGAGTCACTATGACTGGCACCTCTACAGATATTAATCATACAAGTAGCCCCAGAGAAGTCTACAGGGCTAGAAAGAAGGGAGAGATCAAAGATATCGGATCTGCCACTTGAGGACCAGAGTCCAAGTTCAAATTTGAATAGCAGGTATGCTTCTTTGTACTTCACAGGTCAAGAACGGGAAATAAAATGACTGGTCAGTTGACAGAGCTAGGGTTCAAAACCAGGCTTCCTGATCCCAGGTCAGTGCTTTGCGCCTGTTACACCACACTGTCTCCATAATACACCTTTGTGAGGTAAAATAGAAGAAGTCCTCAGCATGCCCCTCCTCCTCTCTCCATCACACCCCTCTCTCTATCCCCACTGGCCTAGGCGATCACTGTATTCTTGATTTTTCAGTTTGGCCAGTCGGAAGAACACTAGGTTTGGAATCAGAGGATTTGAGCCATTTATTACCCGTATAACCTTGCGTGAGTTACTCGTGAGCCTCAGTTTCTTCATCTGTAAAATAAAGGGGTTAGACTAAACTCCAACCTTCATCTCTAGGTCTATGGTCCTATAATTTTAAACCCTGGTAGAAACAGCTGCCATAACTGAGCAAAAGCAGGTTTGGACAGAGCTGAGACCTGAGATTCAAGTGGGCAAACAGGAATGAAGCAACACTTTGAGTGCTGACTGGCCAATTTTTATACACATGCCCCTGAGGCTCCCAAGGAATCTCATTCATTGATCAAAGGAGGGATTCGGGGTGGGTAAAAATTCAATTAAGACCTTTCATTTTCTAAGTCAAAATTCTCTGTCAAGCAATAACAACAGAAACAAACAAAAACACAACTTCTCTTCAGCCCATATCCTGATGCTAAAATGCTTTTCTCCAGCTATAGATCACCAGGACTCCCAGTTCAATAGAAATCAAATGCCAGTTTCTACCCCACCTTTCTTAAAATACAAAAACAAAAAACAAACCCCCTACTACCCATTTCAGAAACAGCTGCATAAGGTGGTTGTGAAGCGTTTACCTGAAATGACAGGACTTTAAAGGAAATCATTTAAATGAGGCCCTTTGCCCTTAATGACCCATAATAAAAATGCTTCTGTTTCCAAGCTGACTGGAGAGCCTGGTACCTGTTGCCATGGTAACACTCAGCTGCTACTCAACACTGGCTTAATGATCAGTATGTCAGGCTCTTGAGATAACCACAAGCTTAGACAAACCTTTAATAGTCAGATTCCTTCCGTGTGGGGCTTCAGGTATAGTGAGGTGAATGCTTTTTAGTGTCAGGAAAGACTCAGACCACTGGCTATAATTCTTCAGAGATGAAGAAGGATTATCACCCTTCCTCTCCTTCCTTTTAACACAAATTCTGTTTATTCCTTTGGTTTCTCTACACCTGTGTCCCTCCATGGCCTAAAACAGTTATAAGACAGTCATAATATACTACTATAAACAAACAAACAAACAAACAAACAAATGAATGAATGGATAAATCCATAAATAAACAAAAGTAAGCTTTTAATAAATCAAGGAGCAGAGCTGACCCTATACATGGGTAGAATAAGTGGTATTTTTTCTTCCAGGCTAATTGTGGGACCCCCATCTGCTTAAAATTTATTCCTCATTGTCCTATCATAGAACTGAGGTGGAATAAGAGGATGTGCCCAAAGTCAGGGTAATACACCCTACTTTGAATAGAAAAAGGTTCCTCTGCTATGATGGCAGAAATGATGGCAGGGACCACCAGCTCATCGTCTCCCTACCCAGCATTACTGGTGTTTTCTAAAGGTGTTGGAGCTTCAAGGTCATTTGTATATCCAGGCATTAGTTTGGGGGAGGTCGGGTATGATAAAATCAAAAGGATAAAGAGAAGAAAAAAATGGAGTTCAGTTGTCTTAATCCTCACAGCGAGTAGCAAGTCAGAGAAGTCCCATAGGTAGCAGGGCAGAGACTAAAGAACTGATCAGATGGAGACTATCTGGATAGCTTGAGCCACCTCATGGTAATGAGTAGGGCTCAAATCAACCTACCCCACTCAGCCCATATGCATTTACCAGGTGAGAACACACCTCTAGTTCACTAGGTGTGAACAATGCCTGGACAGCTCCCTAAGTGTAACAGGAAGTCTGAGGAGAGAGAGATTGGCTAAGGATCTTGGTCCCACCTTCTATGGCCAGTAGGAAACCATTGCAAATGAAGCCGCTTACTAGTTTTAAAATCATTGAGGATATAGCAGCTTAGTGGTGGGAACTGTTCCAACCAAGCCCTTGGCAAGGAATTGCTTTTGGGTGGAAGAGACAGTTGACACTCAGCCTTTTACATGTGGCCTGTGTTGGCTGGAAGAGAACCTTGAGAGCTTTGAAGGACTTCAGACTTCCCAGCTTCCTGTCTATGTCCTAGCATTATCTCCAGGACAGCATCAGTTAGTGTCAGTGTCGGCATCATAATTTTAAAACAGACTGGACTCCACAAGGAAAGTCAGATTTAAAGTTCTACCAAGTGCTCATGAGAAAAATCTACACCATACTTAAAGGGAACGTCTCAAAGATTCCAGCAAAAGGACTTTCAGAAGCTGTCAGTTGCCACTTTTCCACATGTGCTCTCTAAACACAAGCACACTGTAATTTAGATGTTGGCTGCTTGTTCTTCGTGTTGTCTCATGCACACATGCAATGCATTTTTATATACTCATCATCCATTAATATTGTATTGCCATTGTAATTATTGACCTCAAATTTAAGAAAGAAAAGTAACCATTTACTCTGTGTGGCAGATTTCTCAGTAAAGCTTCATTTCAGATAAAAAAGAAATAAGCATAAACACACTGGACTCTCTAAGTTCTAGTGGGACAGTAGGTCACAGATTGGGGCATGGGGAAGGCTGTTTTGTTCCCAACTGTTCTTAACACATGAGTAAACACTGATTTTTAAAAGCTAATTGTCTAGTTGACTAATTGATATCACTAATAGTTATAGAGGGAACTCACCAGTGGGGGCTTGTGAACTATAGCATTAGAACAACAACTCCCTAAACCCTCAGAAAATGATACGCTTATGGCAAGAGAAAAGGAGAAAAATCACACTTCTCAGACTCAGCGAACATAGGAATAACTCATACAAATGAGTTATACAAGGTAGGACAAGACAGATTCAGGCAGGAGTTTCTAGCTTGAGTGTAAAGTAGGACCTTACCTTGGAACATGAATCTTATGGTGATATGGTGATATGGAGACTGTGTATAGACAATCATAAAATGATTATAGGGCTTTAAAATCTGCTTTTTCTCATTGAGTCCAGCTGTTCTTGCTTCCTGATACTGACTCCATCACCAGCCACTGCTATCTTGGGGATCAATGACACCAAAGAAAAGATGGGAAGTCAAAAATCCTTCTGACAAATCATTCCTGAGTAGAAGAAGAAGAACCATTAATAAATGGTTCATATTACCCTCAGTACCAAAGGTATTCATGTTACCCTCTCTTCCACTCTATTAATGACTATGGAGCCTAGAATGTTTCTTCTGTTCAATTTTCCCCTGTTGTTTACCTGGTTATTTTGTCCTAATTAAATACTTTGCTACTTGACAAGGAGGTCCTGCTTGGTCTATTGGTAGACTGGTTGGGAATACAGACTGAGTATTAGCTGGAGTAGCAATGGGATTCCAGAGTTGTGTGATACCCATTATATACCATTGACAAGCTTTTGCATATTTCACAATTTAGCATTAAATGATCACTCAGTCCACCAATAAATATTTATTAAGTGCCTGCTATTTCCAGGCATCATATCATCAATGGCCTCATAGACAAAAGAAGTGGCAGACAACTTAAGTAAATATGCTAATCCTCCCAGGTAGTTATTAGTTCTAATAACAATGTTCTAATGACAGATGTTCCTTATGCTCCCTTCCTTAGTTCCTTTAGTTCCTCCCACTGCATTTTTTAAAATTTTATTTTTAATTTATGAAATAATACAAGAATTCCCATAACATGGTAGAATAAAAAAGATGATTGTGCATGAAAGTGCATATCTATAATGTACAACTTGCTATTCCTTTTAAATATATAATAAAGTAACTGTGTAACTTTCTTTTTTCCCTTTTTTCTTCCTTTCTCTCTTCCCTTGACCTAGAGATAAATACCATTAGACACAAGTGTATATGTCTGTATGTATGTATATGTGTATGTGTGTGTATGTATATGTGTATATATATGTATGTATGCACACACATTATATATGTACATATATATGTGTGTATATATACATATACATAGTGTGTGTGTGTATATGTAGGTATGTGTGTATGTGTAAAATCGTTCCAAACATTTTTTGATTTATCAGTTCTTTCTCTGGATCTGTGCTTATTGGAATGAGATAGAGACAGAGATAGAGAATGAGATCAAAGGAAGAAGGCTTACTTTTCTGTTACATCCATTTAAAAGGGACTGTTTGGCAGAAAAAGACATTCTCAGAAGCTTGGTCTCTAGATGATGAAGCATGATCTTCAAGGGGGCCTATCACAGTGGTCGATCCATCCAGTATCTAAATCATGGTTTCCATAACAGCAATTTAGCTGCAGTTTGTGAAACCTGGAATGTGGCAGTGAAGTTGAGCTTGCTAAACAATATTAACCTGCCTATTAGACTCTGGAGTGGAGATGCTTGGCCCCTTTCTTTTCTGCCTATATTCCAGTTTCTTATAGTTTAAAAGTTTGGTTTTGAGGGTTAGAGGCAGGTAGATGGTAGGGGAAGCTATGAGACTGGTTGGTCTACACAAGAGTGAGGAATGGGTGACTTCATGAACCCTTGCCCACAATTGCAAGTAGATTGATCCATGGATGACTCCATACCAAGGTGGTAGGTAGTCAGAACCTTTCCAGCAAAGATGGGCAAGGCCTGGCACCACCAGAGCGGTAGAGACTTTCTTCTGTCACATAAGCTAATGGAGAGCTAGCCAGGAGATGTGTAGAAGAACCCCTATGACACGAATCACAATCATAGGTAGGACTAAATGCATCAACATCGTTGGATGAACTGGGGAAGTTTGTTAACCATCTACACATGGGTTAATTCACTGTAGGGAGGTAGAGTAAAATTCTCAACAAACTGATTTACCAAAACAGGAGTATTCTATGCTGTATCCTGACATGGAGTCTGGAAGGAAAATATAGAGTCACAGTCTACCGTGGTCCCTTGTTCCAGTAGAAACAAAGTGACTCTAGACGTTGGTATTTGTAGATTGAGTAAGGGAAGGTGGGATTCAAACATTTGAGCATTTCCTGAAGCTTGGGTAGGAATTTCTCTACCTAGTTCTCATGGATCGTAAAATAGGAAATAGCCCAGTGAATGGCCTGTCCCACCAAGCAGGATGTGAACAAATAGACATTCATAGGATCATCTTGTCTAACCTTATCCTACTACAGATATGGAAACATAGTTGAAGTCAGTAATGACAACAAATATACAAGCAAGCATTAAGTGCCTACTGTTTACCAGGCATCATGCTAAATTATTGTTATTTGGGCATGTCTGACTCTTCATGACCCCATGGACAATACCATGCCAGTTCATGGGGTTTTCTCGGCAAAGATACTGGAGTGGTTCGCCACTTCATTCTCTGGTGGATTAAGGTAAACTTGCCCAGGCTAACACAGCTAGTAAGTATCTGAGGTCAGATTTGAGCTTAGGTCTTTCTGACTCCAGGCCCAGGGCTCTATCCACTTAGCTGCTTCATTATGCTAAGTACTAGGGATACAAAGAAAGGAGGAAAAAAAAACCCAACAATCCAGTCCCTGCTGTTAAATGGCTCACAATCTAATAGAGGAACCAGAACACAAACAACCATGTGGGAATGAGATATCTGTAGAATAATTAGGAGATAATCAACAAAGGGAAAACATTTGACTTGCCCAAGTTTGTGCCAGTAGTAAGTGGAGATGTTGTGGTGTGACTGGGCTGAAAGTCACTTAACCTCTGTCTGCCTCAGTTTCCTCATCTGTAAAATGGAAATAATAGCACCTACCTTTCAGGATAGTTATGAGGATAGTATGAGATATGATTTATGAAATGCCTAGCATAGTGCCAGTGCCTGGCAAATAGTAGGCACTTAATAAATGCTCTTTTTTTTTTAGAGAGGCCCTTTGATTTCAAATCTTGGGACTCTTGATTTCACCACGGGTCCTCTCAAGTTTGGAGCCAGGGTTGTCCCCAGAGGTGGTGGTATGCAACCTATTTGTATTCACCCAAAATACAATACCCTGGGAGACTGACTTGCCCACCTTTTGGAAAAACCGGAGGGAACTTCCCTGCATGACCAAAAATGGCAACTGACTCCACCTGTTTCTGAAGCCACTGGAGCCATTCACATGACAGTAAACACATCCCAGAGCAGGGTTAGTTCTCGGAAACTGCTTCATTTGTTACTGGAGGCTTTCCAGGGTAACAAGTGGTAGCCATTGTGGGGAGTGTGGGTAGGGCAGAGAGTTAGATTGGATCTCTTAAAGAAAAATACTTGGAATCCTTAGTCCTGGGAAAAGGGGACTAAAGTTAGGAGGTAATTAAAGGAAATCCACAGGGCTCAAGGAAAGAACCCTACAGAGGAAAAGAGGTGGAACCTGAGATATCATCTGAAAGTAAATAGCTTATACATGCCTGTGCATATAGATGTGTATGTAGTTGGATATGTGTGCATACACATACATATAAACATGTGTGTAGGCACATGTGTGTATGTGTATTCCTTTAAACTTTATAAAGGCTTCACATATATTTTCTCATTTGATCTTTACAACCTTGTGAGATAGGTGCTATTACCTTTCTCTTTCACAGATGAGGAAAATAAGGCAAAGGCAGGTTTGGGGGACTTGCCCAGAATAACACAATGTATTGTGTTATAACATAATAGCACAACAGCAACGGTAATAGGGCTGATGTCTGCTGGCAATTAAGGAAAATCCACGGAGGCAGAAGGAGGAACCCTTTAGATAAAAAGAGGGTGGGATCTAGTCCTTTATGGTTCTCGAAGGCTTCACATACATTATCTCAATTGCCCTTGATAACAACCCTGTAAGGTATGTGATATAATTAGCCCCATTTATAGATGAGAAAAACCAGGCTGAGAAAGGTGGGGTCATAGAGCTAGTAAATGTCTGAATCAAGATTTGACCTCAGGTCTTCCTGACTGCCTGTCTAGCTGTATCTCCAATACCAAGCTGCGTTCGTATATAGTTATTTGTATTTTGGTTCCTCTGTTAGATTGAGAGCTCTTTGAGAGAAGAGACTGGCTTTTTTCCTTCTTTTTTCTCCTTTCTTTGTATCCCCAGTACTCAGCATAATGAAGCAGCTAGGTGCCTCAGTGGATGGAGCCATAGGGCTGGAGTCAGAAAGACCTAAGCTCAAATCTGACCTCAGATACTTATTAGCTGTGTGACCCTGGGCAAGTCACTGGACAACTTGCTATAAGAAAGAAATGGAGCTTGTAGCAATGGCTCCCAAGTTAGGGGAGCCAGTATGGGTTATGTGAAGGATAAAGTACTATTCAGAGAAGCTATAAAAGTCAGAGAGGCAGTGGCTTGTTCTGAAATGGGCGTCCAGTCCAAGATTGTGTGCTAACTTTCGTTATCAGCATCGTCTTGAGCAGAGCGGTTTAAGGTAGCATCACTTTCTCCCTCTGATAGGGTCGGCCTTGGGGTCAGATACAAGAGGACAGTCATCTTGGAGATGACTCACATGTTCACTGTGAATGCCTTTCTCAGAAAGAGAATCAGAAAGTACCGGACCTGAGAAGCATTGAACAGGCAGGATCTACAGATAGAGCAATCATATTAAAATCAGCTGGCTCTGTGCAGTCGAATGATCAACTGGTTAGAGCAAAGGTCAAAGTAAATATCAAATTAGAAGAAATGATAATGAGAAAATGGAATGTGCAATTACAGTAATGCAATTAAATTTGAGAAGTGTTTCTCAAACATCTACTAGGATCTAGGCACTGTGCTAGGTCATAGAGCTCCAGAGACAACAAATGAAACCATCTCTGCCCTCAAAGAGCCTCTATTCTGGGGAGGGGTAAATGACATTTACACTGAAAATTAAATGCAAGTATATGCAAAGCAAATTTCTAAGAGTACAAAATTATAATATCGTACCAAATGTTGCTCCAGGATCACCTGGCACCACCTGTCACGACTTTGAATGAAAAGATTGGGTCCACCTTATTGAGGTCCAAAAGCACCTCATCATCTCCCTGGAAGAATATATTTCAGGTCCTGTTACCTAGCAACATTGCTTTTCATCACGAGAGCCCTAGAACCTATACATCACAGGGCAAAGGAATGTCTTCACTAAAATGCTTGCCACCCCTTTCTCCTTTTTGCCTATTGCCTGCATATCCACTCTCAGAACGGGATGCCTCTTATCCTGCAGCACTACACCATGGCCTCCGCACCATCTGAATCCATACTGCTACGCCATCTGACAACCAAAGACCCAAGTTGGCCCCTGTTCTCTGGATCTTCTGATCTAGGCACATCTCCTGGGGTCTCCTTCCTCTCAACCCAATTCCCATTTTGCCTTTTTCCTTTTCTACTTTCCTCTATGTCTCCAAGTACATAACCAGAGCTCTCCATCATCTCAAAGATGGTAACACCATGGAACTACTCCCCCTAATTCCAGCTCCTCAAATGCTGACTGTGCATATATGGAGCTTTAAAGGTGAAAACCTTTGGATGGAGCTCAGAAAACTTCAAAATAGAGAATTCTTGTGGCATAGAGAAAAGGGTCTTGAATTTTCCCTTTCTTAACATGAATAACACTATACTAGAATAAGCCTTCATTTTCATATAAGTATGCCAGTACATCTAACCTCTATTTTGTCATCTTTTACCCTAATTCTTATGCCCCAGCAGCCAAAGCACAAAGAGCCATCCTTGTTTCAGGAACTGTAGTCAACAACAGACTAGAATATTAGGAAATTTCTGTCTACTCCCCTGGAACACAATAAACTACCTCCAAGGCCAGTGGTGACTGGCTGTGAACTCAGAATGACTATTTTTTTTTTTGTAGCATCTGTAGCTTTCTAAGTACCTGTGGCATGTGGCTTATATTCAGAAGCCAATTTGCTCAAAGAAATTTCCATCTCTTTGTGCCAATGGATAGTTCTGCCTGCCTTGACTCATAACAATAGGCCAAATAAAGACTTTTACTGACTTATACCTGAAATTGTAAATAATTGGTTTTTTTCTATGATAACATAACTGGTAGTTTATTAATAACAGAACAGGGATCCTTGAGGGTACAATGGAAGAGATGGGGAAACAATCAAAGTTTGTTGAATTGAATCAAAAAGAAAGAAGGTTGCAGAAAGCCCAAGGAAAATGAGAAATTAGAAAATGTCATTGGATTTAGCAGCTAAGAGATCATTGGTAACCTAGAAGAGAGCCATTTCAGGCAAGTGGCAGGGTCAGAAAGTTTGGTGAAGTGGAGCCAGGGATGACTGGGGCAAGTAAAGATTTCTGTAGTTTGAAGGAGAAGACAGAACATTTGGGTTCACATTCTGGCTTTTCTGCTCACTAACTGTGGTCCACTTTACCTCTTTTGCCCTCAATTTTCTCTTTTGTAAAATAAAGGATTTGGGGCAGGGCATGGCAGTGGCAACATAGATGGCAGCCTGACCCAGACATAGTTTTTCCAGGAAAAGGAGCAGACCAGCTCTCATCCCCATGGGGATGGGAAATAAGGGAAGTCTCTCAGAGGGTCACTATGGTGATGGGTGATGGGATACTGTGGAGCATGGACTGGGGGGTGGGGGTGGGAAAGCAGTCACTGTGGGAGGGGGTGGAGTGTCTCCCCTCCAGGATGTCAGCTCCTTTGGTAAGCCCTTTTAGCCCACTAGTTGGATTAGATGACCCTTGAGGTCCTTTGCATCTTTAAATCTTATGATGGGGCATAGTTTCTTGGGCATAGAGAAAGATGTAGAAACGTAAATCAAAGGGTAGTCCTTTCTATGACATGAGATCTGAATTGCTACATTTCACAGCTCTGGGTATTTTTACTGGTTGTCCCCCATGCCTGGAATACTCTTTCTCCTCATCTCTGCCTCCTGGCTTCCTTGGCTTCCTTCTACTCTCAGCTAAAGTCTCACCTTCTAACTTACATGAACTGACACGAAGTGAAATGAGCAGGAAAACGTTGTTCACAGTAACTGCAGCATTGGATGAAGATTTACTGTTAATAACTTAGCTATTCTCAGCAATACAATGAACTAAGACAATACTGAAGGACTCATGATGAAAGATGCTGTCCATATCTGGAGAAAGAACTAGTGTAGCCTGGATAGGGATCAAAGATACTTTTTCTTTACTTTATTTTTCCTGGTTTTTATGTCTGTGTTTTCTTTCACAGCATCACTTACATGGAAATGTGTTTTGCATGACTACACACGTATAATCTATGTCAAATTGCTTGCCTTCTCAATGGGGGGTAGGGGAGGAAAGGAGAGAATTTGGAACTCAAAATTTGAAAAAAAAGTTAAAATTGTTTTTAAATGTAATTGGGAAAAATAAAATATGAAATTAGAAAAAAAATAAAGTCTCACTTTCAGTAGGAAGTCTTTCCCAGTCTTCTTTAATGCTAACGCTTTTTCTCTGTTGATTATTTCTTATTTCTCATGTATACATCTTGTTTGCACATAGTTATTTGTTGACTTCACCAACAGAGGATGAACTCCTTGAGGGGAGGAAGTGTCTTTTGCCATTCTTTGTATCTCCAGTGCTTAGTAGGATTCTTTGCACACTGTAGGTGATTAATAAATGCTCATGGACTGACTTGCAACAGAGCTGAGCAGAAGTAAATTGGATTGAGGCATCAGGTAAATCCAACCTCTGGGGGAACAAAGACATCAAGGTAAAGAGACTGTGTTAAGCAGGTGCCATTGCGGCAGAAACTCTGGTGTGTCTGATGCAGACTGGCCAGCTGTGAACTTGGCATCTCAAAAGTCAGTTGAACTATTATATTTTGCAGGGTAGGTGCCTACCCATGTGCATGTTGCATAGATGGATATAAAAACATGCAGATAGAAATACCCCAAGATAAGAAGGACAGACAGTTGCAAGAATAGCCACATTGCATGTGGAAATTACCAGACCGATCATATCACAAGTCTACCAGCGTCTCAGATTAAGTCTTTCCTTTATTTAGCTTCATCTCTACTTGGTGTTATTCCTCCTAGTGATTATAGGCTTTGAAGAGTGTCATAGTTTTATTTTGGCAGTGTCCCCTTGAGACCAAAGGAACATAGAGCATCGGACTCTGCCAATAACCACTTTTTACTGTGGAAATGTATCCCCTTCCTGTCCTCAGGGTCTCCAGCCAGAGTTTGTTGGCATAAAAATTCACCTTTCCACGGAATTTATAGATGATTCAATAACAAGCATGGTACGTTCTCCTTAATTTACAGCTGCATTTGGCAGCAGTGATGGAGAAATTTCATTTGGATATATGCTAGCGGAGAGCTCGAGTATTATTGAATTTCATCTAATTTGAGAAGACTATTACTTTTCTTGAATCTGTTGCGAGTAGGACGATCATTATCACAACTCAGCTCTCCTTAGCCCCATAAATCTGTGGAGGAATGAAACGGGAGACAGTTCAAGCATAGAGACTCCATTTCTTCTCATACAAAAATCTTCTGGGCATTTCAAAATAGTTTACCTTATTGCTCGGAATCTAATATTTTCCCCCAAGTCATCATTTTTAGAATGTTCCTTTTCACTACAAACATGCATAGCAAAGATTCAATTGATAGGCATTTATTAAATGATAACTGTACGCCAAATACTGTGCGAAATGTTGGGATACAAAGAAAAAGCAAAAAGTAATGAAGCACAGAATCCCAGAATTAGGAAGGCTTCCAGAAGTTAACCTACTACACAATGCACAACCTTACTCTACAAAATGCCTGAGAAGCGGCCATTTGGCTTCCAAAACATCTTCCACAATGATAAACATCCTTTAAGATGAGGAGATAAAGAAGTCTTCGTTATATCCAATTACAATCTACCTCTTTAAAACATCCATCCTGTGGCCATAATTCTCTTCTTTACAGCCAACCCCTCTTCAACATTTGATATTTAAAAACAAGTATCATGTCTTCTTCTGCCTTCCATTTCTCCAGGCTAAACATCCATAACTCCTCACAAATGCTTTCAACATCCTGATTTCTCTCCTCTGGATGTGCTAAAGGGCAGCAAGGTGGCACAATAGATAGAGCACCAGGGCTGGATTCAAGAAGACCTGAGTTCAAATCTGGCCTCAGACACTTACTACCTGAGTGACCCTGGGCAAGTCACTTAACCGTGTTTGCCTCAGTTTCCTCATCTGTAAAATGAGCTGGAGAAGGAAATGACAAACCACTCCAGCGTCTTTGCCAAGAAAACCGCAAATGGGGTCATGAAGAGTCAGACACAACTGAAATGACTGAACAAAAAAAAAAACAACCAAGGCACTAAAGTTGGGCTATGCCCTGTCAAAATGAGGCACCTAGAACAGACCCTAGTACTCCAGATGTGATCTGATCAGTCCTAAGTACAAGAGCATTATTTTTACTGCCCTCATTCTTGAAATGGTATTTTTTTTTCTGATACAACCTAAGATTGCACTATTTTTTTTTTCATGGCTGTTGACTCATATTGAAGTTATAGTGTCCTAAAATCCCTAGGCGTTCTTCGCATGAAATGCAATCTGGTCACATCGAGTCAAGTCAGTAAGTATTGTATTAAGTGCTTAGTATGTCCCAGGCACTGTACTGAACAAGGAAGATACAAATAACAGCAAAAAGCATGATTCCTGTCCTCAAGGAGCTTACAATCTCGTGGGGGAGACAACATATAGACAGGTAAAACTGGAGATAACTTTGGGGGAAGGCATTGGCATTAACGGGGATTGGTAAAGACTTTTTACAGATGGTAAGATTTTAGCTAAGACGTGAAGAAAGCCAAGAAGGCCAGGAATGAGAACATTTCAGCTATAGTGTGTCTACGTCATTCTACACTTTGGTGGCAAGTCTTGAAATGTAAATTCAAGATTTAACATTAACGCCTATTAAATTTCACCTTGCTAGTTAGCTCCTGTTTCTTGATTGCTGAGCTATTTGGGATCCTGATTATACCATATAGTTTATTAATGACCCCTCCCAGTTTTTTTTATTCCTCTGCAAATTTGGTAAGCACTTATTTTATCTCTTCTTTTAAGCCAGTTAGAAAAATATTGAGAATTGCAGGCTTGAGGTTTGAGTCTGGTGTCACGCCACTTGAAATCTCCCTTGATACTGGCATCGATACAGTAATTAACAATCTTTGGGAATGGTTGTTTGTCTAGTTCTGGATGCAACCTACTGGAATTGGGTGGAGTTAGGTGATATGGAGCCAGAAAAGATAGCTAGATCTTGAGCTGTGTTAAGAAAGGCACAGCTTCCAGTAATGAAGTGGTGACAGTCCTGGTGTCCTATGCCCTGGTCGTATGGCATCTGTGATATTCTGTTCAGTTCTTGAGGACTGGCACCACTGGTGTGAGGGCTTGCTTAGCCCTTTTCAGGGATGCTCATTTATCTTTGGTGTCTGCCTGGCACTCAACTTTCTCCTGTGGCTCCAAGAAGTTTAGCATGCCTAGCAACCACAGTCAGGTAAACCATTTCAGAAGAAGGGCTAAATTAGGATTTTAAAATGGATAATATTCAGAGGAAGGAAATCAGGATAGTGAAAGGGTATGAAATAGACCAGGGGTGGGGACCCTGCAGCCTTGAGCACACATGTGGCCCTCTCAGTCCTCAAGTGTGGCCCTTTAGCTGAACCCAAACCTGTAGCCTCAAGCCCACATGTGGTCTTCTAGGTCTTCAAGTACGGCCCTTTGATCAGAGGACCTAAAGGGCCACATGTGGCCTCAAAACCACAGGTTCTCCACTGCTGATATAGACCATGCCATATGAATGAATAAGCATTCAGAGAAATACAAAATGGACAACACTCCCTCTCTCAAGTAGCTCTCTCTCTCTCACACACACACACACACACACACACACACATAATATATAAATAAATTAAATACATATAAATTATATCATATATATAAATTAAACTAAAGATGAAGTGATATTGACAGAGATACATAGATTAGCAGTTCTCAAATTTATCATCTCTATACTCTTTTACACTTTTAAAAATTATTGAGAAGGCCAAAGAGCTTTTATTTATGTGGATCATAGCTATACATATATATATATATATATGCATATGTATATATATATGTGTGTGTGTGTGTGTGTTTGTGTGTGTATGTATGTGTATAAATATGTATGTGTGTGTATTTATGTATAAGAGTATACATAAGTATGTAGGTATATACACATTCATATGTGAATGGTGACCAAGGAGGGGTATTTTGGTCTGAGAAATCACAGAACCACAGGGATGGTGAATGGAGCCATAGGAAAACTGATTCATAGGTCCTTTCCAAAAATGGTAGCATGCTAACTTAATTACTGTTCCCGGGACTAGAATTCAAAAGGGGGAGTGTTAATGGGAAGGGAATTCAAGCATGTGGCACAATATAGCATGAAGATGGCCAGAGACCAAAGTGGTAGATCTGGGCTCCCGCTAGATAGGGAGAAATTTCACCAATTAAGATCCCAGGGAAGCCAGGCAGGAGCTTGGAGTGTCAGGCTAGAGACTGGATCAAGGAGATAAGGGCCATGTCATGAAGAGTACATAAAAATCATTTGAAGTAACTGGGGGATTTTTAATTTGGTGAAGAGAAGACTGGGGGCCTGGATAGCTATCTTCAAGTATTAGAAGAGGGATTAGATTTGTTCTGCTCAACTCCAGAAGACATAACTGGGCATGATGGGTGGACGGTGCAAAGAAGCCAATGTAGGTTTGATGTCAGAAAAGATTTCCTAACAATTGGAGCCATCCAGAAATAGAATGAAGTGCTTTGGGAGGCCGTAGACTTAAAGGTTTTTGAGTGGAGGCAGGTTGGATGACCACTCTTTGGGTATATTGTAGTGGGTTTGGATTAGATGGCCACTGAGGCCCCTTTCCAATCTCAAATCATGTGTTGTAGGCGTGTCTCCCAACCCACATTTCTCTATCTTGTCCAAATGTTTGTCATGAGAGATGCTGTCAAGTATCACATGGTGGGCAAGATGGCCAATCAGTAGTTTCTGCATAATTCTCCAACCTGACTACCACAAAAAAGGCAAATTTATCAAGTATTAAATTAAACTAAATGAAAGCTGAATCCACAAGATAAGAAGTTAGAAACACCGCACAAGTTAAAAGTCTCGTGAAATAACTTCATAGAACATACAAACTTAAAACTCTCACCTGCCTTCCTCATCCCTTGCCCTCTGTGTGCCTGGCACACCCAAGGTCAACAACCTCACAAACTCATGCTTTAGGATTTGACTGAAGTGACCTTTGTCTGGTCCTCTCATGACAGTGACTCAGGTGAACTACTGTCCCCCACATACCCACAGACTTACATACAATACCTCGCAAGGGGCAGAGAGCATTGAGAATAAAATTATCATCGAGGCAGGCCAAAAATTTGTCAGATGTTTTGAATTCAATAGAATGATACTTCCAGCAAACCTCAAGATAATTAAAGTCTCTCTTAGTCTCCTTGCCTGGTCCCTCCCCCCACCCCCTCCCTAAGTCTCCTTCATTCTTCATTCTCTTCACTCTATGCAGTGACAATGTGGTATAACAGAAATTGTCTTGGATTTGGAGGCAGAGGTCCTGGGTTTGAGTCTCAACCCCTGGCACTTGTTATTTGTATACCCTTGGGTGACTCACTTCTTTTGATCTTAGTTTTGTCATCTGTAAAATGAAGGAGTCTGATTAACCAGTCTCTAAAGGATCTTCCATCTCTTTGTCACAGTTATTCAGTGGTGGCTGACTCTTTGGGACTCTATTTGGGGTTTTCTTGTCAAAGATACTGGAATGGTTTACCATTTCCTTCTCCAGCTGATTTTATAGATGAGGAAACTGAGGCAAACAGAGTCGAGTGATTTGCCCAGGGTCACACAGCTAGTTAGTGACTGAGTCTGGATTTGAATTCAGGAGGATGAATCTTCCTGACTAGAGGCCAGGAGCTCTATCCACTCTACCATTTGGCTTTCCTTCCATCTCTTAAACCCAATTAGCTAAGGGGCATATGAGTGTTGAGGGAGGACTAGCACCTCTGGTGTGAGGGCTTGCTTAGCCCTTTTCAGGGCTATTCATCTATCTTTGGAGTCCATCTAGCACTCAACTCTCACATGTAGCTCCAAGAAGCTTGGTGTGCCTAGCAGCCACAGTCAGGCAAACCATTTCAGCGGAAGAGCTAAATCAGGGTGAGGGTAGCTGACGGGCCATAAACACACCAATGAGTTAGGGGGATGTCTACCCTAAGAATGTAAAGACTCCCCCAGCAAAACGGGTGGATGAGAACAATTTGTTCCCACAGCCATGAAGCGGGCACTGTGTAGTGCTTGGAGCGTGGTCGGACGTCAAAGATGCCAAGGTCATCCACCGCATCCCAGCCCATCACCAGTTGTCCTGACTTTTGTCCTGCCACTGGATTTCAGTGACTCCGGAAGAGAGAGCGAGGCTGACAACTTTGTACAACTCTGCCTCACCTAAATCCAATTCACACACGAGCCAGGACTTCACCCTTTGAAAACAAAGGACAAACAACGGTGATTAATTAAAGATCATGTAAGATGATGTCAAAGTGTTTTATAAAGAGCTCTGCAGAGTTTGAGGTGTGATTTGATCTTCATAACCCCTACAGCAAACTATTAGCATCAGCCATCATCTCCACATGGAAGACTGACAATTATATGTATTACGCCTAGATATATAGGTGGCATGGTCCTGGACTTGGAGTTAGGAAGATCTGAATTTGAATCCTGCCTCAGACATTTATTTGCTGTGCGATCCTGAGTGAGTTACTTAACCTTTCTAGTTTCTTTTTTCTGGTGGGTAGGGAGAGTAGAAGGCAATACTCTCCTTTTCTCCTCTTGGCCCTTCTGTCCTCTATCTGGAATACATACGTGGGGCACCGTTCTAGGCTATTCTCTCCATAATGCACAAAGGAAGGACCAAACATCTGTCTTTCTTGCTCTCTCATATTATCTGTCAGGGAAAGCATGAGAGGAAATCCACTCCCATCTTCCTTTTAGAGATATTTTTGTGTCTTGTGCCTTTAGAGTTACTCTTAAGAATGATAATTTGCAACTTACGCAAGTCATTTTTGATGGATTTTCATGTTTATCCTGAACCAGAAATTTCCCTGAATGAAAGTCCACATGGTTATTAATCTCCGTTAAAATCTTTCTCTCTCTCTCAAAACTGTTTATTCAAGAAGGTCTGACCCTTCAAATAACTTATTGCTCATTGATGAAAAGACATAGTGATGGAGAGAACATTAACCTGATGGAGCTGGCGGATCATGATGTTAAGTGAACTCTTCACTTATATGGAAGAAAGAAAGCAGAGCCAAGTGTCCCAACAGTGTGCAAACTCAGTCTGTCCAGAACAAGTAAGTACCAGACCAATCTCCTGCCTTTTCACTCTTAGAAAATAAGGGAAACGGGGCAGCTAGGTGGCACAGTGAGTAGAGCACCATCCCTGGAGTCAGAAAGACCTGAGTTCAAATCTGGCCTCAGACACTTGACACATTTACTAGCTGTGTGACCTTGGGCAAGTCACTTAACCCCAATTGCCCTGCCTTCCCCCCTCCAAAAAAAAACAAATAAGAGAAAATAAGGGAAACATGGTAAAATTGTGGTAACCAGTCCTAAGTGGAGCTGGGCTTGGAGTTAGGAACACTTGAGTTCAAATCTGCCCTCAGACAGAACACTTAACCTCTGTCTTCCTCAGTTTCTTCATCTGCAGAATGGGGATTAATCATACCACTTACCCCCTAGGGTTGTTGTGAGGATAAAATGAGATATTTATAAGGCACATTGTAAACCTTAAAGTACCGCATTAATGCCATTATTATTTCAAATTATTACCATCGTTGTTCTATGGAGACAGTGTAGGATAGTGGGGAGATTAATAGCTCTGGAGTTAGAGGCGTTTGGTTAAAATTCCAGCTCTGCTCCTTGGCTTGACTCCCCTTTCCTTGACTATAGAATGGTTAATGGTCACTGAGGGACCTTCCAAGTCTAGATTTAGGATTCTAGGGATAGACAGAAGACAGAGCTTGATTACCGCATTGTATATAACATTTAATATACTGGGAAGCCCTGCACAGGTGGCACCTGAGGACTAGTATTTGATGGAGATAATAGGAATGCTCTCTGTACACTGCGATAGCAGGTTTGCAGCTGTTTGAAGGGGGAAATGAAAAATGCTCTCTGTACACTGCGATAGCAGGTTTGCAGCTGTTTGAAGGGGGAAATGAAATGTTCACACCCCAAGGAAGCAGAATAAGCAATAAAAAGGACTGGAAAAATATTCCCAGCAAAAACACAGGTTCCCCACCCCTGCCTACCTTTCACTATTTTTTCTCTTGCTTGGGGCACCCTGCCCTTTCTTTTCTAGACACTCCTTGAATGGAGCTGTGATCTCATTAGTTCAACAGTTACCTGCCCATCCAAAGGGACCCTTGTTCATGGGAAGTCTTTGCTTTTTATTTTAAAATTTTTATCTAGATAGTCTTTATTATTTTCCTAAGATATACTCAGTTCTGTGCTGGGGGCTAAGGAGAAAAGGAGAGAAGAAAACAGTTCCCATCCTCAAGGCACCCTAGATAGAGGAGAAGTCAAAACTCATCTATAGGAAACATTAATGCAAGGTAGTGGTGAGTGAGGGTTGAATTGCGTGATACAGGCCATAGGAGTTCAGAGAAGAGCGTGAATGGAATACGGCCACCGTGGTTGTTACTCTCATACATCAAATGTGGAGGCTCTAGGATTTTCATTTGCTTGTGGAACTCCCAGGGTGGAGGCTACCTCCACCGTTGCTAATGAATACTGGTTTATAATTGAATAGGTAAGTTTGAGGGAATTTCCTGAGGCACAGCAAAGTTAAGTGACCTACCCAGGTGTTAGTGATAGGATTTGACTTCAGGTCTTCTGGACTTGAGCCCAGCACTTTATCTATGGCAAAACTCCCAGGTAATCCCAAACCAGATTAATCTGTAATTGTTTAACAAAACAAATAAAAACACAACGCAACATAGATAATGTTAATTCCTGGTTTTCTAAGTCAACATGTAGGCAGAGATCCTTCTTATTTGATTTTGGCACCATACAGTACACCAGGTTGCTTTTATAGAATTGTAGAAATATCAGGGGGCGTGTGGGGTATTCAGGAAGAACTAGCAACTCTGGCATGAGGGCTCATCAAGTCCTTTTCAGGGCTGTTCATTCATCTTCAGTGTCCACCTTTCACCCAACCCTCACCTATGTCTCCAAGAACCTATAGCATGCACAGTGGCCATACCCTGGTAAAGCTGTCATGGAAGTTTTTAAACCAGGTTAAGGGTAACTGACATGCCTTAATGGTGAGTTGGAGGATGTCTACACCAAGCACACGAAGACTTTCCCTGGTGGAATGGGCAGATGAGAACAGTTTGTTTTAATGGCCATGGAGGCAACCGAAGCAGGCACCATGGAACTCTTAGAGCTTGGTCAGACATCAAAGATGCCAAGGTTATCCACTGGCCATCACCTGTCGTCTTGACTTTTGTCTTGCCACTGGACTTCAATGACTCTGGAAGAGAGAGTGAGATTAATGACTTTGTGCAATTCTGTCTCACTTAAACTCAGTTCACGAATGAGTCAAAATATCATCCCGTGATGTCATTGGTCTTCAAAAACCGACAAACAGCAAGAAATATGGGACTTATGCAATCATTGAGATCAAGACCTTCATTTTACTGATGCAGTCAAGAAATACTTGCCTCAGGTCTATGCATCACAATTTTCCTTAATAATTTATTATGGGATTATGTCTCCTGACTATATCTCATGAAATGCTTGTTCTCTACAAAGGTCAAGTAGAAGGAACTGAATCAATTTTGTCTCACTTGATACAGGACCCATTCCTTTGTGTCTAATCCATCATCAGCCTAATCCCATCTATGGCCTTCCATAGTGTCCTCAGACCTAAATAATTTCTCTAAAGTCCTTTACCCCTCACTAATTACCACGCCTGTGGCACTTATATATGTAAACATGGCATCCTACACAGCGGCAAAACCACTTGCTCTGGAGTCAGCGTCCCTGGAATCAAATCCCACCCCTAAAGTATTACCCAAATGACATTGAACACTGAATCTCAATTTCCCCACATGTAAAATGAGACTATTAAACTAGATAGCTTTCTCAGGTACCTTGCAGCTCTAGAGCTATGATCTAACAATGCCTTATTGGTTGTTTTATGTTATACCTGAAAGTCTTGTAGCTTGAGAGGAGCCAGACCAATTCCCCCAGTTTACGACAGGCAACTTTATAATGAAAAGATGACGATTTTGTGTCAGGAGACAGACACCTGGGTTCAAATCCTAGTTCTAATACTTAATAGCTGTAAGTATGTTGTGTGACTTAATCTCCCTTGCCCTCAAATGGGTTCAAATTATGGTTCCAACCTGCTAGCTATTGGACTAGTGACTTAACCTCTCTTGTCCTCAAACGGGCTCACATCAGGGTTCTAATACTTACTAGCTCTAACCTCTCTGGTCCTCGTCTTCACATGGGAATGATAACATTTGTACAACCTACCTCACAGACTTGTGAAGAAAATTCTTCAATAATAAAATATCTTAAGTGCTGCATAAAGGTGAGTCACCACTGTTATAGGAGAGGGAACAGAGGCCCAGAGACATATAATGGATTGCCCAAAATTAGTGTTGGATAACTGTATCTTGTCTGCCCATTAGGTTAAAAATCTGCTTAAGGCCAAGGATTGGGTTTTGCACCTTCTTAAATTGGGCGGTGTACCTAGCACAGCACCTTAAACATAATTGGCATTCCATAAATATGTGATAATTAATGAAGTTATATAACCTCACAGGGTGGTTGTGGGAGGACACTTGGTAAATCTTAGAGGGCTATAAAACTGTGAGTTAATATTATTATGGTCATTATCGATTGATTCTGTAGCGAAGGCCTGATCAGTTCCTTCATCTCCCAGTATATATTTCTCCACTAGGTGGCATGATAAGGAACAAGACACCAAAGGCAGAGCCCTGTGAAGCTTCACATTAACAAGTGCAAATATTGAAAATGAAGTGGACAAAAGAAGAAAAAAACTCCAAAACACCATGCTAGTGCTCAAATGCAGGGCAACAATTTTGTCCTGATTACACTGTTATGATGAACCGTTTATGGTTACTATTTATTATAAAAATTTCTTAACAAATAGTTGCTATTTGTGTGACTTGAGAAGGAGAAGAATGAGGATTAAGTACTTGGTCAGGGTTCTAGGCTATGAGAATCTGTTAAATACAGTTCAGAAAACTGAACAAGAGATTGAAGACTGGAGTCTACACAGAGAGTCAACAATTCAACACATTTCTAATAATTGCCATAGGTCTTTTCTCGCTATTACCCTGTTAGGTAAATAGTGGAAGTATTCTCATTTTACTGATGAGGAAACCAAGACTCAGAGGTTGAATCGCTTGCCCAAAGTCACATAGCTAATGTAGCCAAGCCATGTTTCAAACCTACATCTTTTGATTCCACTTCCAATGTTCTTTCCACTATAAAATATCCCTTTTCTTCTGTTCTAGCATCACCATCAAGTGCCCAGAGAAAGACAACATCCTTAGCAAAGAGTGACCACCTATAGCCAATATTCTTCTATCTGGAAATTGTCCAGGAGGAGGAGAAAAGGGTTTCAGAAGAGGGTTTTAATTGAAAAATGGTTTCGGTGATACAGATGAAAGAATGCCGTGTGGCATCTGAGAAGGTATTCAAGCATAGATCCTCAGATACCAAATCTGGCATTCTTTCATCTATATCACTGAAACCCTTTTTTGATTAAAACCCTCTTCTGAAACCTTTTCTCCTCCTTCTGGACAATCTCCAGGTTAAAAAAAAATGTTGGATATAGATGGGCACTCTTTGCTAAGGATGCTGTCCTTCTCTGGCACTTGATGGTGATACCTAAGAGAGAAGGAAGGCACTATTTTAAAATCAAAAGATCTAGGTTTGAAGCCTGGCTCAGTTTCACCATCTGTGTGAACTGGGGCAAGTGACAACCTCTGAGCCTGTTTCATCATCCATGGAAGAGGGAGGGTAGACTAGGTGACTGACTCAGGCCCCTTCCATCTCTAATCTATGATACCATGGGATTTGTTGACTTAGCCAGGCACTGACTATTGCTGAAATGGCCCTGTGCCTTAGAGCAATGATAGTTGCCTGACACGTTGTAGGAGAGTGATAGAAAACGAGCCCGTGTTAAAAAAAAAAATCTCACTAGGTTTAAGAAAATAAAAAGGACCTTCAGTTTGTAGGAACCTAGCTTTTAGCTGATAAAGAGAAGCTTTTGAATTCTTCTAGGTGGTAAATGTTTAACATCTTGGCATGGTCCAGTGTGGTCCAGGGCTGTTTATCCAGCTCTTAAACAAACTAGAGGAAAAACACACACACACACACACACACAAAACCCCCAAATCTTCCTTCCTCCTAAATGCTGACTTTAAAGGGGAGACCTCAATGAGAGAAGAAACCAACTTGATTCATAGTCTTTGGGGCATCTTCTTTGGATATCCAGAACCAAAAACAGAGCTAGTTCCTGGACATTTACATATTCTTTCTCTGTGGAGGCAAATAAATGTCTGTGGGAGAGAGCAGGGTTTGGGGAGTGAGAAAGTGGATTCCCTAGAATGTTTCTCTCAGGCTGTTTGTTTAATCTATCTCCCCCTCCCCTCCTTTTGTTCTTAGAGGCACCAGCGAGCAGAAGCAGGAAACTATTTTTCGGTTAAGTGGCATTAAAATTCTTGAAGTATTTGACAAACATATTTCCAATGAGCAAGTGTACAATTTTTAATACTTTACCACACAGTTCCCCTATTTCCTCAGGCCCTGATTTTAACCCTTCTCCATCACCATAGCAACGAGAACACAAACACTACCTACAAAGAAGAAGCTGAATCTGAGGGAAAAATTCTGACGATATGTGTATGTGTGTGTATTTAAGATATCTACTATATATATCCACACCCATATATACATATATTCACGCATCTATATGCATATCTATATCCATATGTGTGTATATTTGACATGAGCTAAAATAATTTTTGACACATGGTAAATTAGTTTTTTAAGTCATAAAATGGAAAATAGTATATAAGGCTAGGGAAATTCAATCTCATAAACAGGCCAAGGGGAAAAATTCTGCTTGATTCCCCCATCTCCATTTAAAAAAAAAAAAACACCTCATCTTGCTTCCCCCTCCCCTGCACCTCCCCTGGCACAAAACATGAAACATGTCATGGAAAGTGCCATGGAAAACTTGGAAAAAATTATCCTGAGACTTTGTTTTTCTTCTTTCTCAAGTCTAGGCCTAAAATAGGTGATTTATTTTTAGGCAAATCATAAAGCTGTAATCTGAGAGGCTGGTCTTGCAAGAAGACTTCAGCACTTTAGATTACTGGCTGTAAATTGTGCTTCTGTAAGACCAACTACACCACGTTCGTTCGCCTCTTTCTGGAAAAACAGAGCAGAACAAAAAAGCCAGGCACCCAGGTCCCCTGGCCATATGCCCCAGCTCCCAACAGACTTGTACCTCCCTCAGAACTAGTTTGAAGAAGAGACACATTCTGGAATGAAGAGAGGCCCTGTACTGGTGTGTCTGGGTCTGTTCCCCACAGAGCTGAGAACAAAAGGGCATCTCTGTCTTGGAAAACACAGGGGGGGCCAGTACATGGAGAATCGTGCTGGAAAAGGGCGTTTTCCTTCAGCAGGCAGTAAGAGTTAGAGAACCAGAGCAGGGAAGTGAGAATGGAAGAGGCAGAAAGAAATATGCCTAGACTAAAGGAAAGCTGGACACACCAGTCTAATAAATTGGTGGCAGTGAACACAATTTAAGTGACCAAAGTGTTGAAAAATCCAAAAATCCTTTCTCGTTTCCTTTTGTTACCAAAAGGCGACAATCCCAAGTGCCTGTAAATGCAGCCTGGCAATTTAAAATTTCTATTCTCATTATATGAACCAGGTTATAATAAAGAGAAGTATCTTTGGAAAAGGTGGTTGTTGGAGCATGAAGGAGAACTCTGGATTTGGGTGGGGGGGTGAGGGAACAATGCACAGAATACAGTCAGTCCCAATCAAGGGCAGTTATTCCGGGAACACCACCCCCCCAACTCCAGGAAGAAGCTGAGAGAGGAGAGAAGAGGCTGAGGGGGAGGGGAGCACAACAGGGAAGGCCTAGAGAGGAGCAGGGCCTTTATGGTGCCTTGGGGGCTCATGGCTGGCAGACCTAGAGGACCCCTGTGGGGAGGAAATCTGTTCCCCTGGTGTTAACACCAAGGTGAGAGTTACTACTCTAGTTTGGATATTTGGACCAGTGCTTCATTTAAGGAGGCATTGTAGACTAGTAGAAAGAATAAGGGGCTGGGAGATTCTAACTGGTTATAGAGCAGAGGTTCCTTAGCATGGGGGCCATGAATTTGTTTTATTATTATTTTTATAGCTGTATTTCAATATGATTGCTTTCCTTTGTAATCCGGTGGGATTTTATTTTATGCATTTGAAAACATTATTCTGAGAAGGGGTCCGCAGACTTTGCCAGACTGCCAAAGGGATCCATGTTCCGAAAAAAAAAAAAAGGTTTCTAAAAACCCCTGCTCTCTAGAATGTCAGTTAATATTTTTGAAAGCCAACGAAATCCAGAACACTGCTGACTCTGCAGTTTTGAGGAAGTTCATTCAACTCTCAGTTTCTCGGTTTCTGTATGTTCAAATGAGGATAGAAAACATTTTGATTTATTGGGATAAACTAACCTATAAGGTAGGCAGCTGGGTGGTGCAGTGTACAGAGCCCTGGAGTTGGAATCGGGAAGGATCATCTTTATGAGTTCAAATCCCACCTCAGACACTTGCTAGCTATGTGACCCTGGGCAAGTCACTTCTTCATCTATAAAATGAGCTGAAGAAGGAAGTGGTAAAAATGCTCCAGTATCTTTGCAGAGAAAATCCCAAATGGAGTCACAAAGAGTCAGACATGAATGAACAACAACGAAAGTTATAAGGTGATTGTGTGAGACTATAAAATAAGAGTAGATGTAAGAATTGCAGTTGAATAGAAACATACAGGGTATACTAAAAATAAAATATACAACAATTAAAGCTTAAAACTTCACTAAAGCTTCTGGGATGTTTTCTATATTTATGAAGTATTCTATGTTATGAAGTGTGCTGGTAAATGTTTAACCACTGACTCTCAAAAAGAATTTATCCCTGACACATTTTTAAGTTTAATCTGCATTATCATGATTTTCTTTATCATTTTCTTAAGTTTACATGATAAAAACACAAAACAAAACAAGCCCTGATTTGTAGAATCTGCTGGTTTGCAAGGTATAAATACTCACACTGAAAATTTAATGAACAGGGGGCGGCTAGGTGGTGCAGTGAGTAGAGCACCAGCCCTGGAGTCAGGAGGACCTGAGTTCAAATTCAACCCCAGACACTTGACACACTTACTAGCTGTGTGACCTTGGGCAAGTCACTTAACCCTAATTGTCTTGCCTTCCCCTCCTCCAAAAATTTTTTTTAAAAAAGAGATTTTAACAAACAGCTGCCTTTTGAGCTGGCTGCAGCACATCCACGGATATGAATCTCCTAAATTATTTTCCTAGTATATAGGAGAAAGCTAGAAATGTTCTCTCCTGGGAGACAGTTTATCATAATGGAAAAACCAAGAGACCCATAGGAGAGAAGAAGATCTGAACTCTAATCCCAGCTGTTTCTGTCTGGCTTTATGACCTTGGGTAAGTCTTGTGTCCTCTCTCAGGGATTCACTTTGCTCACACATGAAATGAGAAAGTTGTCTGAAATGATCCCCCAGGTGTTAAATTCTATACATATGGGAAATGAGGCTTGCCGTATGTGAATTCCCCAAAGAAACAAGTCTTCTATCTATGGCCCCTAGAGACTCCAATTCCCTGGCCGACTAGTAACGCTAATAAAAAGACATTCTGGTAAAAAAAAAAAAAAAGCATTTCTGTATAGATTTTCTCCATTGTCAATATGGCCTTGGGGCAGGGAATAGAGGTAGGTGCTATTATTAATGTAACCTCTGTTCTGTCTCATGGCATGTTCTCCTCTGGGGCTTTGTCATCTCAGAACATGGGCCAGATGCTGCTGGGAAGAAAATGGAACTTAATGTGGAAGCAGAGTGAGGGGAGGAGGGAACGATTTGCTCCTGGCCACAGTAAACATACACCAGCTTTAAATAGGGGGAATCTGTAAGGTTTACTGTTTTTATGCAGCCTCAAGAATCCTATGGCATAGCTTACTAACAGAGGCATAGGAGAGGGAAGCATTTATTATTGAGTGACTACTGTGTGCTAGGCACTGTTCTAAGCACATTAAAAATATTTTCTCATTTTTTGACCCAGGGAGGAAGGGGCTACTGTTATCCCCATCTTTGCCATTTGATCATTCAGTCTTGTCCAAATTTTTGTGACCCATGAACCATAGCATTCCAGGCCCTTTTGTCCTCCACTGTCTCCTGAAGTCTGTCCAAGCTCATGTTTGTTGTTTACATGACACCGTCCATGCATCTCATCCTTTGCTGTCCCCTTCTCCATCCCAAAATCAAGGTCTTCTCCAATGAGTCCTGTCTTCTCATTACATGGCCAAAGTATTTAAGTTTCAGCTTCAGTTTGTCCTTCCAATGAATAGTCTGTACTAATTAATTAATTAAATCCCCATTTTACAGATGAGGAAACTGAAAATAAGTGTCAGGTAGGGTCACACAGCTATTATGTATCCGAGGTTAGGTTTGAGCTCAGATATTTTTGACTCCAGGCTCAGGGGTCTATCCTTTGGGTCATGTAGTTTACTAACAGGTGGAAGGTAGCAAGGTTAGGCAGAAAAGATGGCTGAGTTGGAATTCAGAAGACCCAGTGTTCACTTCCCAGCTCTTGTTACTTGTTCTGTTACACGTGACCTTGGTCAGGTCACTAACTCTCCTTAGGGTTGGATTAGATGACTCCGGATCTCCCTTTTAACTCTAAAATCTAAAATCCTGTGACCTTGGACCTCAGCTTCTTAATCTGTAAAGTGAAGAAGCTGCCACCTGGCCCCTAAGGTACCTTCAAATTCTAGATTGGAGATTCTATGAAGTTTCTTCACAATCAAGGCAAGATGCAGGCATATGTTGTGCAGAAATGTATAAATGTGAAGAATTATTATTTGTGCATTACACTTAGTTGAAAATAGCAGTGTGGGTCTCACTTTCTACCAACCATCTCCTCTTTGTACTTCTATATCTTATAATAAAAATAAAGATGGGAATTGTACCTGTAATTTAATTGGTATAGGGAACTCCCGGGTGAGGAAAATCCCTTTCTCAGTGTAGAACTCCACCCTTTAGTTGAGGAGCCTGAGGTAAAGAGAGGTTAAGTAAACTGCTTAGGGTCGCACAGCTAGTAAGTATCTAAGGATGGATATGAAACTCGGGTCCTCCTGACTCTGGGACCAGCCTATCCACTGTATGATGAGCTGTCTCATAACTGATTCATTACTTTGTTGACTGTTTGTTGAGATTTGAGAAAGTGATGAAGAAAATCTTAATGATGCAGATTAAACATAAAAGTGTGTTGGTTTATAGAGAGCTGGCTGTTAAACATTTACCAGCATATCATTGCCTCTCTCTCTTTCTCTCTCTCTCTCTCTCTCTCTCTCTCTCTCTCTCTCTCTCTCTCTCTTTTTCTTTCTCTCTCTCTCTTTCCCTATCTACATATACATATATATATGTATGTATGAATATATATGTATAAGTATATGTGTATGCTTGGTATGTGTATGCTTGGTGCCCTGGAAAGAGCTCTGGATGTGAAAATCGGAAGACCTAGAATTGAATCCTAGCTATGGTGCTTACTACAACCGTGACCTAATTCAAGACCTTTCTCCTATCTGAATCTCAGTTTATTCATCTGTGAAATGAGAGAACCAGGCTAGATGACCTCAAAATTCTATTATAGCTCTAAATCTCTACTAGCTATAGGGAACATAAAGTTCTATCTATTGCCCCTGGGCATTCATGACTCCACTAGGAGGCACCATGGCATTAACAGTGGCATTAATGGTAGGGTCTCCACCTCTTAAAATTCCTAGCTTCCTTCAAAATACAGCTCAAGTGCCTTTCCTGGTCACCTGCCCAATGCCAGATTAATAGCACTTTCTACATCTTGAAAATCCTTTGTATGTACTTTGTGTTTCCTTGTCCTTGTTCTAGTACATTGGTGGAATGGGGGCATGGCAGGGCTGATGATTAAGCATAGTTTGCTTGGCTGATGCTATAAAGTAGGGAAAAGGCTGTGGAGCCTGCTTTCAGAAAGCCATCATGACGTGTAACGGACCAGCTTTGCTCTTCAGTTTACAATAGCCAGAGTCACAGACTGGTTTTGGCTGGTGAGTGCCCTCACTGTTTCCTGTTAGGCAATGCTCCTTCTCTTAACAGGGTGGTAAGCCGTCCAGAATTAGTTATGGCACATCTATTCTTGATGCAAATCAGGGAGCAGGAAAGTCTTATTATGCATCATCATGCCCTTTCAGAAGAAGGATCCTAAGCCTCTTAGAGCACAGGGGGATTGCATCACCTGAGGACGCTGCTCATTCTCAGCAGTAGTGCCTCCCCCACCACATTTTCCTTATATTCCCTTCGGAGAACATAAGCTCCCTGAGGGTAGGGAATACACTATTTTGTTTCTCTCTTTGTATTTTTATACCTAGTCATGGTGCCTTGTGAATAGTTGATACTTAATAAATGAGTCAAATTGAATTGTGGGATTTGAATGTGTTTTGAATTTGAACTTCTTTGATATAATCTCCCCCTTCAAATATACTCCCAAGATATTATAGTTTTAGCTAGTCTGGAAAATAGAAGTAAAAAATATATATACACTTTAATTTATCCCATTATTTCTGTGACAAAATTTTATCTTCTTTTTTTTTGGCTCAAAAGGGAATAAGCATTTATTAAGCCAGGTAGGGACAGCTAGCTGGCACAGTGATGAAATCCCCACGAGAAAAGGTGGAGAGAGAGAAGAACCCAAGATAGAACCCTGTAGGATACCTATGGTTAGAGAACAAGATATGCAGGATGATGCAACAAGGGGGACTGAGAAGGAACAGTTAGACTGATGCACCAGTAGGGAGTAGTGTCATGAAAGCCAAAGGAAGGGGCAGCATCCAGAAGGAGGAAATAGCCATAAATGCAAAAGTCTTTGGAGAAGACAAGAAAGATAAAGTTGAGAAAAGGTAATTAAGAGATCTTGTGAACCTTAAAAGGTCAACAACTGTTGAACAAGCTGTTTGAGCTGACTGATGAGGTAAGAAGCTAGATTGGAACATGCTGAGAAGGGAGGAAATGGAGGCAAAGTGTGTACACATTTTTCTAAGAGTTTGACTATGGAAGGGAAAAGTAGAGTATGATAATCTGAGGGAATGATATGGTCAATTGAAAGGTTTTTTTTTATTTTTTAGGAATGAGGAATACCTAAACATGATTAAAGGAAGTAGAATATAGAGAAAAATTGAAGATTAGAGAAAAAGAGGATCATGGAAGGGTCAAGAAAAGGAGGCTATGGACCTTGGTGAGGAGAAGGGCCATCTGAAACAAAAGAAGAGAGAATAGAGGATAATATTAAGATATTTTGAAATGCAGAAGAGTTAACTCATAGTGGATGGCCTCTATTCCAAGTTCATAGGGCAAATCAGGCAATTGATCTCTCCTTCCCTAGTAGTTTCATCCCCACTTTTCCATGATTGAAGAAAATCTGGTATAGTAGAAAGAGCACTTCATTTGGCAGGAGAAGACCAAGATTTGAATCCAAGTCATGTCCCCAGTTATTATGTAATGTTGGTGTGCTATATTTGTAGTGCTTGCATGCCTGGTTAGGACCAACAGCCTTTCTCCTGCCCCTCTCATTGGCATGTATACTTTCCCTCTCTGAGAAGCTGATTTCTCCTCACCCTGCCTTCACACTGGCAGGTTAGGATGTCACCAGAAATGGGGCAGCTGGTATATGTTACTACTCTCAAGGTCCTAGGGTTTGATGCTTGTTGGTGACTATTCCTACTAATACTTTAGAGGATGAGTCTCCATAGGTGTATTTCCCAATGACAAATCAGCCAATACTACTCAACATTTACTAAAACATTTTCTGCACATACAAAGAAAACATATGTAATACATAAAATTCCATCTATAAAATTGAATCACATTCTCTCACCTTGGAGAGAATGGGAACACATTTAAAATTCCAGAGTTAAAAGGCATGGGAATTCATGTGGACAAGACAACTCAACTCTGGATTGGTAGTTTTTTTTTTTAATTTTGTTTTGGTTTTTGTCTCAGGTAGTGTTTTTGTCTCAGGAACTGTCCATTAAAAAGTTCGTTGATGACCATAGCTTTTTTGCATGAAGAAATGCTTTCATTGCTAAGCTGAGTTGATCTGAACTATGTCGGAATAACACCTCACTAGGCACAGCATCTCAGGTGGATGAGTCAATCCCTGGGCTATTTCTGTTCCTGGTAGCATCCATCACTTCCACCTTTATGCTTTAGTTGATGCCTTCTGCTGAAGTAGTATTATGTTCTTTTAGGTCCTAAAATTTAAGAAAAGTCAGTACCCCTTATCCTAATACTGGCAAAAGTTTTCTTATTCTCAACAAGTGGCAGTAGAAAGCGAAAATACATTCTTTCCTGCAATATGCAAATCAGCAACTACTATTTCAAGATATTGGGTAACTTCTTTTTTTTTTCAGAACTCTTAATGAAGACTTACACCCCCAGACAAATGAGCTACAACGTCAACTACCTAGATTTGGAGTCAGGAAGAGCTGCGTCCAAATCCCGCCCCAGAAAATTACTAGCCGTTCAACTAACCGGGCAAGGCACTTAAATTCTCAGTTTCATCATCAGTAAAAATGGGTAAAGTAGCAAGAGCACACAGGGTTGTCATGAGGCTCAAAGGAGATTTCCCTGGATCTCAGGTTCTGTATCTGAACCTCTCAGGTCTCCAGTTTAGGATCTCTAAGTTCTAAATTTAGAG
>CM053626.1:69202817-69264195 GCA_028646595.1 Phalanger gymnotis | reverse complement strand
TATGATCCTTTTTGAGATCATAAATTCGGCCTTCCTACTACAGGCTCCACAAGGAATGGTTTGCTATTCACAATCTCGGGATGGAACTCCATTGGCCAAGCCACAATTGCACACATGGGAGTGTAATGAAAAGGGCCCCAGTTCCCTTATCTGTAAAATGAAGAAGACTGAACGAGATTAACTCTGAAGATCCCTTCACCTCTCAATCTATAATCTTATGATCCTGTATCCCTCAGTTTTCTGTTGCAAATGCTAGAGACATCATTATTAACAGGTTCATACCCTTGGGAAGTAAAGATATATATGTCCAGCCATTTTTCTACTTTAGTTGACCTGATCCTTTCCAACCTGAAAGGTTAAAGTGCATGTTTTTATGGGAAAATCCTCTTCGGTCTCTGCTTCTGACTCTCTGGACTTTAACCATTAACTCTTAGTTGCTTTCTTGCCCTGGAAATTCCCTCATTCGCCATGGCCTTCTCACCCTAGAACAGGGCTGTCCAACCTTAGGTTTTTATTGAAACAATAGACCATATATTTTGATTTGCCATTTTAGTGAGAGCTCTGCCGTAGCTGGGCTTCATTTACTAAAGCATTTATGTAAAGTTTATGCTTGTAGGCGGGCCGCATAAATCGCACTGCAGGCCATATGTGGCCCACAGGCCACATGTTAGACAGCCCTGTCCTAGAAGATCCCTCTGCCCCTGTGGCCCCCTTATCCCATTAATGGGTTCCTCCTGGACCGTTTTGGGGAAGGATCAAGGCTAGCCACCCTTTATTCCACTCTACCTCTGATGCTGACTCTCTGGACCTCATCACCATGCTCATACATGAGCACAATATGATATGATATAAGAGAAGATATGATATAGGATATATGATATGACATGACAGGATAGGCTACATGTTATATCATGTCATTTTCTATTCTATTCTAATAAACGATAGCTAAAATATTACCAATTCTCCTAGCATCTTCTCTTCCCCATCTCCCCACCTCCCATTTTTTAGCTCCTTTGTCTTCCCCCCATTAGAATACCATTTTTAGATTACCTCCATTAGAATTTTGAGGACAGGGACTGACTTTCTTTTTGCTTTTATTTGTATACCTAGAAATGAGCACAGTACTAAGCATGTGGTAAGTGCTTAATAAATGCTGTTTGACTTGATAGGTGCCTGGGGTGCAAAATGCTGGCGGCTGGTGGCATACACTGTAGCTGGGGGATGGGCAGCTACAAAGACAATCCTCACCTGCTTCCCTGGATTTCCTTGAGCCTTTTCTGCTTTCCAGTTTTCTTACTATTCTCAGGCTCTTCCTTCCCCCATTCACCCCTCACCGTGGATCGAAGGTTAAATGTCCAATATACTCATGATCAATTTACTTTCTTTGCCTTATAGCCATAACTCTCGTAGAGTGTGAGAACCATCAACTACCTATATCAATTTGCTGCTATAATATTCCTAATTCTCCTAGTATCTTCATGTAACTAAGTGTAAATTTCCTTTGATAAACAAGTTAAGTTGAATTTTCCATCACTCTGTACTCAAAATCATGTAAGTAAAATTCATATTGTTAACATTATGAAAATCTCGATGTTACTCTCCACTTTAAAGTAGAATCCGGTATGAAGATGTCATAGCGTGGGCCAGAGCAAGAGACAATGTGTGTCCTAGATCAGAATCAGGCTAGACATTAGGACCAGGCAGCTCCAAATGAGCCAAGGTACACACATGCATCAAGGTCAGATAAAATGTGGATCAGAGCCAAATGTACAGACTAGGAGTAGATAAGTAAAGTGTTGGGGGTAGGGAGGGAACCAAGCATATCACAGAATTTAGAAATCTGAGAAATTGTTGGAAAACTACAGATACTGAGCCTGGAAAAGAGAAGGATACAGTAGGAGAAAGACTTGTTCAAATGCTAGAAGGGCTGCTATGTGAAGGAGAGGCTAGACATATTCAGCGTGGTTCCGTTGAGGAAGAAGGGCCAAGTTTCAGGGAGATGGATGTTAAAATCACTGTAAAGAAGAACCCTGACAATTAAAGTTGATGACCATGGAATTCACTGTCCCACAAAGCAGTGAGCTCCCTATCCATGGAAATATTCAAACAGAGATGGCTGGTTACTAGGCATATTGTAAAGGGGATTCTTGCATTGGCTGGAAAATTATGTACCCTCTAGGACCCTGGGATTAGCATTGGGTACATGAATAAGAATGGGAAAGCCAGAGAGGATCCTAGAAATAACTGACAAGGCAGACACATGGTGTCAGAATCAAACAAAATGGGTTAGCCGAGACTGTTGTATCAGTCGAGTGGTCTGTATTTCTCTTTTGCCCGAATGGGAGTTAATACCTGAGTGGTAAGGCCCTGGGGGCTTCAAAAAGGAAGGCAACCGGAAATAACTGTCTGGCTTGAGGCATGTGGGGGGAGGGAGCTGAGACAATTACTGACTGGGATAGATCTGTTTTGAATCACATCCAGGGTGATTTAGTTATCAGAGTATTTAATTTATTCTAAGGCCATTTTACTGATAAACTAATTCCAAAATATGGACCCATGCAATACTTGCCATCACTCTGTAAATTCCAAAAGTTGTTTTATTTCTCTTAGGTTCTGTGCCTACAATTAGGGCAGCTTACATCAGCTTCAGGTGGGCTAGGGGAATCTAAGTTATGGTTTCATAGCTTCCTTCAGGAAGGTTAACTGAGAATCAAAGAGTAGCATTCTCTTTTTTATTCAATTTTATTTTACTTTCAGTTCTGAATTTTCTCCCTCCTCCCTCCCTCTCCCCCGCCCATTGAGAAGATAAGAAACACAAAACCTATTACAAATACGTAATAATCATGCAAAATTAAGTCCCTGCTTTAGCCTTTTCAACAAAAAAAAAAAGAAAAAGAAGAAAATATGCTTCTATCTGAACTCCATAAGCTCTCTGACTACAGGTGGAGAGCGTGTTTTATAGTAACTCCTTAGGAATCATGATTACCAGTTGTGTTGTTGATTAGAGTTACTAACTCTTTCAAAGTTGACAAAAAGATTAGCATTCTTTTCTACTCAGCTATACCTTATAAAAATGAACGCAAATTTAAATAACTATACAGAAAAAAATAATACTATATTTTGAAAGGCTATCATTTACAGGGTTAAAGAAAGTAAACAATGTGGATAAAATTAGATATCTTTCTCACTATCCTTTAACTGTTATCAATTATTGCTTAATTCATTTCTAAGGTCTAAGCAGAATATAACCTTTTAACTCAACTGGGATTTGGCTTTTGTGGGCTAGGGTAAGGACCAAACCACCATCTGTAGCATTGTTTCTAAGAAAAACTACAATCCAAGTCTGAACACATCTCCATCTTCCATATCTACGGTGACCATTGGCTACCCAGTAAGAATTACCCCACCCTACAGCTACTGCATCTATTATGAAACAGCAGTGTGGTTGTAAATATACTGTCTTTTCCCAAGTAACTCCCTCCATGGCTAGGCACTGTTGAGGTTTCAAGTTATATACTCTTAGATTTGAATCGATTTGGGCTATCCAGAAGTCAATTCTTATCAATGTCCACCATAACCAGTAGATGAACCAGCTTAGATTCAACTTTTCCTTGCCCTAAAGAAACACGCAGGTTCTTGTATCTTCCCTGAATTATTTCCCAGATCATTGGCCCAGAAAGATATATACATCCACATCGCAGGGGTTAAACTTCTGGACAGTGAAGACACAAGCAGCCAGTAAAACACGCCTAATATTATCTCATTAATGGTATCTCACTAAGAGGAATGGCTCTGTAAATAACTCCCAGTGAAGATGGAGAATGGCCATAGCCAGCATGCTGAAGCTTGCTGGACTGGGATTTATAATCACTAAGGCTAGACTGTTTACAGATGAAAGTAGTAGCTGTGACTGGGGAGGGGGGGGCGGGGTGGATGATCAGTCACAAGCTCCACAGTTGTGCCCTAGGGTAGGTAAATCTTTTTCTGATGCCAAGGGAAGAGACAATGGTAATGATAGTTCTTATTCTCAGTAAGCTGTAGCTCTGAGGATGCCTCTTGGGACTTTGGTGAAGCCACCACCTGTCCCATTGCTGGTCTTATGTACAAGGTGCTTTCAGGTTGGCCACTGCTAAGAGAGGGAGCCCATATAATTATTTTATGTTAAGCTGTGTGGCAGCTAATAAACACAAGTCAAATCCAAGAATGTGTACCCGAGTCTTCATTCGAGGAGGAGGCAGCTGCTCAGTCCTATTCCTTCATGGCGGCCTCTGTTTTTTTATTCTTAAATCTTCCCCTGGATAAAGCCAACATTAAAGATTTAGCACAAAGTCCTTGATGTGATCTACAATCCTTTTAAACTCCCTCCAATATTGCCGGTGACACCTGACTCAGCAAATATGCTCAGCTGCAACAAGGATCATTTTCATACCCAATTAATGTCAGTATTCTTCTAAGGAGCTCTTAAGATGACTGCTTCTTCTCTTGCAGAAAGTCATATAAGTTTTTCAAAATACAGCCACTTCACACGCATATTTAGTGTTAGTTATATTTATTAAGCAAACCATGAGCTTCACCAACAAAGATGGAGAGTTAGTCGATTTCCCAATTCAATTCAATTCAGTTCAATCGACATTTCTTATGTCCCTGCAAAGTCCAAAGCACTATTCTAGATATTGGGGAAAGTCACCTTGGTTTAAAAAAATGCAGCCACTTCACATGTATATTTAGTATTGGTTATATCTATTAAGCAAACCGTTAACTTTATTATCCAATATATGGAGTTGGTTGCTTTCCCAAGTCAGTTCAATTCAGTTCAGCAACCATCTCTTAAGTACCTGCTTATATTTAAGGCACTCTTCTAGATGCTGGGGAAAGAGACAAATACGAATCCCATCTCTGTCCTCAAGGAGCTTACATTCTACTGAAGGTACAGGGGTCGTATGTACAAAAAAAAGTAAATACAAAGAGGAATCCACAGAAGAATTTCAGAAAGGAGAGAGGACTAAAGATTGAATGGCTCAGGGAAGATGTCATCTAGGAGACAGCACCTGAGTTATGCTTTGAAGGAAGCTAGAAATTCCAAGAGGGGGAGTGCATTCCACGCATGGAGACCATTTGTACAAAGATGGAAAGTTATGAATGGAGAGTGGAGAACAGCCAGCAGGCTGTTTAAGTAGAACACAGGGTGTGGGAAGTGGAGCAATATTACACGAGACCATAAAGGTAGGTGGGGATCCAGGTTGTAGAGGACTTTAAATGCTGAGCTGAGGAGCTTAAGGAAAAATATTCCCTTTTTGCTGGTATTTATTTAGCATTTATATACTCAGTATACACTCAGCGTACTCTTATATACTTGTTACCTTAATTCTTAAAATAATTTAGGCGAATACTATTACTACTAATTTCCAGATTAAAAAAACAGGCATAGAGATTGTCCTTGTTCAGCATCACAAGGTGAATTCATATCAGATTCAGAAATGAAAGCCTAATTGCTTTGCCTTTCTGATACCATACGACTTTATTTTCTTCCTGAATTTGAAGTATGTTTGGGAGTATTATGTTTATTTGAAAATGAATATCACAGAATCACACAGGATCGTAGACTTAAAGCTGGAAGTGAGGCTACAGTTTATCTAGTCCAACCCCTGAATTTTACAGATTAAGAAACTGAGACCCAGCAAGATTCAGTGACTGCCCAAGGTCACACAGGCAGTAAGTAGCAGAGGTCTGATTTGAATTCAGTGGTGCAGTGGTTAGAGTGCTGGACTTAGAGTCAGGAAGACTCACCTTCCTCAGTTCAAATCTGGCCTCAGACACTATCTGTGTGACCTTGGGCAAGTCACCTAACCCTGTTTGCCTCAGTTTCCTTATCTGTAAAAAGAGCTGGAGAAGGAAGTAGCAAACCATTCCAGTATTTTTGTCAAGAAAACCCCGAATGAGGTCATAGAGAGTCAGACAGGAGTGAAAAACTAACTCAACAACAAACAAACAAAACCCTTCTGAATATCTTTAATAACATTGTAATGGATTTTATTTTGAATTTCCTATCCTCTCTTGTTTTCTCCAACTGGTTACAACTTCAATTACCACTTTCTCTCTAATCTTCCACCTCTATCTACTGTTTCTATCCTTACTGCCTTCAGACATGCCAGTCCCTGCCATAAAAAAAATCTTCACTTAGAATCTTCCCCCCACCATAATCTTCTTTTCCCTTTTTCAGAGAAAATACTAGGAAAAGCTTCTATCTTTGCCATTGAACTATACTTCTTCTCCTCTCACTTAGTCTTAAATCCTTTGCTGAATGGCTGATCTCATCACTGAAATGAAACTGCCTTCTCTAAAGTTGCCAATGATTTCTTAATAGCCATGTCTGATGGTCTTTTTTCTGTTCTCATCCTCTGGACCTGTCCTATTTGCTGCTGTTTATCATCAACTCTCCTCTCTGGGTTTTTGTGATATTATTTTCCCCTATTTCTCCTCCTACCTTTCTGACTATTCCTTGGTCTCTTTTGCTGATTCATCAGTTCAATCAACCTCCCTCAACTATAGAGAATCTCCAAAGTTCTTAGACCATCTTTTCTTCTATCTCTTCACTTTTGCCTAATCTCTTCAGCTCTCATGGGTTTAATCATCACCTCTCTGACTCCCAGGTCTAAATACCCAGCCCAGGCTTCTATCTCTCCTAACCAGTTGCCTTTTAGGCATTTCAAATTGGATGTCCTGTAGACTCAACGTATGCAAAATGGAACTTATCATCTTTCTTCCAAAATCTACCTCTCTTCCAAAATTCCCTATTTCTGCTGAGGATAAGATTGCCAGTGCCAAACGAGCATATACCATCATGAGAAAGTTTTGGAACCAATGAAAGTTTATTGAGTTTTCCAGCAAGGCAGCCATACCCTCATGGGCGGAGGCTTCCCAAGAAACCTAAAGGGCAAAGTTCAGATAGGTCTCAATTAGATAAGAAGTATTTTGGCAATGGGGCACCTCTTGATTGTATGGGGCAGGGCTTGGAGATAGGATTGGGGGCCTATAACAAGAAAGGCTTTTCTTTAGGTTAGTTATGTCTCATAACCCCACCTTAATAGGTGGAACTCTTCTGGCTTACTTTCTGTTTCAGCAAAAAAGAGGGAAGAATTGTAAACAGGGCAGAGACTTCGATACACAGGGACCAGGGATACACAAAAAGAAGTTGCTTTAGACTATATGCACTGCCAAAGGTACCACTCTACTTCTAGTCTTCCAGGTTCATTACATGAGCATTATCCTCAACTCCCAACTTGAGCTGACTTTGCACAATCCAATCAACTGGTAAATCTCAACTAAGCAAGATTTTAACTTCCATCTCTCATATCTGATCCCTTCTCTCCCCATACAGAGCAATCACCCTAGTTCAGGCTCTCATCACCTTTCACCTAGATTACTGCAATGGCTCTTACTTAGAGGTCCTCCCTGCCTCAAGTCTCTCCCTACATCAGTCCATCCTCCACACAGCTGCCAAAACTTTCTTCCTTATGCGAAGATCTGACCTTGTTCCTCCCTGACAATCCACTCCAGTGACTTCCTTTTGCTCTTACAATCAAACTTCTTCCCCTCGTTTAACTTTTAGGGCCCTTTATAACCTGGCCCCAGCCTATCTCTCCAGCTTCCTTGCACATTACTCCCTTTCTGGAGTTTTGCAATTTAGCCAAACTAACCCTCTCTCTATTCCTCACTGAAAACATTCCATCTCCCATCTTTATGACCATGTTGTATGCATGAAATACACTCCCTCTTCATTCTACTTCATAGAATTCATCTCTTCCTTCAAGACATGCTTCAAGAACCACCTTCCTTCTCAATCCCTCTACTTGCCCTCCCTCTCAAATATATATATATTAAACTACTTTGTACTTATTTCTTATTTATTCCCTTCTATATTACTATATATTACTATAGCTTCTATATTATTGTCTTCTATATATACATACACTTAGATATAGCCTTGTTGTCTCCCCTTTTAGACTGTAAACTACTTGGGAATCGGGATTGTTTCATTCCTTGCATTTGCATCCTTAGTACCCAGCACTCAGTAGGCAGTTAATGAATGTTTGCTGATTGGTTGATTGTTTGAAAATCTAGGTACCAGAGCCAGACTCATAGAATGTTAGTGTTGGAAGGTCCATTAGAAGTCACCCAGAATGACAGCTGAGAAAGCTATAGATCATAAAGGTTAAGTGAATTGCCCAGGTTGACTCCCTAGTAGGTGACCGAGTAGGAAAACTTAAAAACAGTCATGCAGAATAATGAAATTCGACTCTACCAAGTCTATGCAAGCCATAAAACTCCAGTTCAATGACCTCCTTCCCCACCTGTGATAAGAAACTAAGGACACTTAGGGCTACAGACTTTCCTTGATTTACTCAAGGTCACAAGGGTAGCTACAAGGTCTACCCTCCTTTTTCAGTGACTTTTGTATGACAATGGATGCCTCCACCAAAGTCAATATTGATCTGCTGCCTTTTGTTCCAAATAAAGGCCACTGTGTAGATAGGAACTCAAGGTGTTAGAAGATACCACTTTGTGTACTTAGTCTAGCTCTGAAAGTTCATTCCTAACTGTCTTTTAATTGTTTCTCTTTTTAATCTTATCTCTCAAACTCCTTGACAGCTGGGAGAAGGAAGGAAGGGAGGGAGGGAGGGAGAGAGGAAGGAAGGAAGGAAGGAAGGAAGGAAGGAAGGAAGGAAGGAAGGAAGGAAGGAAGGAAGGAAGGGAGGGAGGAAGGAAAGGCAAAGGAGGGAGGAAGGAAAAAAGTAAGGAGGAAAGAAGAAAAGGAAGAAAGAAAGAAAAAGGAAGGAAAGGAGAACAAGGGTGGAAGGAGGAAAAGAAGGAAAAAAGGGAAAAAAGAAAGAAAAACAAAGAAAGCATTTATTAACCCCTTAGTATGGGCCAGAGGCAGTTAGATGGCTCAGTGGTTAGAGTGCAGTGTCTGGAGTCAGGAAAACTTAAATTCAGATCTGGCCTCAGATCCTTGCTGTGTGGCCCTGGGCAAGTCACTTAACCTGTTTGCCTGTTTCCTTATCTGTAAAATGAGTTGGAGAAAGAAATGGCAAACCAACTCCAGTATTTTTGCAAAGAAAACCCCAAATGAGGTCAGGAAGAATTGGACAGGCCTGAAATGACTGAACAATAACAACATGTGCCAGATATGCAAATAGAAAAGTGAGATAGTCCCTGCTCTCAAAGCTCTCCCATTTTAATTGGAATAGGTAGATAAGGGAGAGGGAAGCTACAGGAACAGGCAGAAAGGCCCTGTGATTCTTAAGGTCCAGTTATAGTGTGAATAGCAAGGCCCAAGGGTTTTAGGGTGCAGGAGTCTTGAATAGCACCCAGTACATCTCCAGGCTTGCAGATGACATTTAATAAATCTTTAAAAAATAAAACCAACAATTCCCTCTTCTTCTCTATCTATATTTCTGCACATATACATATTCAAATAAGGTTAAATTATTAATGCTTATACATGTGAACATGTATGTGTGTATATATATGTGTGTGTGTTTGATGTATATATATATATATATATATATATATACATATATATATATATGTGTATACATACACACATACACACACCCCTGTATTTACCAGACTTTACTGTGACTTTACTGGCATAGGGAAATTGTAGTGAATTCTCTGTCCCCCACCAAAGCATGTCAGCACTTATCTGTAGTTTATAGTCTTAAAAGAGTTGCCAAGGGCATTGAACCCCAGTTTCTTTGTCTGTAAAATAGGGATAATAATGCTTGCCCTGACAACCTACCTCACAGGGTTATTATGAGAAAAGCATTTCATTTGCTGTAAAGTATAAATGTAAGTTATTTATACCCTGGGCACTTAGCTTTTCAGTGCTTGCATGATTTCAGTAGACTTTCTCAGGGCATTACAAGCTCTGCTATCAGGCCACACTGGTCAGAACATTCAACCAAAACTCTGTAAACTTTTTTTTTGTATTCATTCCATCTTTTCCTGTTTAAATGTACAGGCTTAGAGTGAATGGGTCTATTGCGTGATCATGTTTAAATTGTAGCAGACTTGCCTGTGGGGTCCCTAGCCTCTGTATGGAACCAACAGAGGATGTTTCTGCTTTCTGTTCTCTGCATTTCTAATGACCTTGTTCCTGACAGGGAAAGAAAAATCCAATCCTCCCCCTCTAGGCATAGTTATGAAAAATCTATCTCTTCCTCAGCCTATAATTGGGTGTCTCTTTCATAAGGAATCCTTAACCACCACTACAAGTCTGCCTTTTCTTAAAGTTTTTTTTTTTTAATACTTTCCTCCAATGAGGATGGAACCAAAGCTCTGGCCTTGGAATCAGAAAAACTTAAGTTCAAATGTAGCCTCAGAATCTTCCTAGCTGTGTGACCTTGGGAAAGTCACTTAACCTCTGTTTGCCACTGGAAAAGGTAATGCCAAACCACTCCAATATCTTTGCCAAAAAAAAAAAAAGCAATGGACAGAGGTCCATGGGATCATGAAGAGTCCGACATGACTGAAACGGCTGAACTACAATAGATCATTATTAGACTGTGAATCAATATCCTAGATTCTTTTTCATGCTGTGAATGTTGACTGACACTGAACAAGACCTTTATGATCTGTTCTAATGTTTAACCATCTGCAAAATGAATTTTGTCCTAATATTTTGCTCCAGGCTATATACGGCTAACTTCTGGAATTGTTGCTACCTTTTAGCAATGAAATTATTCTTTTATATCACTTGCATTTAACAACAACGAGTTGGATTGTAAACTTAAACAAGGATGAAAACATGTCTTGGCCTAGAAACACTAATATTTAATCCTAATATTCCATATTATTCAAACATTAAAAATCCTGTTATTCAAGGTTGTTTCATCACTGGACAATTTCCCATTACCTTCGGCTTTTTATAAAATCAGCTCCTAGTTTTATTTATTAATTCAATAGTTTTCTTATTCTTAATTTTATTAATCTCTCTGTTGGTTTTTAGTATTTCCAATTTGGTGTATAATTGAAAAATTTTAATTTGTTCTTTTTCTAGTCTTTTTAGTTTTATGCCCAATTCATTGATGTTCTCATTTAAAGATAAACTTTTCCCTAAGTACTGCTTTGATGGCATCCCATAAATTTTGGTATGTTGTCTCATTCTTATGATTCTTTTTAATGAAACTATTGATTATTTCTATGATTTGTTCTTTGATCTACTCATTCTTTAGGATTAGATTATTTAGTTTCCAATTAATTTTTAATCTTTTCCACAGCTCTTTACTGAATGCAATTTTATTGCATTATGGTCTAAAAAGGATGCATTTACTATTTCTGCTTTTCTGCATTTGTTTTTTGAGGTTTTTATGTCCTAATACAAGGACAATTTTTGTGAAGGTTCCATGTACAGCTGAGAAAAGGTATATTCCTTTCTATTCCCATTCAATTTTCTCCAAAGGTCTATCATATCTAACTTTTTAAAAATTCTATTCATCTTCTTAACTTCTTTCTTATTTATTTTATCTGTTCTGATATGAGAATGTTTAGGTCCCCCACTAGTATACTTTCATTGCATATTTTCTCCTGTAATTCATTTTACTTTTCCCTGAAGAATTTGCATGCTATGCCATTTGGTACATACATATTTAGTATTGATATTACTCCATTGTCTGTGGTACCTTTTAGCTTTTAATTAGGTCTATTTTTCCTTTTTCTCTTTCTGACATCATGATTGCTACTCCTAATTTTTTTTTTTTTTAGCTTCAGCTGAAGCATAATAAATTCTGCTCCAGCCCTTTATTTTAACTCTATGTGTCTCTCCATTTCAAGTTTCTTATAAATATCACATTACTGGATTCTGGTTTCTAATATATTCAGCTATCTACTTCCATTTTATGGGTGAGTTCATCCCACTCACATTCATAGTTATGATTACTATGTATTTCCCTCCATCCTATTTTTCCCTATTTTTCCTTCTCTATCTTTTTATCCCGTTCTTCTTCAAAAATCTGTTTTCCTTCTGACACTGCCTCCCTTAATTTTCCCTCCCTTCTATCAGCTGCTTCCTCCACTCTCTCTTATCCCCCTTCCTTCCTACTTCCCTGTCGGGTGAGTTAAATGGCTATACCCAATTGAGTGCATATTTTAGTACCTATTTGAGCCAATTCCTATGAGAATAAGTTTCAAGCAGTGCCTCCTACTCCTTCCCGTTTTACCTGCCTCTGTTAAAGCTTCCTTTTATGCTTCTTTTATGTGCGATAATTTCCCCCATTTTTCCTCTCCCTTCCTTCTAGTGCATCTCTCCTTCTCATCTCTTAATTTTATTTTTTTGAGATCATCCCATCATAGTCAACTCACACCCATGCCCTCTGTCTATGTTGATTCCTTCTCTTGCCCTAATAATGATAAAGTTCTTAGAAGTTACAAATATCATCTTCCCAAAGGGGAATTTAAACATTTTAACCATATCGAATCCTTTATGATTTCTCTTTCATGTTTACCTTTTTATATTTCTCTTGAGTCTTTTGTTTGAATGTTAGGTTTTCTATTCAGGTTTGATTTCTTCAACAGGAATGCTTAAAGGTCCTCTATTTTGTTAAATAGCCATTTTTCCCCTGAAGAATTATACTCAGTTTTGCTGAGTAGGTTGTTCTTGGTTGTAATCTTACGCTCTTTTGCTTTCTGGAATATCATATCCTAAGCCCTCTATTCTTTTAATGTGGAAGCTGTGGAATCTTCTGTAATTCTGACTATGGCTCCATGACATTTGAATTGTTTCTTTATGGATGTTTGAAGTATTTTCTCCTTGATGTAGGTGCTCTGGAATTTGACCATAATATTACTGGGAATTCTCATTTTGGGATCTCTTTCAGGAGGTGATCGGTGGATTCTTTCAATTTCTCTTTTATCCTCTGGTTCTAGTACATAAGGGAAGTTTTCCTTAACAATTTCTTGAAATATGATGTCTAGTCTCTTTTTTTGATCATGGCTTTTAGGTAGTCCATTAATTCTTAAATTATGTTTCCTCAGTCTATTCTCCAGGTCAGTAGTTTTTCCAATAAGATATTTCACATTTTCTTCCGTTTATTTTCATTCTTTTGATTTTGTTTGTTTCATGATGTCTCATGGAGTCATTCGCTTCCATTTGCCAAACTCTAATTTTTTAAAGAATTATTTTCTTCAATGAACTCTTATACCTCTTTTCCATTCAACCAATTCTACTTTTTATGGTGTTCTTTTCTTCAGTGAATTTTTGTGCATATTTTTCCATTTGCCCAATTCTGCTTTTTAAGGAGTTGTTCTTTTCAGTGGATTTTTATGCTTCTTTTACCATTTGGCCCATTCTATTTTTTTAAGGCATTAATTTCTTCAGTATTTTTGTGCCTCTTTTACCAAGCTGTTGATTCTCTTTCCATAAATTTCTTGCATCACTCTCATTTCTTTCCTCAATTTTTCCTCTACATCTCTTATTTGACTTTTTAAATCCTTTTGCACCACTTCCAGGAATTCTTGTTGGACTTGTGTCCAATTCATATTTTTCTTTGAGGCAATGCTTGTAGTTGTTTTGACATCATTGTCTGCTGAGTTTGTTTCTTGATCTTCCCTGTCACCATAGTAGCTTTTTTAAGGTCAGGTTCTTTTTTGTTATTATTTACTTATTTCCCGGGCTATTTCTTGATTTTGACTTTGTGTTAAACTTGAGCTCTGCTCCTAGAGTAAAAGGAACACTGTCCCAGGCTTCACATTCTTCATGCTTCAGTTTTCAGAGTTAGTTCTGGGGGGTCTGCAAATTTTTGGTGTGTCTAAGGTGGCACGATCCAAAGAAACCTGACTTGCATTCTAGTCTTTACCCAGAAAGGACCTTGTTCCCTCATAGCCACAAGTTCTGGTGTTCCTTTTGGGCCTGGCACTGGGACCCTGGTCTTCTATAGTTGTAAGCACTGGTGCTCCTTTCTGCCTTGGAACTGTAACCAGTGCCCCTGCTCCCTTGTGAATGACCACAAGCACTCTTCTCTGTCCTGGAGCTGTGTCCCTGCTCCACTGTAAGCACAAGCACTAGTGAGCTAGTGATCCTCTTTGCCTTCAGACTGTGACTTAGTAACATATACAGGCAATGCAAAACAGTCTTGTACCCAGTGCTATCCAAGGGTCCCCTATAATCTCTTTGACCCCTTTACTGTCTGTGGACTGAGAGCTAATATTTGATCTTTACAACAACCTTGTAGTGTAAGCAGATATTATTATCCCCATTTTACAGATGAAGAAACTGAGGATTGCATAGGTTAATTGAATTGCCTGTGTTCACACATTTAAGCAAGAGCTGGAAAGACGATTAAAAACTAGGTCTCTCCTAACTCCCAGTTCAGCACACTTTATACGTTATACTATGGTGTATACCTCTTTCAGCACACTACACTACACCGGGTCTTAAGCAGATCCAGACCACAAATCTGGCCTTCTTTCAACTGTCATACTTGTTTCTGCATATTGTCACAACTAAAGTCCTAGCAATATGGAAATCCAGAGGAGAAAATGACCCAGAAGCAGGCAATATGGAACAATGAAAATCTGAAGTCCTAAGACTTCAGGGTCTAAAAGCCACTTCTGCTACTTATTACCTAATGCAGCCAAGTTACTGAACCTCTCTCTAAACTGAACCTCAGTTTATTCATCTGTAAAACAAGTGGCTTGAAATAAAGGACCTCTAATGCCCCTTCCAATTTTAGATCTACGATCCTAAGTGATTGGCCTCCAGACTGCTCTGATTTATACCTATTAATGCGTAGTCAGTCATTATACTAGACAAATCTGGGTCACACCCATAGAGAATTGCTTTTATCAATAACTTGAGTAGAAAAAACCTTGCCCCTGCAATAAATGGGACCTATAACACATCTCTCAACTCAATAATGACAAATGCTTATAAGGTACTCCAGCATCTCTTATCTGGGCTTTCCTGACTTCTCCATCATGGAACCTCTTACTTCTTTTTCCTCAAGTAAAAGCAAAATCCTTCCCCGCCCCCCCCCCCCCCCCACATCCCTATTCCTTTCATTGCTCTTTCTGTCTCTTTAAATATCTTCTTCAACTCTGATTGGCTATCCATTACCTCATAGTCTCTTGACTAGGCCTAGAATTTGAGGGGGTGATATCACAGTCAGCTCCCAAGCTCCTTTCTGAATAGGCACCTTCCCCAGTTGGATTAAGACCTCCCTCTTCTAGGAGTGCCCAGAATTCTGGGATTAACTGGAGCTATATAAGTCTCTCTGCTCCCTTCACCACTGAAAGCCTTCATTCATGCTAATTTCACTCATTGTTCCAGCTCAGTTCCGGAGGGGAAATTGGAAACACCGCCTTGTGCTCCATTTGAGTTAAGAGGCATTTCAAGCATTAGATGGTGTAAAAATGTTCCTTCCAAATCCTAAAAGCTTCAAAAATTGTCTTCAAAGTTTCATGGAGACTTTCTCATCCTACTTTTTATGGTTATCCCTTATTGTATGCAGAATTATCCTTCAATTGTTCAATTATTAGAAATTCTGAGATCCCATTTGAGGCATAATATAAACAATGTATTCTGAATGGTGAGTGACCGATAAACTGGGAGGACTCTTAGAGATCATCTTGACAGATCTCTGATTTTAGAGATTAGGGAATTGAGGTCCAGAGGTCATTAGATCATAAGATGGAAGCTGGAAGAGGCCTTAAAAATGAAATCTGGTGTTTAATAAGTGTTTACCATTATCCACCCAAGGTTATATATATTAAGTAGCTGAAACAAGATCTTCCAAAGCACGCAACCTCTATAAGAACAAATTCCAACATGGCATCATGTCCAACTCACTCCAACCTGAGGGACAACTGAGCCAACAAAATTTTTATTTTTGTTAGCATTTTCTTAAGAATCCTTCATGGCATGGTGAACCATGAAAAAGATTAGATTAAAGATGTATACTTTATATTACCATCCCCCTCCACCCCCCAGGCCCCATCAATACTTTCCCTTGCCTTCCCTTCTCTTTGTTCAAAACCTTTCTATGGCTCCCTACTGCCTTCAAGATAAACTCTAAATTCCTTCTCCTGGTATTCAAAGCCCTCCACAGTCTAGCTCCCACTTACCTTTCCAACATTCTCTTTTCTTCTCTCTTCCCCATCCTAAGTACTCACTTTTTTTTCTGTCCTTATCCTTCCATATTTTAAATTTTGTATCTTTGTTCATGCTCTTCTTTACCCAATCTCTTCTCTCTTTGTTTTCATCCTTCAGCCATGAAACTGTAAACTAAATGTATGTAGCCTTTTGTTGCTCTATCCTTTAATGCAAGGTCTTCCATTGCATCTGAGGCCATCTTCAGTCACCCTGATCTGTATCTGGTGGTTGGATGAAGATGGTACCAGAGGAGAAAGTGAGCCTGATGACTTTGCACAGACCCTCTGTAATGCTAAGTAGAGTGGGTCTTTTTGCCTGGGAGGGCTTCTCAGCACTAGGGCAGTCAAATACCTTTGATGAGTCTTGTCTTTCAAATGTAATGGCCAGCAAAGTGGACCTTTTGTTGTCTTTTGTTTTGGAGTACTTCTCAGCACTGAGGCAATCAAGTGCCTTTAATGAGTCTTGCCTTTGTTTGAATCAAAAGTCATTGATTGGAAACAATGTATATGATGTGGTGCTAGTGATTAAAGATCTTTCCCACACCCCTTTTGCTAAGTAGGCTCCGAGCCCTCAGGCCCTGAACAGGGTATATGAGCTCGGAGGTTGGTGCTTTGCTTTTGGGGGTACACTCATTGAAAGAGTCTTGGTGATTTGGCCAGATGAGACTGGGTAGCCATAGGAGCTCCCCCCGCTTTGAAAACCCAGATGTTGGTCCCTCTCTCTGTGTTAACTATGTATGTAATATCCCGGTCAGGCAGCTAAAGGCCTGTCTGTTGATTTCTGTGTGTTATTTGCTCTGTTTATATAATTGCTGCTTGTAATTTCTGGTTGTGTTTTCCCTGAAGTTCAAGGTGCTGACTTTTTCTCCTGAGCTAAATGAATGATATATATATGTTTAATTAAAGTGAAATTGTTAAGCCCTTAAAGTTGCTTTCCTTAGAAAAGCAGATCGAAGAACCTGTGCTGGCAGCCCTCCTGTACGCTCTTGTTGTTGGTCTTACACCTCCACGGAAGCTGCTGGCAACATTGTTGTTACGCCTTCCCTCACTTAAATCCAGTTCACTTGCATGTCACGGCATCACCTCCCTAACATTATGGTCCTCTTCAAGAATGAAGGACAAATGACAGCAACGACAACATGGTAAGAGAATCGATGGAGAAGGGCTCGAAGATCCCCAATGACACATTTGTGTCTCTAGGAAATTCTTTTGTGTTTGTAGAAATGAATCCATTCAACTCCCCAGTAGTCAGTAGTGAACGTGGAGCATACCTCCCCTTCCATATAAACAAAGGCCAGAACTTAACTGCTCACATGGACTTTTTGCTACCCGTGATGGTGACAGTGAAAAATAGGAATCCATTAACGTAGTAACAAGAAGCAATGCAGTAATGATGCTTGAAACTTCCTGTGATGCTGGGGTTTTTAGAAAACATTAATAATACATTATCAGCCAGGCCATGGGCAGCCGATATCTCCTCTCTTTGGTAGTCAAGAAATCTCAGGATGTAATGATGCTCTAAGTCAGGGCTACCCAACTCAAGGTGCACTAAGTATAGGCTGCCTGCAATGCTTCTGAGTGCATCGGACCCAGAATAAAATGTAATTGGGAAAGGTTTAACAAAATTAACAAATTTCATTTATTTTGTATACATTTATATAATTCAAGAAAATTAATTAATAAATGATAGATGATGTTAATTTGTGGCTTTTCTAAGTCAATATGTGCCTGCAGGGTTCCATTTCTATTTGAGTTTGACACCACAGTTCTTTTTTTTTTTTTTTGAGATTTTTTATTTTTAGTTTACAGCACTCGGTTCTACACAATTTTGAGTTCCAGCTTTTCTTCTGCCTCCTCCCCGCTCCCTCCCCAAGATGGCATGGAATCCAATATATCTTCTACATATAACTTTGCATTGAACTTATTTACACAATAGTCAAGTCGTAAAGAAGAATTATGTCCAATGGAATGAATCATGAGAAAGAAGAAACAAAGCCAAAAAAAAAGAGAGAAAAAAAAAATCAAAGGGGGAAAAAAAAAGTGAGCATAAAGTGTGCCTCAATCTGCATTCAGACTCCATAGTTCTTTCTCTGGATGTAGATAGTGTTCTCCATAGTGGGTCCTTTGGAGTTGTCTTTGTACCTTGTGTTGCTGAGAAGAACAGTCTATCAAGGTTAGTTATCACAGAATCTATATATCTGTGGTTGTGTATAATGTTCTCCTGGTTCTGCTCTGCTCACTCAGCATTATATCATGTAGGTTTTTCCAGGTTATTATGAAGTCCGTATCATCCCCATTTCTTACAGCACAATAGTATTCCATTACCTTCATATACCACAACTTGTTCAGTCATTCCCCAATTGATGGGCATCCCCTTGATTTCCAATTCTTTGCTATTACAAAAAGAGCTGCTATAAATATTTTTGTACATATGGGTCCTTTTCCCACTTGTGTGATCTGTTTGGGATACAACCCTAAAAGTGGTATTGCTGGGTCAAAGGGTATGAACATTTTTATAGCCCTTTGGGCATAGTTCCAAATTCTTCTCCAGAATGGCTGGATCAGTTCACAACTCTACCGGCAATGCATACCACAGTTCTAAGTAATATATTACAAATCCTATGGAATTCTGAGAAAGTAGCTTTGCTCTTAGATGAGGAAGACAATTTTTGTGTCCACTTTACAGATGGAAAAACTGAGGCTATATTACCTTAGGCAGAATCACAATTGTACAATTGGGATTACAGATAAAGGTCCAGGCTTGAACTAAAACTTCTGGAACTAGTCACTAGAATGGGGGGGTTAATCTGAGGGGTACAATTAGAAATCATGGGCTAACATCAACCAAAGGGAAGAAACGGAGTGAAGGGTTCACTATTAATCAAACATGGCAGGCCATTTGGTCCATCCAGCGGCCACGGCAACTGGCAATAATATACTAAATTATTCAAAGATACATCTTGCACAATGATAATGCTCTGAATACGTGGAGTGGTGGCCACTTAGGGAATAAACAAGCACTCTCAGAGAGGAAGGAACCAGACCAAGAGCTTACAAATAGAGAAGAAGAGTGGCTTTACAGCTGTAGTCCTTATTCATCCATTTCTATTGAAGATATCTAATGCTCTGGAATGCACCAAGGCAGTGAGCAAATTCCAGTGGGCTTCCGGGATCCATTCTCTCCCCTTGGTGTATGCCCACCTCGTTTTAATCTCTCTGGCCCCACGGTAGGGCTGTGAAGGTGGCATTTCACTCTGTGAAAAGGTGGATGCTATTAGTTCCCAGACAGATCTCCTATGAACCCAGCCAATGCTTGTGCTATTTCCGAACAAGAATGTTAAATATAAATTCTGTATAAAATTATACATTTCAAATATAACATCATACATGGCAGTTTGGGGGCATGAACATAGGCTTATCTTTCTTTATAGTTTTGGCCAAATTTCTCTTTATCCTGCTGGTATTTCATATTGCCTAGTTACCCAATGTAGCAAAGATGGGTTCATTCAACATATTTTAATCCAAAAAAGGATTACATGGACAAATTAGTTTGGGAAATTCTGACTTCTATTATATTAAACACTTGCCTAGAAAGTCAAAGACTTTCTCTAATGGTAGCAGTGGGTTTTAGGGAGTCCCTTCTAGTGGTATAAGGGACTTAATCTCCCTTATTTGTAACACAGATACTAGGGAAAGGATTTTGCCAAGAGATGTATTTCTCTTCAGGGTTACCAGTTGAGTCTTTGTTTTGACAATCCAGTAACAGTCTCTGACTCTCGGAAGAGGAAATTCCTTCTCCCAATTTCACCTACTCTCTTCTCCTCAGATTTGTATGTTTTGCTTAGAACATTGCGAAGTTAGATGCTTTGTACAGGGTCATACAGCTAGTACTCATCAGAGGCAGTATTTGAACCTGCATCTTCCTGATTTTTAAGGTCAACAGGCCATGCCTAAATGAAAACCACACCTTTCTTAGCATTTGACCTGGTGTGTCTGTGTGGTGTGTCTGATGATGGAGAATTTCTTGAGATAATAATTTTCCTAATGAAAATTCATAGCAAAGTTTTTGTTTTGGTGTCAATAGTTGTCTGACTTCCCGGCTTTTCTTGGCAGAGATACTGGAATGGTTTGCCATTTCTTTCTCCAGCCCATTTTACAGATGAGGAACTGAGGTAAGCAGGGTTAAGTGACTTGCCCAGGGTCACACAGCTAATAAATATCTGAGATTAGACTTGAACTTGGATCCTCCTGACTCCAGGTTTGGCAAGCTATCCACTGTGCTAGCTGGCTGCCCTGTAGCAAAGTGAAATGTCCCTAATTAGCTGTTAGACTTTGGACGAGCTATTTCATGTATCTTGGTGAGCCTTTATTTCCTTATCTGTATAAGGAAAGTATTGGACTGGATCTTAATCTGGAGTCGGGGTCCATGGATAGATTTGAGAGGGTACATGCACTTGGATGGAAAAAGAATTATATTTTTATTTTAATTAACCTCTAACTTAAATTTAGCATTCCTTTTAATGATGAATTTTTAAAAAGAAGGAAAGAAATAAGCACAGTACCTTGGGGCCTACTATGTGCCAGGCATTGTGCTAAAAACCAGAAATTCTCCTTTGAAGGTATGAATAGGCTTCAGACTGCCAAAGGAATCCATGATACCAAAAAAAAAAACCAAAAACCCACAACAACAAAAACCCCCAAACCCTGTGATTCTATCATTCCATGATTTCTTCCCTTATTAGTGAAGCGGTTCCTTCCCTAAGAGGAATCATTATCCATCAGACAGCTAAGCCCTGCAAGAACATAGTCTGATTTATTAATACCTAATAAGGGTCCATAAAGCAACTCCGAAATCAACCCAGCCACACAATATAAGTCACTGAACACCCGCTTCCTCTCCTTCTCTGACAAGTAAATTTCTGTTAATAGCTTATGAAATCTTTGGAAACACTCTCCTTTTCCCCTCTCCCCATGGTTACTAAACTAATGACGTGACTTTAAACAAGGGTGCATGCCTTCCCTCTGTTCCTCCATCTGTCTAAACCTCAGGCGATTGTGATAAAAAAAAAAACCGGATTCTGGGTGAAACCTTAAAATTCAGGCCTTTTCTCTTCTGTCAATGGCTAACAAATTTCCAATTAACTGTGAATTGAAAGCAGTGAGGAGGAGAAATAATTGGAATCCGCAGATAATCTCCAAACCTCATTTGGCCAGGCTCTTCCCCTCCCCCAGCCCCACCCCACTCCAAGACATTTTATCAATATGACAAAATTGATAGATATGAATTTCATCTCTGCTCTGGGTTTTTGCTCACACTCTGATAGAGTTGTTAACAATCCATGAAATAGCCACAAGGCAGACAGTGCAGGGGAAGGAAAAAGGAAATGAGCAAGTGGCCTGATTAAACCACAGGAGCTGACTATATAAATTAAGGACTAATAGATCTCCACGAGGGCAATGTATTTGACAGAAGCACCTGGGATCCAGCCCAAAGTGTGGGAAAGCTAAGTTCCTTTAATTCTTGGAGAACATACATGTACAGACTGTTTCCCACCAAATGTCATTTATTGTTTCCCAGAAGACGTGATGTCAGATGAAACAGCCTCAGAGGTGGGGGATGGGTAATTTATGCACATGCAGTGAGGAATTTAACTTCAGTAAGAAGGCTGAAGCTCACTGGGCTGCCAGAGTCAGTCTTCCATCACCAAGCATCTGAGTTATTCTCAGCTGACTGGTCCAATGACATCATAGCAACATAGTTACTGTTCACTCCTTCCTCAAATGATCACGGACATACTTGATTGTTTACATCGTATTTCCCTGTAAAAATAAGCTCTTTTGGGGCAGATTTCTAAAAAATTTAATCTAGTTCAATTTAATTTAATAACATTTTTCCCAATTACATGTAAAGATAATTTTCAACATTCATTTTTTGAAAGATTTTGAGTACTAAATTTTTCTCCCTCCCTCCCCTTTCCCCAAGATGCAAGCAATCTGATAAAGGTTATACCTGTGCAATCATGTAAAACATATTTTAGGGTAGAATTTTTTTGCTTTTGTTTCCCCAGAAACTAACAGAGCGCCTTGCAGACTAGGCACTTGATAAGCAAATATTTGTTGGTTCAGGATTTGCTTATAATGCATTAGTGACATCCTTATAAAAGGATGTCATGGGAATGTTTGTATTTTTTTAGATAATGGAATAATCAATCAGCATATATTTATTAAGCACTTATTATATTCGAGGACTTGTCCTAGGTTCTGAAGGCATAAAGACAAAGGCAAAACAGGATGGTTTCAAGTTAAGAGAGAAATCACATGGAAACTCTGGTTCTAATTGACATGGCTTTATCTGGAAAATAATAACCAGTATTTCTATAGCATTCTAAGGTTTGTAAAATGCTTTATATGTATTGTTTCATTTGGTCCTCAAAGCAATCCTTTTAGCTAGGTACTATTATTATCCCTGTTTCACAGATGAGGAAATCATCTGACCAGGGTCACCTAGAAGGTAAACTATGATATAAGAGGAAGCTCAGATCATCCTGATTCCAAGGCTAGCCCACTAGCCCTCTTGATGCTATCTTTCCAATGTACTTTCCAGGGGTAGCTCAAAATCATTGGCCAACAGTTCTCAAAAGCCTGCCACAGCGCAAGTGACATGACCATCTTCTGTTCTCAGCTGATACAGGTTCGTCTCTCTTTCCTTGTTTAGTGTGATGCTTCATTTCCATTCCTATCAAACCATCAATAGTGTATGTATGTGTTTTAAAAGAAGGGGGCAGCTAGGTGGTACAGTGGATAGAGCACAGCCCTTGGAGTCAGGAGGACCTGAGTTCAAATCCAGCCTCAGACACTTATTATCTGTGTGACCCTGGGCAAGTCACTTAACCTGGATTGCCTCTCCCCCCAAAAGGAAGGAAAAACTGATCAGCGTGTCTCTTAAATAGGCATTTTATTGGTTATTGGTTATGAGCAAAGCCGAAGAGGTTGTGGAGCAAAGAAGGCAAGATTTCAATCTTAGCTCTGCCACTTACTTACCAACTCCACCTTCACCTTGGGGAAGTCACTTAATAGCTTCTCTGAGCCTCAGTTTCTTTGTAAAACAAAGAGGATGGGCTAGATGATTTCTGATATCAGTTCCAGCTCTAACACTTAGAATTCTATGAGTTAAGAAACACCAAAGGTGTGGTGAATTGTAGTTCCTTTCCAGAACTTTCCAGACAGAGGGCAGAAGGTGACTAGAGAGGAATGGTAGTTATTCATTTGGCTGACAGCCAGAAGTGAGGTCCAAGGCCAGGCTGAATCAGGATTATGGGAGAGGATTAGGCAAAGGTACAGCCCAAGCTGCCAGCAAAATTGCAGTCAGAATGTAGAAGTAGCCAATGCTAGGTCTAAATCAGCCTAAATCAAAATATGGAAAATAGAACATCACAGCAGGTGAAAACGGGATCCAGGCTGAACAGGTCAGAGAGCTGGACAAAGGGGGCCGTGTCTCTGTGACCAGGTCAGGAGAAGAGCTCCTTTGAATAGTCAAGATGGCCCATAGCCTCTTCTAGGTCAATTTGTGAATTTTCCCAGAAGGACAACTGTGGGCCAACCTCACCTAATGTAGGTAAGTTGCCCAAGATTTAAAAGAACCCTACTTCCAGTGGGTTCTCAAAGGTCTCAAGGTAGGATCATCAACTTTCTCATCCCACTGGTCCCCCGAGTAAAGACACAAAGGAGCAGCCAGAGGGATCCTTTGGCCTTCAAGCCATGATCCCTTCTTATTGTTAAGGTCTTCTGATGTCTGATTTCTCTCCTTCAGAACTGGGATCGTAGGCTCCTATATTTCTTTTTCATCGGCTTGCCTCCGTCTTCTGAGCCCAGGTCTGCAGATGAAGGAGTGAACAGTAACTGTATTGGTATGATGTCATTGAACCAATAAGTCTGCAAGAGGTCCCGAGGATCTGAACTCATTTTTTCCCCTCTTCTCTTGCTTATTTGCTGGCTCACAGGGAGCCTTCAGATGGAGCAAGTGTCAATATTTTGATGTGCTGCCATGACACATCTCTAGAATCAATGTTTGCTGGGGCACTTTTGCAATACAGGCTAGAGGTGGTAAAACAAATAAATGGAACACACCAAGCGCGCACGCGTGCGCACACACACACACACGGGAAAAAATCAAGTCTGAGACCTGTGAGGACAGGCTCCAATAGAGAGAAATCATAGCTGCACAAGAGGGACAATAGGGGACCCCACTCAACTCTTAAAAGGATGGGCCCTTCAGTCGGCAAGATACCATCCTTCCTTACAAACCAAGCCTAGTTCATGAAAAATCAGACATCGGGAGTAGGTAAAAACAAACAAAGAAACCAATGAATAAATGAATGAATGAAAAAGGAATAAATAAACAGAAAAGCAAAAGGAAACCAGCCTTCTTCAAATGAAACAGAAGCTTTGGGGTGACTCACTCTGAACCTGGAGTTTCCCAGCTTGGAAAGAGCTGATTTCTCTAAGAGACCATTTATTATATTCAGTGAAGTTGAAGCCATTTAGGGTGCTTGGATGCTCCACCAAAGTCTAGAGTCTCTTATCTCTCCACCCCAGAATGGATCTGGTCCTTATGAGAAATAAATAGCCAAAGGTTCAAGAGACAATGATTCAGGAAGTCAATGTGTGAGTGAGTTTGGGGCAGCCTGAAGAGCTTGCTAATATTATTATCAGTATTTTCAGGCTGGAGGTCTGCTCTTGGCAGCTCCCCAGGTAGGACCATTGGTACGAATCCTCTGCCAGTGGGAGAGGGACAATCCAGGCAGGGAGGTGCTGGGGAGGCTGTGCCACCCACTGCCTACACAGAACACTCACTGTCACAGTTAAATGAAGTCAGGAGGCTGGGAATGAGTAGCTTTCTGAGCTATAACCTGAAAGAAGAGCTCCCCTAATTCCCACCACCACCACCAATGACAAAGAGAGCCTGCAGTAATTAACCTTTAATCCCCTGAATAATTTAGGTTTCAGCAAATGGATAATGTTTAGAAATTTGGTAGAATGTGACCTTTGAACACAAGTTTACTCTATGTTTAAGACAATAGGTATCTTCCAGAAAAGTAATTTGTGAATGGAATTTTTGTAATTTGAAATTTTTCTAACATTATAATTTAAAAGATGCTTCATGTGAATATCTAATGGCTCAGATGACACCACTAGCAGAGGTTCCTAATGTTTAATTTATTTTAATTCTATATTTTATTTATCATGTTAAATATTTCCCAACTAATTTTTTTAAAAAATTTAATATTCATTTAAAAAATTTTTGAGTTCCAGATGTTTCCTTCCCACCCACCCCTCCTCCATCCATTGAGAAACCAAGCAATATGACATCAATTATATGTAAAATCGTGCAAAACATACTTCCATATTAGTCATTAACATTTAATTTAGAAGGTTCTGTGTCGATTCAAATCAACATAATTAATTCAATTCGATGATTACACATTAAATGTCTTCCATGAGCAAGGTACTATGTTAGGAGCCAGGGATGCAAAGATAGAAAACTGTAAGCCAGCTCCTGTGTCTTAGGAAGATTGCAATCTAATGGAGGAGTATGACATGAATACAAATAAGTAAGTTGTAGGGCTGCATATGAGAGAAGCAAATGGGAATTGCAAAGTCCTTGTGGAAAATTTGAAGAGGGAGATAACGGCTTTCAGCAAAGGAGGGCAGGAAGAACTCATAGAAGACCTCACTCCTAAGTGATCTTTGCAAGAAGAGATGTTTGGCATAGTGGAATGGGTGTTAGATTTGGAGGACATTCCATGTTGTGTTCCTTACCACCTGTGACCTAGGAGTGTAACTTAATCTCTCTGGGTCTCAGTTTCCTCAGATGGTCTTTTCCATTTCTAAATCTATGATCCTACAATCTTGGAAAGTGGAGATGAGGAGGAAGTCTATTTCACATATGAGAGAGAGATGACAAAAAATGAAGACTGCCTCCTGGAAAGGGCATACGCCATGACCTCATTCACTATCCCTGTGACTTTACCCCTCACTGGCCACCCCTTGTCTATATATGTTGTCTCCTTCTATTAGAATGTAAGCTCTTTGAGGGGCGAGAATGTCTCTTTTGGGTTTGTATTCCTAGCAATTAGCACAGTGCATGGAGCATGAAAAATGCTCATTGAATACCTCTTTGTTATTTCATTCATTCACAGATGCATATATGGCCTTCATGCTTATCTAGAAGTCAGAGAGTACAAGTCTAGATGGCAAAACATCTAATGGTCCAGTTTGAGTCGAATCGATAGAGGTGAATGAACAAAGGGCAGTGGAATGAAGTAAGACTGGAAAGGTAAATACATTTCTGATCTAACCTCTGTCTGGTAGATCTAAAACAACAACTGACAGGACTAGGGTTCTCAGCTAGGTAAGAAGAGAGTCCTTTTATTTGGGTTTTTTTGGGGGGTGCAGGGCAATTGGGGTTAAACAACTTGCCCAAGGTCACACAAATAATAAGTGTTTGAGGCTGTATTTGAACTCAGGTACTCCTGACTCCAGGGCAGGTGCTCTACTCACTGCCCCACCTACCTGCCCCTGAAAGTCCTTTTATAAAGTACATAAAACCACCTGACTTTTTTTCTTTTGAAGTTCAGATTTCCACAAATTATACAGGCTGTTCCAAAGCCACTTCAGGTTAAAAGTTCACCAAGCTCTTCAGAACACCCCGTATATTGGGTTTTCTGAAATTGAGGCATGTACATTTTAGCACAAAAGGGGCAAAGAAATGAAAGGTGAGCTTTCATGAAATATTAAGTCACGGGGTCATAGATGACTAGAGCTGGAAGGGACAGTGGATGCCATTTCATCTAATTCCTTCATTTAACAGATGAGGTAACTGAGTGCCAGAGAGATTATGTAACCTGCCTAAGGTCACGCAGGGAACTAGCCACAGAAGTGAGATTTGAACCTGCCTCCTCTGACTTCCAACCCCGTGTTCTTTCCATTGTCCCATATTATTGCATCACCTGAAGTCTGTTCATCAACAGCTTTCTTCTAAGAAAAATAATTTAAATTTAAAATTGTATTATTAAAGGAGAGCAAATATAATTGTCTGTTAGTCATCACTGGTACTGGATTGCTTTACTTCTGCAACATATCTTATCTGGCTCCTCACAACTGGAATGCCCTTTCTCCTATAACATTTGAAGGGAAAAAATGTATTCAGTAAGAGTGCTAGACTTGGAGTCAAGATGACCTCCATTCAAAGTCTACCTCAGACACTTAATGTGACTGCATGACCCTGGGCAATTCACCTAACCTCTCAGAAACTCGGTCTCAGTTTCCTCATCTGTAAAATGGAGGCAGTAACTAGAATGCTTCCAATATCTCTTCCAACTCTAAATCTATGCTCCTATCTGATACCCTGTTCTCTAAAGTATACGGGAGGGATGGTGGTTGAACCTTTCTCAGACTCAATTTCCTCATCTGCAAAGTGGAGGCAGCAACTAAGATGCTTCCAAGATCTCTTCCAGCCCTAAATCTGTGATCTTATCTGATACTCTGTTCTCTAAAGCATATGGGAATGACAGTGGTTGAACCTTTCTCAGACTCAGTTTCCTCACCTGTAAAAATGGGTATTTTTAATAATAACACCTACATCACAAGGTAGTTGTGGGAGGCAAATGAGTTAGTGTCTGTATTGTACTTCACAGACCTCAAAACATGCTCCATAAATGCTAGCTATCATTATTTTTGGAGTAAGACCAATGGCAGATCAGCAACCTGGTCTGTCAATTTATAGTCTTAGAGAGCAGCTTAGGGCACTGAGAGGTTTAGAAGCTTGTCCAGGGTCGTACAGTCAGTACATGGCAGGATTTGAACCTGACTCATGAGCCAGACTCTCTATCTATTATACCATCTTGCTTCTGGAATTCCTCATCATGTCAATTAACCTGGAACTTACTGGTCTTTTTTCTTGGCTGCTACTTCCCTGCGCCTTCCTTCTTGTCTGGTGGTTCAGTACTCATGGGTGGGCACCTTCTCCAGCGAACCGAGGAAAATAAAAGTGAAAGAAGCTAACTAAGATTTGCAGCATTGAGATTCTGTACACAAGGGTGAAGGTAACCTCTGTGCCCCTTCGGCTCCTGTGGGCAGCCCTATGCAAACGATGGAGGGAGCTGGGACTACTGATTTTTATTCCTCAGTATAGTAAAGCCCATCTACCTCCCTATGGACTGAGACAGAATTTTCTGTTTGACCAATTTCGACTAGACTTGGGGGATAGTCTTCTTTTGACCCCAAGTTATAATCAAACAAATAAAATAAACAACAAATGTCCCTGGGGTTTTTTTTCCATCATTTATTCCATTCTTCCTCTTACCCAGTAAAGTCTACTTACTGCTGAACTTTGGTCTTTTTGGAACAGCTTAGTGTTTGCTTATTCAAACAGCAGCAATTAACTGTAAAACTGCCTTCAATACAATTTTCTACAGATCACAACTTGCTGCCTTTTATAGCCAAGGAGCTGAAATATTTCCTATTCTGTCTCCCTCGTCTCTGCCAATCTAAATCCTCAATTCCCTTCAAGGCCTAGTTCACATCCCTTTTCTTCCAAGAAGCCTTCCTTGACAAATCCCAGACTTGGGATTTTGCCTGAAGCCTGCCTTGCGTGCCTTCATCTTGATGTGGACAAATGAAAGCTGAATGCAACAGCATTTTACATCCTACAAGTATAGAGGTATAGAAAGCTCAGTGGGAGCCAGTCTTCCAGCTGGAGTGGTCTAGGAAGTTTTAGCGAAAGAAGTGAGATCTGAGCTAGGATTGGAAAAGGATCAGAATGTCAGCTCCTTGAGGGCAGACACTATCTTAGCTTTTTCCTTTTTTATCTCCAAACAGTATAGTAACTGGCATATCTTAATCATTTGACAAATGCTTATTTGATTGAGGATGAGAAGGACTCAGTGTATACCAGAGAAAGAAGTAAAGATGAGAAGGACACAGAGTATACAAGAGAAAGAAGTAAAGATGACATTTTCTTTGGGAAGCTGAAAGAACAAATGTGTGAAGGTAATTTCTTACAAGGCCCTCTCAGGAACAGCGAAGAATCCCAGTCTATTAGGGGACAGTGATTCATTTAGGGGAAAAGTAGACACTGAAGCTGGAAAGGGAGGTTAGGGACAAAATATGGAGGCTCACAAATGTCAGAATTAGGAGTATGGCCTTAAGCAGTATTTAGCCATTGAAGGATTTTGGTATGGGGCTGAAGATGATGAAGGCTATATTGAAGGAAGTTTACTCTAGTAATAATGTGGGGAATAAGGATTTGAGAGGTTGGGTGGGAAGAACAGTTACCAGGGTCTTGTAAGAGTTGAGGCATTTAGTAAAGAGGGCCCAGTCTAAGGTGCTGGCATGGGAAATGGTAATGAAGGGACTGGCAGGGCTAGATAATAAATTTCTTCCTGATAGGGATCATTTCAGACAGAGAGGGAGAGAGAGAAAGAGAGAGATAAGAGAGAGAGGTGGGTCAATCAATGGGTGCTGTCAAGAAGCAATGATAATACTCATCTGATTACTCTTTCCAGTAAGAGATTAGGCAGATAGGAATACAGTAAGGACCTGGTTTGAGTGGATGTTGGATAAGAAGCAGGGTCTGAGGCCAGCTAGACTTGGTGGGACCCATGCCTTTGGGCTAGTTGATTCTCCACTCAGCACAGTCATTTCCAACACTAAGTGTATTAAGTCACCAGGGCAGGGTGGTCCCTAGAATCATAGACTGTTAGAACTAGAAGCAACTTTAGAGACCATCTAGACAAAAAAATTCTTAAACTTTGTATCACAAATTGCTTTGGCAGGATGGAAAAGCCCATGGACCCCTTCTCAGAATAACGCTTTTAAATGCATAAAATTACAAAGGAAACCAATTATATTGATATGATGATCAAAATATTGAAAAAAAAAAAGTTCACTAGCCCTGGGGGCCCTGGTTAAGAACTCTAGTTCTTGGCCAACCTCTTCATTTTACAAATGAGAAAGGTGAGACCCAAAGAGCTTAAATAATATGCCTCAGAAAACATCACTATTTAGTAGCAGAGTCAGGGCTAGAACCCCGGTCTCGCGCCTCTCAGCCTCTCAATATTCTTTCTGCTTTTGCATTGTTTCCTCCTAGAAACCAGGTGCCCTCTGTTCTCGGCTTGGTGTCGGCCGCCAAAGATCCGCAAGGAAAGAGTGCATAGATATTCCACATGCACAATGGTCTTCCCAATTAAAGACAGAAAAACAGAGGAAAAGCCTCATTTGGGGGGATGAGATTCCAAGCAAAATTCTCCAATAGCACAGATTTGGCTTCAGCTCTTCACCTGATTCTTTGAAGTATTCTCTACTCCTCTCACATATTTTCATCAGCAGAGGTCCCAATCTCGCTCTCTTTTGTATTCCCTTTCTCTGACTACCCACCCTGGAGACCCCTTCCTCCCACTTTCCTCCCCTTACCATATGCAATTGAAGTTTCTCTGTCCCATAATTCAAAGGCACTCCTCTAGAGGACAGAGCAGTTAAGTGGTGCAATGAACAAAGTGCCAAGCCTGAAGTAAGGAAGATTCATCTTTCTGAGTTCAAATTTGGCCTCAGACACTTACTACCTATGTGACCCTGGGTAAGTCACTTAATGTTTCTGTTTCCTCATCTGTAAAATGAACCGGAGAAGGAAATAGTAAACTACTCCATTATCTTTGCCAAGAAAACACCAAAACGCCAAACAAAGAGAAGGAAATGACTGAACAACGTTCAGGGAATGGTATTTGCTGGTCCACTCATCAGCCCTAGGCTCCCAGTGCTTTCCAATAGCTCCCAGGGGACAGCTGTCAGGCCTCAGAAATTAATTTACGCCAATGTGCTAATGGTTAAGCTCTTGGTAGAGAAGTCCCATCCTTTACGGTGAGATTGTGCCCTCTGACCCTACTGCCTACATCCAGAAGAATCTATTGTGAGAAAAGTCAGGGAATCTTGGGTCCCTTCATCTATCATATTAGGTAGGTAGTCACTGATTCTGCTTTACCCCTTCTCTCCCCCTTCCCCCACTCCACCCCCCAACTCTAAGAATGGGTAGGCTCTGTATGGAACCACATGGAAAGCCAAGAGCTGAGTCCAGATGGAAAATTTAAGTTCTTAATTTCAGAAGGCAGAAAATTGTGGCCTCAGAGCAAAAACAGTCCTTCTTCCCGTGTGAATTGCTGAAAAGCAAATAATAGCTCACATTCATATAGCATTTTCAGCTTTGTGAAGTCCATTTCTCATAGCGACCCTGTGTGGTAGACAGTACAGGAATTAATAAACTCATCTTCCTGTGCAGAAACTAGGACACTGAGAAATTAATTAGCTTATCCATTGCTACACAGCCAGTAAGTAACCTAGGCAGAATTCAAACCGTGTCTACTGACCCTGAGTCTCTTGTTCTTTAGACCACTCCTGACACGTTCAGACACCTGCAATTCAGGATTTCCTTTCCGAATGAATGAGGATGAAGAAGGGAGGTAATCTGCAATGTCAGTACCCCTGTCTCTGACTCAGGTTACCTCTTCATTACCACTTTGCCCTTTTCCCATGTAGACCAGAGTCATATGAGTCATAAGCCACTGAAAACCTATAATAACTAATCTTCCACAATGAAGGCATTGTTGAAAAAGGTATTTGGAGGGTCATATAAGCTTTAAAGTTCTCTATTACTCTCTGTTAAACTCTTTGTTGACATTTGAGTCAAACTCCTGAGGTTCTTCATAATATTTGTCCCCCAAACTGCTGGGACCATAGTTAGGCCTCTAACAAGAGACCATGCAACTTATTCTGAGCTAGCCAGAAATGATAATAACAGCTAAGTGTGGGTACCCTCCACCCCCAAGCTTCTGTCCTTGACTTTCTTTTCTTTATCTAGACTGAGGGCCAAATCCAGACTGCAGCCTGTTTTTGTAGGGCCTTCAAGCTAAGGATGGGTTTTACATTTTTAAATACAGGAGGGCTAGACTTGAGCCACAGGCAGAAGTTTGCCAACCCCTGCTTTATATGCTCTCTCCTGGTGAATTCATCTGCTCCCATGGATTCCATTATCACCTCTAGGCAGTTGGCTCCCAAAGCTACATACCCAACTTGGGTATGTCATCTGAGCTTGGGTGCCATGTTTCTAACTACCTTTTGGACACCTCAGACTTGATGTCCTTCCAATACTTTAATCTAGATTTATCCAAAATGAACACATCATCTTCTCCTACTCAACCTGCCCCCTCTCAATTTCCCTCTTTCTATTTAGAGAGCCATCCAGGCTTGAAATGTCAGGGTCATATTTAATTCTTTCCTCTCCTACACCTTTTATAATCAGTAGATCGTGCTTCCAAGTTATCTTTCCCATCTGTCCAAACCCTCCATTTACACTATCACCACTCTAGTTTCTCCCCTTATTGCTCTGGTCTATACTAATGAAATAGCTCTCTCACCTGAATTCTCTGCCACCCGTCTCTACCTCCAATCCATCTTTCACAGTCTTACAGGTGTCCTAACATAAAGCTTGAGTGCCTCTTTCTGCTGCTTAACAGACATTGGGGGCTTGCTATGGCCTACAGGATAAAAACAGTAATTGTTTATCCTGGCATTTAAAGCCCTCCAAAGTTTGGCTCCAATCTATTTTTCAACATTTTTTCCCACTTTATTCCCTTCATGCCCTCTATGTTTTAGCCTAATAGTTCCCATTTAGCAGGATTCACATTAAAAAATTATTTAATGGTGCCTTAAGTTGTACATAATTGCAAGCAATATTATGAATGGTATGTTAAATTACCCTGGGGGTTCACAATATATGTTTGTTGTTTTTGCTGTTAAAAGGGACATGAAGAACAAAAAACATTGGCAGGCACTGTTCTTATCAGCCTGGAGGGTTCCCCAAGCTCCACCGGCTGGCTCCCACCTGTGTATATTTGCTCAGGCTTACCCCGACCCTTCTCATCTCTACCTTATGAAACTCTTCTTTTCCAAGGCTCAGCTCAGGGGCTATCATCCTTTTCCTCACACTCACAGCTGAAAGTGTTTTCTCTCTCTTCAAATTTTCCTAGAGGACTTTGTCTGGATGTCTCCTCTGTCCCATCCTACCCTTCCTCCTGCCCATCCACTAAGGCCTAATACAATATAAGCCTGAGAGCAAGCATTTTAAGTTGCTTTTGTCCCGAGCACGGTTCACATTTGGGGGATGGGGCAGGGAGAGAAGTAGAGCGGAGAGGGGAATTGATCAGTCCAGGATGCTACTGGAGAGGAATGCGTCTACCAATATAGGTCAGACTCTCCCCAGGGTCACACAGCTGGTGTATCTCAGAGAGTGACTTGAACCTAGCTCTCTCTGAATCTGAGGTCAGTCTTCTATCTACCAAAACAAGCTGCCTTAAGCACATAGTAGGTACTTAATAAACATTTGATGCTCATACAGAAGAGCCAGTTTGGCATAAAAGAAAAAAAAGCATTGATTTTACAGTCAGAAGGTTCTAATTCCATCTTTGGTTCTATTTGACCTTAGAAAAGTCAATTTTTTCACTTATAAAATTATGTGCAAAAAATAAAATAAAATAAAATTATGTGTGAAAAAAAAACAAAAATAAAATAATGTGGTGGGGAGGGGGCAAACAGAGCACACTAGGTATCTGTTAAGGGACCTTCTAGTACTAAATCCTATGCAAAATGAACCAATGACCTTGATTTTTTCCTCCATCATTAACAACCCACTTTAAACTCAAAAACCAGTTCCCAAGGAAAAGAAATATAATTTTAAAGCTGTAGTGACATTTAAATAGTTAAATTCTAGAAAGCATGAATGGAAAAAAGAAAGTCCTGAGTGTCCTTCTCATTTTTTATTTCTTTAATCAGCCTTATTTGACTCTTCAGGACCCAAAGGAGCCAACTTCTTCCTTGTCTGTAGCTTGCGCTGCCTAGCCAATGACAGGTCTGGAGACCTGGGGTGGGAGGCAGGCCTTCTGAATACATCCTCTCTGTTCGAAAGGTTCACCTGAAAGTTGGGAAGCACCTCTGACTCTGCATTTTGGCCCGGAAATGGGGAAGGGAATCCAGACCTCTGAAAGTCAAGGGGAAGCTTCTCCACATTCTGCACCACCCTTCCTCCACGGAAAGACTGCCTGTTTTTCCCCCTGCATTAAGGGGTTTTCCTACTCTTCCATGAGTTGCAAAGATAACTCCCCAAGCTCATTACTCCATAAGAAGGGCACCTCCCTTCCTACAGCTCTCCAAAGTGGTCTTCATCACCCTTCGGGCAAAGGGCAACCGGGGCAGAGGAGAATCAGTGCCCCCTCACAGCTGTTCAAAGCCGTGACGGAAAATGCACGTCGTAAGATTCCCTCTCACCTGCGATTTTAAGAAAGTTCAAAAGAGTTCATCCCCATCCTGTTTATAGAAACCCTAGAGAGCTCAGGCTCGGCGCCGGATTGACCTAAGCCCTGGAGATCATAAGTGGGAAGGAGAGAGGAATTACATCTGGCCCATCCCCTGCCTACCCAGAAATGCAGACCAGGGCAAAGGGCGCAGTCTCAGCGCTGAAACGCCCGGGTCCGGCCCAGCTGCGCCCTCTGCGTCCTGTTCCTGTGGTTCCACACCCCCCGCGCCCTGGGGACCTGGACAGAGGCCAGCACTTACTGCGATCGGTGAAACAAAATCAATTGGTGCTGACTTTTGCTCTTCTCCCTCCTTGTATCCCCACCAGGCTGAACCAGGCTTTTATCTTGGTCCAGCTGGCAAGAAGGGGAGGGTGAAGGAGCGGGTGGGGGGTTGGGGACAGAGATGCCGTCAACAGTACAAGAAGCCCCAAGAAAATGCTGCCGTCCCATTTTTCAACCCCTGGGCCGTAATAGCATTGATATTATTGTTTTAATAATAATAATAGGGAACATTTAAGTAGCGCTTATTTTGCATCAGGCTCAGTGGTGCTAAATGCTTTATGGTAAGATGGTTTGATCCTCATAACTCTGGGAGCAAGGGGGCATTATGATCCCCATTTTGCAGATGAGGAAACTGAGATAGAGGTTAAGTGACTTGCCCAAGGTCACACCGCTAGTAATTAATAATAATAATAATGATAATATCTAACATTTACATAGAGCATACTATGTGCTAGGCACGTGCTAGGTACTTTACAATTTGATTCTCACAGCAAACAGCCCTAGGAGGGAGGTGCCGTTATTATTCAAATTTTACAGATGAGGAAACTGAGGAAGACCGCAGCAAGAGTCACACAGCTACTAAGTGTGTGACTTCCCGACTCCAGCCCAATGCTCTCTGCGCTAGGTAAGGATGCGCCAGATATCATAGAGGTCTTAGAGATACAAAGGCCAAGGCAAAACGGTCTCTTCTCTCAAAGAGGAAAGGAACAACATAGATACAGAGAAGTAAATAAAAATACACGCAAGATACAGAGCACGTGGGGAAAGACACTAATAATTTGGGAGTTCAGGGTTCAAGGAGTCAGGATAGGCCTGGTTTAGGAAAGGGTGCTTGAACTGAGCCTCTTAGGGATGGAGGGGAGGAGGAAGTGTGAGGGACAGCTTGGGCAAAGGTCCAGAGGTGGGAGATTGAAGGGTTATATAAGGGGAATGGCCAATAGGCCTTGAATGTAGAGTGTGTGAAGAGGTACATTATTTATATTCAACAAGCCTGCAAAGGTAGGCTGGGGCCAGATTGTGAAGACCTTTAAATGCCAAGTAAATAGTTTCTTTTTTGTCCCAAGGCAATAGGGAGCCCCTGGACCTTCTTGAGCCAGAGAGGGATATGGTCAGATGTTGTTGTTCCGTGCTTTTAGTCATATCTGGCCATTCATGGCCCCATTTGGGGTTTTCTTGGCAAAGATACTGAAGCGGTTCCTTAAAAGCCCATCAAAACTCTCATTTAAATCTCGAGTAAGATTTTTTTTTTGTTTTGTTTTGTCAGTTTGTTTTCGTCCTCTCACAGGACTTTAATTACTAAAATTCTTTTTTTCTGATATTGAATTATTGGGGGATGTTGCAAATTTGTATATTTTATTTTCGTAGATAATTCTCTATTTCTTTTGAATCCTTAGTCTTACTGGCATCTAATGTTGCATAATATGTTCTTGCAATTATTTCTATTTATTCTAAGACCATCATAAATACATTTTGTTCATTTCTAAAATTGCCAGGTTGATTTTCCTCCATTCTTTTTAATCAGATTGGATGAAAGTTTATCAATTTTATTAATCTCTTCAAAGAATCCACTTTTAGTTGTTGTTTTGGGTTTTTCTTTTTGGTTGGTCTTGAAACTTACTATTTCTCCTCTGATTTTCAAGATTTTCTCTTTTGTGTTTATCTTGACAATTTTCAGAGGTGGAGAGAACTATGCATATGGGACACTACCTAATATGACAGATTTGTTTCAATTTGTTTTGCTGCTCTTATAGTTTTCTTTTTTTCATTCATATAAACGATAGCTCTCATATTTGGAAATTAAAAGAATACATTGATAAAGATGATATAAAAAGTAAGATATTTATAAAAATGTATTTTAAATTCACGGAACAAATTTTCTTTTAAAATGCTCAGAAAAGATGAAAAACAGGGCAATTCCAATTGTTAAATTGAATATATGCTAAATTGTTTACTTGAATATACATTAAAAATATAAATAATAAAAGTTTAGACTTTTAAATGCAAATAAAAAAAAGATACTGGAGTGGTTTGCCACTTCCTTTTCCAGTTCATTTTACAGACAAGGAAATGGAGGCAAACGGGGTTAAGTGACTTGCCCAGGGTCTCACAGCTAATACATGTCTGAGGTTAGATTTCAACTCGGTCTTCCTGACTCCAGGCCTGGCACTCAATCTATTACACCACCTAGCTGGTCAGACATAGGCTTTAAAAATATCAGTTCGTCAGCTGTGTCGAGGACAGATTAAAGTATCATAGGATGGAGACTCAGAGCTAAAAGACTCAAAGGTCAGCTCTCATTTTATAGATGAAGACACTGAGATCCAAGGAGATTAAATGACTTGCCACGTATGCGGTAATCTTTAGATACAGGATTTGAACCCAGGACTTCTGACTCCAAAGCCACATCTCTTTCCACTGAATCACTCTGCCTCTCCCTAGAGAGCTCATTGAGGCAGGGAGTCACTGCCTATTAGCAGAGCTGTGCTTCATCTTCCCCTGCCAAAGCTAGGGAGCTTAGCCCACAGGCTCGGAGGGTCCATTGGAGAGACCACGGGAGCCTGGGTAACCGACGGTGACTAACTGCCAGGAGTTCACTAATGAGATTCGATTAAAAATAGCCTTAGAGATGCCACCAACCAGATTCAGGAGAAGGCGTCATGCTTTCAATGATGCTTGTTAGCGGTAACTATGCCAGTCGGTTAAAGTACATACTGTCATACACACCCCTCCATGGGGAACTTCTAAAGAAATGTCCCATAGACATGTTCGAGAATTAGAGCATCCAGGCTGGGCCTGCTCCATGGAAACATACCCAGTAGGACCTCACACTCCTCATTTCCAGGTACCAGTTGTCTCCTGGGAAGCAATTGTTAGTTATAGCATCCCAGGTTACCTTTACTCTACAGTAAACAGGTGAGTCACGGTTCATCCCCAAGGTTAGCTAGCGACCGGTCCGAGGCAGCTGGGGCCGCTGTCTGGTTACTCAGGCACTTGAGACGGCGTGATGGGTTGGGTGATTCTAAGGACACCATAAAGTTGAGTTTGACATAGCGCCAAGTTATTTTTACTTGGTAATTATTTGGCTTAAAGGGACTGGTACTGTTATTTTTGGACGCTTTATGGACACAGAGATAAGCATAATTATGTTGAACCAGAGGACAAATAGTCCTCCATTACCTATGACAGTGGGTCAGGGAAGTTGGCACAGATTGTTAAAATCTATAGAGGCTTTAACCTTCGTGCGAACAATCCATCTCCAGACCTCGCCAAATCTTTTTTATGGGTCATGCTGTAAAAAGGCACCAAATGAACACTGGAGATGTTTGCTTTTTTCTTTTCTCCCTGGTTGGTTTTCATGGGCACCCCAGGGGAATGTCGTGTTATTCTAATTTACTTATATAGGAGGAGGCGATGCGTTTCAATGGACCTGGGTTCAAATCTTAATTGGGTCTCTCACTACTCATGTGATCACAGCCTTCAATCTGTAATTAGATTTGGGTTCAAATTCCATCTCTGTTATTTGCTGCCAGCGTGACCTTGGGCAATTCAGCTTAACTCTCTGGGTCTCAGTTAACCTACTCACAAAGAAGGAAGAAGGTGTCCTAGGGACAGATAACACACCCTTACCTGAGTACCATTGACTCCAATTGTCAAGTCTTTACCCCAGGAGGATAATGAGCTTGCCCTAACAAGGCTTACCTACTTGGGCCAGCTTTGTATGGGAAAAATGTCTTTTTGGTGGGGCTGGTGTGACCTTTTAAAAGTATTTGTGAGTCTCTCACATGATAAAGAGGGCTCAGTGAGATCTAAATCCCGCACACTCAGAGCTTTAAGGGACCTCGGCAGACATGGAGTCCAACTCCTTTTATTGAATAGAAGAGAAGCCCAGAGAGGTTGTGATTTACCCACACAGAGCATTTTTAGTGTGCTGTTGTCCAGGTGGGTCTGACTTTTCATGACCTCATTTGGAGTTTTCTTGGCAGAGATACTGGTTTGGTTTGCCATGTCCTTCTCCAGCTCATTTTACAGATGAAGAAACTGAGGCAAACAGGGTTAAGTGACTTGCCCAGGGTCAACACAGCTATAAGTGTCTGAACTCAGGTGTTCCTGACTCTGTGCCTGGCCCTCTAGCCACTGAACCACCTAGCTTCCTACCCATCAGAGAAGAAAACATCAGGGATTCCTAACTTGGGGTACAGACTCCAAATGTAGACCTCTTTCCCCTTTGCCATCCATGAAGAATGAGCCAAAGGACACCAATGCCAGAGTAATAGAAGGGAAGAGGAGTAAATAGTGAGTTTAATTGTCCACAATGCTCCAAAACACGAAGCTTCTCTTGCCCTTTAGCGAGAAACCGAGACATTTCAGGAGAGAAAAAGGGAAGCTATGGTCAACCCCTTAGAGTACGTGGTCGGGGAGTGTTTGCCAATGCAATTGTGCCTACTTACTGAGTTCCCTAATTACTCCTGAAGGCCTACTGCTTATCGGTGCCTGAAGAACCCTGTGCTCTAGGATGGAAAACACAGTTCTACTAATAATAGCCAGCATTTATAAGGCACCTACTATATGTCAAATACTATGCTAAGGGCTTTGCAAACATTATCTCATTTGATTGTCACATCTTTCCCAGGAAGTAGATGCTACTATGACCCCCATTCAGTGGTGGGATTCAAATGAATTAACAACTGGTTCTCCACAGAACCGAGCCAAGGTGCCGCCCCTGCCGCTGACTTAACTACCAGTTTGAGGAACTAAACCTAAAATTAGATATCAAACCCAGGCGAACCAGCTGAATCCCACCGCTACACCCATTTTATAGTTGAGGAAACTGAGGCAAATAGAATTCAAGTGATTTGCCCAGGATCACACAGCTAGTGAAAATGCTCGAGCCAGGGATTTGAACTCAGGTCTTACTGACTTGGAGGCAGAGGAGAGTTCATCACCCCGACTATCTGCCTCACAGTAGCCTTAAGCCACTTAAGGGGGTGGCTCTCCCTTGAGTGACCTACAAAGGTGAGCAGGCTTTTGAGGGAGGGAGGGGCAGCCTTGGGCTGGGGAATCAACCCAAAAAGATGTGCTCTGAGCCCAGGGATGTCTAAGGAAGAGTCTAAGATGCTCCGCCAGAGTGAAATAGGAAGCTTGTCCAACCCCACAGCTTCAGCTCCGGCAATGTTATGTGACAGCAGCGACTTGTTTACTCTAAGCCCAGCAGAGAAGGAGAACATTATTTCAAGCTTTTCCACCCTAATTAAATTTCATCAGAGGGAAATCTGCTTGTTTTTCTTGAGTTTGAATAAGCAGCGCCACTCACTTCATTAGCCTGGGTGCACTGAGCAGAGCTGTTAGCTTTGAGAATGGCAGCCGTTTAAAATCAGTATTCTTATTACTGATTTGTAAGCCGACTAGAGCTCTGCATCCTCTGACCTGGTGGGAAATGGGGAATGGGAGGCAGATGCTGACTTCCATCGGGACCCTCAGGTTTTTTTTTTTTCTTTTAGAGGGGGGAAGGCAGGGCAATTGGGGTTAAGTGACTTGCCCAAGGTCACACAGCTAGTAAGTGTGTCGCGTCTGATGCTGGATTTGAACTCAGGTCCTCCTGATTCCAGGGCCGGTGCCACCTAGCTGCCCCAGTATCCTCAGTTTTTTAAGCCCTAGACTTTGTTTTGGGGCTTGCTGTAGCTGTTGATAAGCTGGCAAGAAATAATGAACTCTCTCCCAATGCCTTGGACCTAAGTTGTTGGTTCGCTGGCCACAAAGACACCCCATGTTTCCCATTTTGCTTACTTCTCCTATCTGTGAAATAAAATAAAATAAAATAAAGATAAAAAATTTAAAATCAAGCTATTTTCCCCAATATTCTAAGAGCTAGAATCTCTTAGTTTATAAAAGATAAACTACATAAACCTGAGTTGGATTCAGTCTGTTCAGATTATAACAAAATTAAGTATTTCTATTTCTGCATGAACTTCCACCTATTTTTTCCTCAGGAGAACAAATATGCAAATTCCCACCCCCACCCCAAAGTCCAAAGTGTTGCTCAGTACCCTGGCATCACAGGTCCTGGGTTCGAATCCCACCTAAGTCACTTTCTAGCTGTTTGGCTTAGGGGTAAGTCACTTGACTCTTCAAGGCCTCAGTTTTCACATCTGTAAAATTGAGAGGAGGGTTGGACTAGGTCATTTCTAAGGCATCTTCCAACTTAAAATCTACGATTTTATTGTAGACTCTAGTGTGTGGGAGTCTCTTAAGGAAAGAGGTTTCCTTGAAAAGAGGAGACTAATAAACAGTCAGAAAACCTGGTTTTTGGTGCCATTCTGACACCCCAAAACTTTGGTGTTACTGTCTTCTTTTCTCCAATCAATCCTATCAGTGATTGGATTTAAAATAACAGAAACTGTTGTCATAAAGTAACTTCTGTACCAGTGACTGTCATGACATGAAGAGGTTCCCTCCCCACTTCTGTCTTCTCTCTTTTCCCTTCTTTCTCCTCCTCAGAAATCACCTAATTCAACCATTAATCCCTACCACTGACCCCTTGTCATCCAGTCTCTGCTTGAAAATGTCTAGGAACAGAGAATCTACTCAATACCTCCTGAGAACACTCATTCTGCTTTGGGACAACTCCAATCGTCAGGAATTACATGGATAGGAATTACAGTAAAAAAAGATTTGTACATGACTAATTGAACTAAGGCACTCCCTATAATCATATCAGTAAAGCATTGTTATGATGAGCCATCCCTTAGGAAATACAAATAATTTGGTTATTCAGTACCCTAATTCTTTATGTCATATATTGAAATGGAAAATTACACCATAATGGGAATTTTTATTTTAGTTATGAGGGTGTATATTCATTCAATCAATATTTCTTAAGCAGTGCATTCCCCTCTGATGTTGGCAGACTTCTGAAGGGGCTTTTTTATGCCCCCCCCCCCACCTTTTTTATCGGTTACATACAATTCACTGGAAGAGGATGAAATGAATGTGTAAGTCTGTGGGCTTTCAGGTTTTTTGAACATTAATCAGAAAGATAGAGGGCTTAGAGCAGGGATGAGGAAGCTGTGGCCACATGTGGCCGTCTGGGTTCTCAAGCATGGCCCTTCGACTTAATCCAAATTCAATCCATCTAAGGGCTGAACTTGAGGACCTAGAGGGCCGAATGTGACCTCGAGGCTACAGGTTCCCCATCCCTGGCTTGGAGCCTTGTTCTGTGATAAAGACATCCAGACTATGACTGTTAATCAGCTGGAGGGATCCTGGCTGCTTCGCAAATGACCCATCTTGAAAGTGTTGAAGTGACCACTTCCCTAATTGCCTGACCCTTCTCAATGGGCATTCAGATGTAGCCAGACTGGCCATTAGGTGTTTGGCTTTTAGAAAATAAATGGGGATAAAAAAGGAATTATCTGGATTGTACCTAGTGACTCAGTAAATAAATAGGCCATGAGGGAGAGGCTAGGTCTTGACATCTCAGGGGGTGGGGAGTTTTTGAATCTGTAATCAGTTTTGTAAGTAGAAAGATGGCTTTTGGCTAGGTCAGAAAAAGGAAAAGGAGTTCATGAGGAAATCCAGCCCAGGCAAGAAGGGTTATAAGTGCCCAAGGAGCCACAAAAAAGCAGTATAGTAGATAGAATGCTAGATTTGGGGTCAGGAGGAACTGAGGTCAAATCCTGCCTCAGACACTTATTGGCTATGCAACGATCATGAGTCATTTGACCATCTGTCTCAGTTTCTACATCTATAAAATGGCAGCTAGGTGGCTCAGTGAATAGAGTGCTGGGGCTGGAGCCGGGAACACTCATCTTCCTGAGTTCGAATCCAGCCTCAGACACTAGCTGTGTGACCTTGGGCAAGTCACTCTTAACCCTTTTTGACTCAGTTTCGTCATCTGTAAAATGAGGTGGAGAAGGAAATGACAAGCCACTCCAGTATCTTTGCCGAGAAAACCCCAAACGGGGTCACAAAAATGGGGATGATGATAACACCTATTTCCTGAGTTGTTGTGAGGATAAAATGAAATGATGTACGTAAAGTACAATAAACGTCAGCTATTATTAGTATTCAGAAGGTCAGACGAGTCATTCCTGAGTTCATGGATGGGTATGTTTCTAAGGCGTGAAGTGCCTGTGAGGTTTTTATAATGCTTCACTTTAAAGTGATCAGACCTTCTCATCCACTTTATGTACAATGGGAGAAAATAAGTTCTGCTATTTCTGTCTGAGGATGGAAAAGCAGAGTTCCGTATTTCCCCATGTACAGGATGCACCTTAATTTGGGGGCCCGAAATTTGAAAAAAAAAATGTATTACATAAAATTATTGAACTCAAGTTTTATTCATCTGCTCATAGCTTTCAGGCATCTTTTGCGCAAGTCTGGTGCGTGTGTGCGTGCTTAGTCCATTCCATTTCATGAACCTGAATTATGTCCTCCTTTGAAATCAGTAACTTCTTTTTCATCAGCAATTCTTCTTTCCTCATGAGGAACCATCTTTGTGGTCACAGGAATTCCAATTGCCCTTTGCTCTTCAATCCATATCGTCAATTCTCTCTCTAAATCAGGCCATTTTGCTGACTTGCCTCTCATGGCCTTCTGCCATGGTGTTTTCAGTAGGGTTTCTTCTTCCCGTAGCCAGTCTCGGATTGTTTTCTCAGTTGGAGGAAGACCAAACTTGCATTCAGCAGCCTGATTTCCATTCACTTTTGCAAACTGGATCACTTTTAACTTGAATTCAGCACTGTACGAAAATCTTTTCTGAGCCATTTCTGGGCAAAACATGGCAAAACATAATGTAATATACTGGTAACAAATGCAAACCAATGAGTGCAGACAACAAGCGTGAAAAAGCGAGAGATGCAAGTAAAAAAAATCTACAACTGTATAAGACGCACCTAGTTTTTAGAACCCAAAATATTTGGAAAAGTGTGCGTCCTATACATGAAGAAATACGGTATGTCCAGAGGAGGTCCTGATGAATGGCCCTTCCCTATTAGTAGAGACTGCCCTGGTGGGGGTCAGGGAGTAAGGGACCAGCACCTTAGGAAAGGGGAGGTGGGCAGCCCTGGCAGCTGGGGCTGGACAGAAATCATATTATACCAGCCTTATTCTCTCAGAGCAAAGCTGGTCACAGCTTTCCCTCAGGCTTCTAGGGATTGAGGTATCTCTTTATTGGCCCTAGAAGGCCACATATGGCCTCGAGGCTGCAGGTTCCCCACCCTTGGCTAGAACTACCCATTCATCGTATTCCCCATCAGGCAGAAAGAAGGCCCAGCAAAAGAAAGGACATGTTCTGGTCAACTGGTGCTTTTGGATTTCTCCCAGTTGCAGACATTCAGCCATCACAGAGGCTGCTGTCCAACACACGATTAGCAGACCAGATCCAGTTCTGAAATGTCTGAGCGTGCTCCAAATATCTCCAAGGCACTTGCATTACAAGTCATCCGGAGTCTTTGGAAGTAGGTTCTCCTCCTCTTCCACGTGGGAGATTGCATCAGCCAAGCACACTGACTGACACCAATTCACCAGCCTCCTTTTACAAAGGGAAATGTTGATTGGACCCGTCTGAGGCCTGACTTTTGACAAATTAATGAAATCCTTAAGGCAAGGGGTTCCTAGTTGTTTTTGTGTCATGGACACTTTGGGTAGTCAGTCAAAGCTTATGGACCCCTTCTCAGAATAATGTTTTAGAGTGAGTAAAATAAAATACACAGAATTGCAAAGGAAACTGACCCTTTCGAAATACAGTTTTCAAAATTATACATACATATACACATATATGTGTGTGTATTCATGTATGCATACATATATGAATATATATGTATGTGTGTATATATACATGTGTATATATGTATGTATATGTATAGCTAGATAGATATCTATGTCTATCCATTTATATCTATCTATCTATCTATCTATCTATCTATCTATCTATCTATCTAGTTCACATCTCATCCCAACTCCCAACTGCCCACTTGATCCTTCAACCAACTGAACTGACTCCAGCGATCATTTATTAAAATGCCTCCAAAGTGTGAGGCCCTGGAGATACAAGGTCAGAAATGAACCAGTTCCTGACCTGTAGGAGCCTCGATTCTGCAGTCAGAGTAATTTTATAATTATAGAGGAGTGGGGAAAACACTCTCACAAGATTAAAGTTTTTAATTGCTCATGAGATACAGAAGTGTCTCAAGGGCTCATACCTCAAGGATCTTTCTTTGTCCTCCCACCTGCTCAGCAGACCTATAGAATTCTCACTTCCTCATTCTCTCTTTAACATCCCTAGTCTCCCACTAGCAAATAAACTAATGCAGAAAAGGCTCTAAAAGTCCCCATTCAGGAGCCAACCTTCCTAACTTCTACTTCCAAGACAGAGTTGGTCCTGAGGGTCTGTATACAGAAGCACTTCGTGTTACACCCAGGCTTGGTAATCAACATTATATTCAGTTGTACCTAGTGGTACACACACCTAGCTTCACACAACAGCACTCTATTCTCTCATTCTCTATGGCCCCACCACAGCTGCTTGGGGAGGGGCAGCTTGGACAAGTCACCTGAGACTCAGTTTCCCACTCTGTAAAATAGTGATAATATTTGTAGATAATCGTTATTAATATTTATGAACACTAATATATTACTATTAATTAACATTACTCAATGAGTTATTTTGAGACTAATTTGAAAAAATACTATATAAATTGTGTCATCATCATTATTATTATTTTATTGCTATTCATTGCAATGATCATCATGGTCATGTTGACAGGGACAAGCTAGTGCTGCGGGTAGAGTGCTGAACCTGAGGTCAGACAGATCTGGGTCTGAATCCCATTTCAGATAGTCACCCTGGGTGAGCCATAATCTCTCTGAGTCTGTCATTCTGTACTGGTAAGGGTTAGACTCTGGGACTTCTGAAGCCCATTCCAACTCTATGATCCTGCTTGGTATTCTACTCAAAATGAATAGCACTAGGTGAGATGACCAAGTGTCCTATGTTGCATTCATCTCACCGCCTGATAATCAGCATTAGGGAGAGGCCGGTTTGCTAACCAAACATGTGTGCGTGATAAAGGGGAAAGGGCCTATTTCTCCCTGTGGACCTGCTATGAGCATTATTCAGCTGGGCTCACAGCTGCCAGGTCCTCCATTCTTATATTGTGTACATATCTAGGACACCCGTGTTGTACCAGGTGGATGCCCATTCAATACATTATATGAGACAAGACAAGAAGCAATGTGGCATAGTAGATAGAGGGCTAGCCTTGAGATATAAAAATGGACAAATAGTACCAAAGAACCCCAAATGGTTAAAAAAATGAGGTAGGGGGTGGGGAATGGTGCTAGGAGTCATACTTTATTGGGACCATTTAATAGTTGGTACTCTTGGGGTAGCAATTGTGATCTCTGACAAAGATAAAGCTAAAGGAGATTTAATCAAAAGAGAAAAATAGGGAAACTACACTACAAGTCAGTCATAGTAATCAATATTGTTTTAGACTATTTAAAATAATTAGATAGAATAAGGTTGGAATATTGCTGCGATGTAGAAAATGATGAGTTGGTAGACTTAGAAAAATATAGAAAGACCTGGACTTATTATAAAGGAAGCTGTTATATCCACCCTCAGAGAAACAGAAGACAGACAAGTATAGGTCAATCTTACATAGTTACATATGAATGTCTATATATAAGTATGATTATAGATATCTAACTATATGTATGTGTATATAAATCTATGTATGTGAATATGTAAATATGTGTATATACATATATGTTTGTGTGTATATGCGTACATATATATAGCTAAACCTATAGACATAGATGCATGTATGTATATGTATGTTTGTGTGTATATGTGTAAATGTATATACATACATATACACCACTAAATGCATAGACGTAGCTGCATATATGTGTGTATATGTATGCTTGTGCGTATATGTGTGTATATACATATGCACAGCTAAACATATAGACATAAATGCATATATGCGTGTATAGGTACGTATGTGTACACACACACACACACACACACATATGTCCACACTTAATTATAGCCCTCTTGGGGAAGGGGGGAGGGAGTGGGGGAAAAAAGAACAAAGTAAAAAGTGCACAGCAGAGAACAAAAGAAAACTCACAAAGATGCAAAGAAAAGATGGGCAACTCTTAACACAATATGCAGTACTTATTACTTAGGCTTTCTTGAAATGGAAATTTATTGCTGTATATTCTGAATCCTCTCTTATGTTCCTCTGTGCACACGGCAATGCTTTTTTATTTTGTATATAAGTTTTAGTGTTTAAGTTTATGTTTCTTTTTCTTATTGTGTATTTAAGCTTTAGTATATTTACATCGAAAATAAATTAATAAAAAAGGAAAAAATTTAGTTGGTACTCTTAAAATAAGATCGTTGGCCACCACAATGACAAATTGCTGAAGGAAATATCAGCCACACTAATTGTTTTTTGCCCTTTCTTCTTGAAGAGGACTATGACACCAAAAAGGTAATGTCTTGACTTGCAAGTAAATTGGATTTAAGTGAGGCAGGGCTGTGTAAAATCTCCAGCCTCGTTCTCTCCTCTGGAGCCATCTGGGTCCAGTGGCCAGATATAGATCTGGATGACTGGAGATGCCGTCCCTGATATTCTTGCTCTGAGTGAAGTCATAAGACCTAGAGAGTTACAACTCACCCAAATGATAGCCCATGGCTATGGAAGAGAAGGACGTTGCTCACTTTGAGCATCCAAAGACAAGAGAAGCATAAATTAAATGGATATAATTATTACCGTCAAGGGTACCACCGTCCTCCCAGTCTCTCATCTCATCCTCAACTCCTCACTCTTATTTGTACCATATATACAATACATTGCTAAATCCTTTACATTCTTCCTTTTAAATGTCTTTCCTCTATGGCTTCTGCTCTCCACTCACACGGTCATCTCCTTAATTCAGGTGGCGTGATAGACAGAGCGCCAGGCTTGGAGTCAGGAAGACCCGAGTTCAAATCCAGCCTCAGACATTTACAAGCTGTGTGACCCTGGGCAGGTCACTTAACCCTGTTTGCCTCATCTGTAAAAATGAGCTGGAGAAGGAAATGACAAAACTATTTCAGTGTCTTTGCCAAGAAAACTCCAAATGGGAACACAGTGTGAGTCAGACATGACTGAAAGAAATGAACATCAGCAACATTATCTCCCACTTAAATTATCGAAATGACCTAATCAGGTTAGCAAGCCAGCACAGTGGAGGGCACGCCTGACCCAGAGCTCATATACTGTGTGACCTTGGACAAGTCACTTAACTTCTGCCTGCCTCAGTTTCCTTGTCTGTAAAATGGAGATCATAACCCTCCCACCCAGGGTTGTTATAAGGATAAAATGAAATAACATTTGTAAAGCACCTTGCAAACCTAAAAGCACTCTATAAATGCTAGCTATTATTAACAGTAATAATAAAATGATAACAATAGCTAGTATTTACATAGCGATTTGTGTTTTTCAAAGAACTGGGCACAAAATAACTGTGATGCGGCTGAAGTATTATAGTCACCTTTTACAGAGAGGTAAGCTGAATCACAAGTGATCTGTCCAAGGTCACACAACCAACAATGGCTCAGAGGATGGAGAACAGGGGGAGGGGAATCTGTTAAAGACTTGGCAAGATTCTCCAAACTAATGGATATGCCCTGCCGCGATATTCGGCGGCTTGAATGCGATGGTCAGCGCAGGAAAGGGAGGAAAAAATCCCAATCAAGATGTCAAAATCATAAGCTGCCAGCTAGTAGACCACTCAAAAATCTCTTATCAATACATCACAAATTGTTCTTCATAAAGAGAGCTGGAAGGGCCTGAAAATGGCAAGTACCCAGTGACATCACACACACACACACACACACACACACACACACACACACACACACACAAAATCGATAATATTCTAATTGAAAAGAAAGCACAGTTCACGGAGATGGGAGCAGAGGTGTGCCTAGCACAGTGTCATGAATATAGGACGTGTCATTGATATAGGGAACTCTCAGCAATGAAATGCCTTCTACCAGTGCAGATTGCACCTTCTCTTCACCTTGTGCTTTTAGAGAGTTGTGTAGAGCAACTGAGAGGTTAAATGTTTTGCCAATGGGTGTCAGAGGAAAGGCTTGAACTCCTATCTTCCTGCCTCGCAGGTCAGATCTCTATCCACTATACCGCATTGCATCTCTCTGCCCAGCACATTGTACATACGTAATGAATGTTTCTTGAATTCAATTAACAAGAAGAGAGTAAACAATCTCCTTTTTCCATGGATTCTTTTTTTTGTTTTGTTTTGTTTTTAAGGAGCAATAAATTACTTATTTTTGAACTTTCAAAAAAATTTTGAATTCCAAATTTTCTCCCTCCCTCCAACTCCTCCCCAAGTCATTGAGAAGGCAAGCAGTATGATACCATCATACGTATGAAGTCAGGCAAAACGTATTTCCATATTAGCCATTGTCAAAAAAAGTGAAAAAAAGTATGCTTCAGTTTGCCTTCAGTTCATCAGTTCTCCTTCTGGAGGTGGATAGCATTGTCATAGGTCATCATATCAATCAGAGTAACGCAGACTTTCACAGTATTGCTGTTACTGCGTCACTGTGTATGTACATTGTTCTCCTGGTTCTGCTCACTTCCCTTTGCATCAGTTAAGTTTTTCCGGGGTTTTCTGAAACCGTCCCCATCATTTCTTATATCACAATGGTATCTTATCACAATCCTATACAACAACTTGTTCAGCCATTCCTCGATTAATGAGCAACCTCTCAACTTCCAATTCTTTGCCACCACAGAAAGAGCGGCTAGAAATATTTTTTGGTCCTTTTGCCTTTTCTAAAATCTCTTTGAAATACAAATTTAGTAGTGTTTCTTGTTGTTGTTCAGTTGTGTCCGAGTCCTCTTAACAAAGATACTGGAGGGGTTTGCCATTTCCTTCTCCAGTTCAATTTACAGGTAAAGAAACCGAGGCAAACAGGGTTAAACGACTTGCTTGGGTTCACGCAGCTGGCAAGTGTCTGAGGTCAGATTTGAGCTCAAGAAGAGGAGTCTGTGTGACTCCAGACCCGGCACTCTATCCACTGAACCTCCTCACTGTAGCATTTACCTTGGATCAAACTTTGTTGTCTCATGGGCCCTTTTAACAGTCTGATGAAGCCTATAGACCCCTTCACAGAAAAATGTTTGTTGCCTATGTTCATAACTGAAGATAATGCTCAATTTCAGTTAGAGGTTAGCAAAAATGAGGATGCAATTTTTCCCCCATTGAAGTTCATGGACCTCCTGAAATCTATCCTACAGAAAAGGGTGCATGGATCGCAGGTTAAAGAACTCCTGTCTAGACAGGCCTCCCTTAATCAGGTTGGATATTTAGACCTATGCAGGGTCATAGTTGGCAATTTTACATCTGGGGCCAAATCTACCATCGGTGTTTAATGAACGATGATAGAAAACAGAACGATAATCTGATAATGGAAACTTTAGCACTGGGCAAGCAAACTGACCCTGGCTTGTCTCTTCTTGCAGGCCCCTATCAGACTCTAGAGGCCTAAGGGGCCTCTATTCTCTATTTTGTCTGCCTGGTAATTACTGAGTTCACTGACCTTCTATCCACACCTCTTCCCCAAAGGGAAACTGACCCAAAAGCAGACAGATACCGCGGACTGAGAATATCAAACGAGAAGAAATTGGACATGACTAGAACCTCACTGTAACAGGCCTCACTAAAGCTTAGAGCTGTGAGTGGCAATGTAGATTTTTTCTTTTTGGATTAAACTACATCCATAGGGCTTTCATTTTTGTAACTCATGCGCTATGGCTCTATCTACAACAGAGGCCTTCAGTACAGACTCCTCAGTTGGCCTCAGGGCAAAGCCCAGCTCTATAATAAGAGCTAACATGTACATAGATCTTTATAATCATAACATTCTTTGCTTGAATTAGCTCAATAGTGATTAAAGAATCATTCTCTCTCAATGACAAGGGAGGGAAGGGAGAGAATTGGAGCTCAAAATTTTTTTATAAATGAATGTTAAAAATTATTTGTCCATGCAATTGAGGAAAAATAAAATATTAAATATTTTTTAAAAGAAAGAAGCAAATAAAAAAAAATCATTTATCTTCAGAGACATGGAGAGACTTCCCTAAGTTTATGCAGCTAATAAATGGCCGAGCCAGGATTCAGAGTTGGGATCCTTGATTCTAGAGGCAGCTAGATGGCACAGGCGCTAGAGTGCTGGGCTTGGAGTTAAGAAGATCTGAGTTCAAATGCAGTCTCAGACACTCACTAGCTGTTCAACCCTGGGCAAGTCACTTAACCTGGTTGCCTCAGTTTCCTCATCTGTAAAGTGGGATAATGCTAGCACCTACCTTCCAGAGTTGTGGGGATCACATGAGATCATATTTGTACAACACAGTGAGCGTTCAGTAGACCCTTAATAAATGCTTCTTCCATTCCCTTTTGATTGAGTCCAGTGTTTTTTATGTAACTAATCACTCTGAGTCCCTGGGTTGTTTATGAGGAAAGATTACTTCATAATCCTTAAAGCCCTGAAAAAAATGCGAGTTATGAAAAAAAAAAGTAGAAAATTGCAAAACAGAATGCATCACAAGGTGTGTGGGCACGCCCCCACTGTTTTTGGTAGCCCAAGGTTTTTGATCAGGTTGTGTGGGGTAGTAGAATGACCATTGGACTTGTTGCTTAGGAGTTCTGTGACCATGGGCAAATCACCCTCTAGGCCTCAGTTTTCTCATCTGTAACATGGGAGGATAGCAGCACCTACCTCACAAGGTTCTTATGAGATGATACATATAAAACATTTTGTAAACATTACATTTTAAAGCTCTATGGAAATGTCTGTTTTTGTTATGACTATTACCTAGGAGGCAGCTCAATGCAGGGGATAGTGGGCTGGCCTCAAAGCCAGGAAGACCTGGGTTGGAGTCCCATCTCTGATACACATCGTCTGTGTGATGCTGACCATGTATCACTTAACCACTCTGTGCCCTATTCACCAAGAACGTAAGTTTCAGAGAAGGTGCTGACCTGCATAGGAAGAAGGAATTCCTCACCCAGAGAGAGGTCCCTGCACCCAATGAGACCATAGGTTCAAAAAAGAAATTATTAGGTTAAGGCATATCCATTTTCTGAGCCATAGATTCCTCACCTTTAAAATGGGAAAGCAGGCCTAAATGATCCCAAAGGGTCCTTCCAGCTCCAACATTCTGTGAGTCTGGTTTTTCTTTACCTTTAACAATAGGATAGTAGTAAAAACAGTCTTGTAACTTGTCTTCCATATAAAGTGGTTTATTTGGATGGCTGAGAAAATACTTCCATGCAGGTCTTCAGGTTTAAAAATATCAGGCGGCTCTAGGCCAGGAAATTGAGAAATCCAGCTTTCTCCAGGCCCATTAGCTCAGCCACATACCAGTATATCCTGTGTACTTTATGGTCAGTGCTTAACTTGGATGGTAACATTTCACTCTACACTTTTCATATTAAAAGGAAAACCAGAAAATGGTGTATATATGTGTCATGCGGCTGAGCTAATGTGCCTACATAGCAATTTCCTGACTTTGAAGTGTTTGGTTTTCCATTTCCACCTGACAGCATATGTACAGCTTTTCTCTTTCTTTCTTTCTTTCTTTCTTTCTTTCTTTCTTTCTTTCTTTCTTTCTTTCTTTCTTTCTTTCTTTCTTTCTTTCTTTCTTTCTTCCTTCCTTCCTTCCTTCCTTCCTTCCTTCCTTCCTTCTTTCCCTTCTCTCTCGCTCTCTCTCTTTCTTTTTCTTTCTCTCTTTCTTTCTTCCTCTGTTTTTTTTTCTTTCTCTCTCTTTTATTTTTCAATTGCATATAAAAATTTTAACATTCATTTTTTTTTAATTTTGAGTTCCAAATTCTCTTCCTCCCTCCTCTCCTCCATCCTTGGAAAGCAAGCAATTTGATAGACTGTATGCATACATATAATTCTAATGGGGCAGATAGCCCATAGGTGCTCTGAGCAATCACTTTCCTCTGTCACCATATGACTCTGCCTCACAGTGAGCCTTAGGTTTCACTTGCCTTTTTGCCCTTGGAGAAAGATGTTAGTGCTGGGACATTGGCATTTTCTGAGCCATTTGACATGAAAATTATTTAAGAGACTTTTGTGAAAGCCGGCCAAAGGGCCATTCTTATGCCAGCAGTGCAGTTAAAATCATCTGAGATTTGGAGACCGAATATCTACATTTAAATCCTGGCTTGCCGCTTACTAAGTGTGTGGCCTTGGACAAGTCTCTTACCTTCGCTGGGCCTTGGTTTCCTCATCTGTAAAATGAGGAGATTAGACTAAATGGCCTCTGAATTCCTAGCCCTAGACCTCTAAATCTAAGAATTGAAAAGCATTTTTAAAAGAGTCTTAATTCAACCCTTTATCCTCAGTTTTGTTGTTGAGTCATCCTTCAGTCATATCTAACCCTCCACAACCCCATTTGGGGTTTTCTTGGCAAAGATACTGAAATGTTTTGCCATTTCTTCCTTCTGCTCATCTTGCAGATGAAGAAACTGAGGCAAACAGGGTTAAGGGACTCGCCCAGGGTCACATAGCTAGTAGTATCTGAAGTGAGATTTGAATTCAGGAAGATGAGTCTTCCCGACTCCATGCCTGGAGCTCTATTCACTGCACCTCCTAGTTGCCTGTCATCTTAATGATTAGAGCCATCCAAAGCATCATGAGGGAGGGGATTCATCGTCAGTAGATGTCCTCAAAAAAAATGACCGAATGGCCACATGTTGGGGATATTGTGGAGGTCCCCACATCTTATCATTCAACCTTTTCATTTTACAATGTGAGTCACTGGAAAAAAAAACATGGAACTTGGACAAATTCTGACTGCATTCCTTACCATTTATTTGTATGGCATTGTGCAAGTCATCTAATTTCTCTAAGCTTCAGTTTCCCCATCTGTAAAATGAAAGGGTTGGGCTAGGAGAGTTGTTATATCCCTTCCAGCTCCGGATCTGCCTGGCACAAAGTCGGTGCTTAAAAATATTTATTGGATGAATCAGTGTTCTTTCAGATGAAGAGATTGAGGTTCAGAGATGTGAACTTATATGTCCAAGACCATGCAAGGAAATCAGTGCCAGTCATAACACCTTAACTAGTATGACTTTGCCAGTGCACCATGCTGCCTATCCAAATGCCTTGTGGTTGGTTATTTCTGTTTCTGGGCTGCTGGTGTAAACATTTTAAAAATTAAAAAAAAGATTATTGACATTGTTAATTGTCTAAATGATTCATGTCTCCAATGTGCGGAACGTCCCCATATCCTGAAAGGGCGCACATTCTGAAAAGGAATGGTCCTGTTCTAGAAAACCCTTTGGAATACATCAAGAGCATCGTCGCTGGTCCTTGTAAGTATCATATAGCCATGTCTTTCAAAGATACAGCCATATTGATTTTTCCCAGACACCTCCCACTATGTTTAGTGTAATAATTACCGTTGTCAATAAGAATGAAATATTTTGATCACAACAAATAAATGAACTTGGAGTGCAAAAGGCATGTAAGCAAACCTTTTGTATACTTTTGCACCTTGTATAATTTGCATACTTTTGACCTTTTAAGTATAATTGGTATACCTTTGGGATTACAAAAATAAAGTTGCACTGAAAATTTAAAAAAAAGAGGAGAGTTGTTTGTGAGCTAGAGGAGCATTCAACCTTCCTATCACTGTTTTACCAATGCTTTCAGAATGTGGAGACTGTGAAAGCAGGCCCCTGACTGGCTGCGGAACTTCTCCACATCACTTCATAGCCTGGAATTTGACAGACAGTTTCTCGTTCTGGAAATCATTTTGCCCATCAAAGCAAAACTTCATTTTTTTCCCTTCATTTAATTATTTGTGTTTTGCCAAATTAAATGAGCCCAGGTACTGGGAGCCAACAGCTACAAAGGAGTGCTCCCCATCTGACTTGCTTTTTGCCAGTGTGGACTTCCATCAAAACAGATATTGGGTGGTGGGAAAAATAAAGTAAAAGATTTAAAGCTCCTGCTGAGGGGAAAAACACCTTTCCCTTCCTTTATTTTGGCTGGTACTACCTGGCAAGGCCAAGAGTGGCTGAGTAAAAAGTCACTTGTGTGGATTCCAACTTTTTTGACCTGAGAGCTGGGCAATAGGTGATTTGGAAAAGAATGTGATGCTCTGGTACTTGGGAAAAACAGGAGGTAAAATCTCCAGGCTTGAAATTCATAAAACTTGCTGTGCTTTTCGTTTGGGAAAAAAATGCCCATGCTGCATTTTTATTTTTTAAAAACAAAGTAGATGGCCCATCGATTGGGAAAGGCTAAACAAACTGTTATGCCCAAATGTAATAGAATACTACTACTCCCTCAGGAATGATGGAGAATTCAGAGAAACAGGTAGACTTTTATGAGTTGATGCAGAGTCAAGAAAGCAGAACCAAGAAATCAACATATATACAAAAAATAACCAAGGTAATAGAAAGAAAAAATGAAAAAAATGAGCAAAACTGAAGGTACTGTCAAGAGGAAGAGGATGAAATTAGTGGATTGCAGGGAACCGGTGGTGATGTGTACAGCGAGGAAGGATGTAGGAGTCAAGAAAAGAGAGCCATACTATACAACCAACAGCCATCAAACAAAGTCATCAACAAGCCGTATTGAAGGTACAAGGGCTCTAGAGGAAGGAGCTAGAGGTTTATCTCTAATCTTCCGATCTTGTAACATATGAAGCCTTCTGACCTGGCAGCGTGTAAGCTCTTCTGACCTTGTAGCAGCGAAGGCCTTCTCACCTGGTAGTGTGTAAGCATGCAAGGCCTTCTGACGTTATAGCATATAAGGTAGTAACCTATCAGGAACACCTGTGTTCAAGTCTTTTCTTATAAGCTGTGTGACCCCCCACCAAGACACTCACGAAATTATGGACAACTATCTAAACAGCAAAGAAGGTGCCTGCCTATATAGGTAGAGGGAGTTGCCTATAGCAATTATGGTAGTTCTAATGACCAAGAAGAGATGAGAAAATGTGCTTTCTTTCCTTCTTTGCAGAGGACAGGGCTGTGAATAGAGAACATTGCATCAAATTCAGTTGATGTAGGTAATTTTGCTGAGGTTTTTTCCCCTATTCTTTCTTAGTCTTTGTTACAGAGAATGGCTCTCTGGGTAGGAGCTGGGCCAAGGGGAACATATTTGATGATGTTAGATGGTAATGTAAAGCCAAAAGACAGAAATTTAAAAATTTAAAGAAAAAAAGAACTAGTTTATTCTGTGTGGAACAAACAACTTTGGAAGAATATTCAAAACAATGAAATTCAATCTCCTATTATAAAGAATCCTATTGCGCAATGCAAAAAAATTAATGTCCTAGATATTATTTATAGTAAAAATTTTGTTGTTCAGTCATTTTCAGTCGAGTCCAACTCCATAGCTTCATTTTGATATTGTCTTGGCAAAGCTACAGGAATGGTTTGCTATTTCCTTCTCCAGCTCATTTACAGATGAGGAAACTAAAGCAAACAAGGTTAAATGACTTGCCCAGGGTCACACAGCTAGTAAGTGTCTGAGGTTGAACTCAAGAAGATGAGTCTTCCTGATTCTAAGCCCAATGTTCTATCCACTGTACCTCCTAGCTGCCCTTATAGTGAAAATAATTATTCAGAAAATAGAAAACATGTGCTGTCCAATTTCCAAGGTCAAGTCCAGTTCTTGTGTTGTCATGTTGAGGTGGAGATGGGAAATGTTTGATGTTTTTGAGCCTTCTTTCAAATTTGTTGAGGAAGGCTCCTCACATATTATTCTTTGTTTGATCATGGAAAATGTCTGCTTGAGGTATGGAAATGCAATCTTGTGAGGAATCTGGGGGCTTCTACTTTTAACTTTTCCACTGACTCACCAGGTGACCTTAGGTGAGTTGTATAACCACTTAGCCAAACAAATTCTCCATGTGAAACATGGAAATCCTGATACTTGCCTCCTGACAGTCATTGCAATGGGCTTGGAAATCCTCTTGGGAAGTGTTAGAACTAAAGAACTACACATGACCAACTGATGCTACTCATCATGGAAAATTCCTTGCACAAACTCTACCTTTTCCCCTTCTTCAGTACCTAGCCCCCACTTATTACTACTCCATTGCTGGGACTTCGAATACCTCAATATTCTGTATCTTAAAAAATATGAAAGGCAGCTCCTAAGCCTTTTCCATCTTTCAGTGATTCCAGTCAATTACTGGTTCCTTTAAACCTGCTAACAAGATGATCCTTGTTCTGTAAAACCTATTGACTTTTGCCAACACTCAAAAAAAAACCCCACTACTGTTGGGCAAATAAATCTCTCCAGAGAAAACAGATTCCTCTCCAATTCAGTCAACTGTACGGAGCTAGAAAGGAAGAAATGTTATTTTTCCAGGATGAAAGGAAAACAAAATCTTTCCTTGTTTACTCTGTCTCCACCATTTCAAAAGAAAGTCAGTCTAATGCCTTCGTTAATTTTTTTTTAATCTTAAGTGCTGTTCATTGGGAGTCATTCAGTCCTTTACCCTGGCAATGCATTTTAGAAGATTTGTATTCCCAGTCTTTGGAGAGACTTGAAATACCAGGGGTACAGAAGGGATACAGTATCTGATGACCTTGGAGTCTTTGTTATTGGGTCTCTTCCTACTTACTACCCAGCTTATTTCCCAGCAAAACCTGTGTGCTTGGTTGTTGGAGTTTTTTGGTTTTTTTTTTTTTGTTTTTCTGCTTACAAAAGTCATGATCTTGGTTCCCGGCCTGGCGACTGAGTTCTGCTGGGAGCTGAATCCTGCCTCCCCATTAGACCGTGAGCTTCTTGAGAGCAGAGACTTTTTGTTTTTGATTTCTGCTTGTGTTTTTGCCTTCCTTCGTATGGTCGTTACTTAACCTAGCACCTGTCACATAGTAGATGATTAATAAATGGTCATGGACTTGATTTTGACTTGCTTTGCTCTCCATGCAAGTCCTGGAGCATGGAATTTAGACGCTGAGTCTCATACTTATTGCCCCAAATGTCTAGACTGTTGTCTCTCCCAAACACTTGCTCTAGCTTGGTGGTGTTTTGTTCTGTCTAGACTCTAGGTCCCGACAGTCTACTTCTCATCATATCTGGCTGAGTTTTGCCTCTTGTGGCTGGGGGGTATAATTCTTTTTGTACCCACACATCATAAAAACCAAGAAGTGAAGAAATAAGACAAAATAATAACCCCAGAGCATTCAAAGAACAATAAAAACTATTAAACATTTTCATGTGAACCTTCTTTGGTTTCATCAAGCCTTTAGCACGCATTTCGAGTTCACAGATGAAAGCCTTGTAATGACATTTGACCCCAAATAATAAAAATCCGACCACTGAATGGAAAAGAGGACAGGTTTTAGGAGAGTTTAGAGCAAAAAAGGCAACCAACTCATTTTATAGAGATATTGGAGCTCAAAGAGGTTATGGCTTGTCCATGGTCACCCAGTTGAATAAGTATCAAAGGCAGGATTTTAATGCAGGTTTTTCTGACTCACTGACTCTCAATGATATTAATCATTTATATTGGAAAGTGAAATCAAATAAATATCCAATGCCACGGATATCAATATTTTTCTGTGCCTTACTGCTAATTGTAAAATAAAACAACTTATTCCCCTGTTTAAAAAAAAATGGGTACCAGTGAGTAAATGGAGGACATTGTTTTCTAGCTAAGTGGATAGGCTTGGGCTGGGCTTGGAATCAGGAAGGCTCAGCTTTTTGAGTTCAAATTCAGCCTTGGACAGTTACAAACTGTGTGACCCTGGGCAAGTCACTTAACCCTGTTTGCCTCAGTTTCCTCATCTGTAAAATGAGCCAGAGAAGGAAATAGCAAACCACTAGGGTATCTTTGCCAAGAAAACCCCAAATGTGGTCACAAAGAATCAGACACGACTGAAACAACTCAGCAACAACAAAATTTTCCAGGCAAGCAGATCCTTCCCAGAGTCCCTGAACTTATACCCAGGTAGCAGTTCATAATGCTTGTAAGAGAAATCTTTGCATAGACAACAGAATTGTCCAGTTCTTCTTCAGTTTGGTCCCCTCCTGATTCAGCCCACCATCACCTTCCCATTAATGGCAGAAAGGGAGGGGAGGGAAGTAAATTCTTTTCTACACAATGTGGTTTGGAATTGGAAGGAAAGAATGGAAGAAGCATGATTTACCCACACAGAGAAAGTCATCTCAGTGTATAAAGGATAATGGCATGTGCTTGTCGGAAATTTCACGGGAAATGGTCTGTGTAGTTTGGGACGGAGAGTTGAAGATCAGGGTTTGAGATTTGCATCCCAAACATCATTGTCTTCTAAGACATAACTGAGGCAAGAATATGGTTACTAGGCAGCCTGAAAAAAGGCAGAAGTAGTCTTGCTCCCAGCTCCTGCGATGATTCAGGAAGCTTAACCAATCTGGAAAATGGAGCATGCTCCATTAATTCATCCGATTGGAAGGGAGGGGGTCATCGGCAGGAGTTTCATCATTTTAACTATGTATGAAAAAGACAGGCAGGGTGTGAGGTGGGAAATATTTAAAGCTGAGACCCCAGCACTGAATGGAAAAGAGGAGTTTATTTAGAGCTAGACTAGAATCTGTAGAAATCCTTCTCATTTTGTGGATGGGACAACTGAAGCCCAAAGAAAGAATTTGCTTAACACAAATAAGACAAACATATGAGTAAGAGCCAAATGTCGGATTTAAACCCGAAGCTTCCACATTTTCTATAATCATGTTGGTCACATTTTAGGGTGAAATTTAAAGACAATCAATCATTCAAATAGATAAGCAGACATCATCACAGCATGTTACATTAATAGTTCAATCATTCAAATTCTCGAATTCTTTTAATTTTTAGCATGCAGGTGTTCATTTTACTGAGGGGTATTATAAACTCTTTATAGCTTAGGAGACAGTTTAATGAGTTTTTATGGGCAAAAATTTCTCCCCTTGGCCAATTCTTTAGTGGTAAGTTTCCTGGGCCTTAGGTTGATCCTTGCATGGACAACACTCAGGACAGCTAGGGCCTGTAACTTGAAGCTTTCCCACCTTAGTAGGAACTGTCAGAGCTTACTCTTGGTGGGTGTGACCTTTAAGAACCTAGGACTGGAAATATGTTTTGCATGACTTCATATGTATAATGTGTATTATATTGCTTGCTTTATCAATGGGAGAAAGAGAGGCTGGAGGGAGAGAACTGGGGACTCAAAATATGAAAAATGAATGTTAAAAAATTCCAAATTACAAAAAATTCCAAAACCCAACCCAGGATCACCTTTACATTACAATGAGATACCAGAGAAAGACATTGAGGGTGGGGAGGAGGGGGTTACATCATATTAGTGCTACTAATTTTTTTTTTAAATCCATAAGTTACAGCAGTAGAAACTTGCAGAAAGTAGAATGTGATAAAGTAGGAGTGCTGGCTTTTGCCTGACTCTGTCACTACATCTGTGATTTTGGGTATATCATTTGACCGCTCTGGGTCTCAATTTCCTTATCTGCAAAATTAGGTGATCTCTGGGGTCTCTTAACTCTAAATCTTTGATTCTCCCTTAAGCAACTTCACATGTAACAATCAGAAGTGTTGCTGGCCTCATGGGGATGGGGCACTGTACTCTCTTCCTCTCTACTAACAATCCCGGATGCTCAAGACTAATAAGGTTCAACTCTGAGGGAGCCTGAGCACCTAAAAGAAGTATTGGGCTCTTTTTCTCACACTCTTTGGATAGTTAAAACCCTTTCACTACAGAACCCTGGGGAAAAATTACTTAAAGCTTAGGTTTGGTTCTTCTCTATGATCTTTCAAAAAAAAAAAAAAGGGAATAGAAAGCTACTCAGTGTACACTATGAATTGGGTATGGGACAGCTATTCTTTCCTCTATGCAAAAGAAATGGGACACACACAAAAGACCCCAAAACAGCTATTGATAGAAAACAAGGAACAACATCGACTATCACTACAATTTTCTGAAAGGTTGTCACTTAAAACACCAATTCATGATATGATACATGAAGCTTTTGGTTAAACGTTTTACCTCAGCTCTTCCCTATGTAAACAATTACCTCTAGGTCCACATCTTTCAAGTCAAGCCAGGGGTTGTACTCCTCTTCTTGTCAATGAGATCTAATGCAGAAACTTTGCTACCCAGTATCTCCCAACCTTCAGAACTCACAAAACTGACTCCAAGGCTAGACAAACTCATTTTAGGATTGTTTTTCAGTCATCTATTGATCATAGGTGATTGAGTTCTCTTGTCTGAAGTGGAAGGACACAAGTGGAAAAATTCAACTGGGATCCCCAAGACTCAGAGTCATCATACCAAGACAAGTCCTTGCCTGAGCTGCTATTCACTGGCAGGCACTATGTTGGCCTCCCCTCACTCGTAAGAATTCTAGTGAAATAGCTGTTTGCTACACAAGAGAGTTGAAGGAAAAAAGGAAACCAAAAGTTGACTCTCCTTTTCAAACTGATTAAGCCCCTTCCCACCTTAAGTTTTCAAGTTAA
>CM053626.1:69181735-69194235 GCA_028646595.1 Phalanger gymnotis | reverse complement strand
GTGGACATTGAGTTGGACCCAGAGGACAGTGGGTTGGATTGCTTTTAAGAAGTTTTGAAGTTTGTTGTTAAGTCATTTTTTAGTTGTGTTGGTCTCTCCATTATCCATTTGAGGTTTTCTTGGTAGAGATACTGGAGTGGGCTTGCCAATTTCTTCTCCAGATAATTTTACAGATGAGGAAATTGAATTCTTCATGACTCCATTTAGGGTTTTCTTGGCAGAGATACTGGAGTGGTTTACCATTTCTCTCTCCAGCTCATTTTACAGATGAGGAAACTGAGGCAAACAGGGTGAAGTGACTTGCCCAGGGTCACACAGCTTGTAAGTGTCTGAAGCCCAATTTGAACTCAAGAAGATGAGTCTTCCTGACTCCAGGCCCAGCACTGTCTCCACTGCACTACCTAACTACCCATTAAGTTTTAAAGTACCTTTCCTCCAAGTTTCCCATGAAAACAAAGGCATATCTTTTCAACAATTCTAATATTCTGTTATTATTGCTATCTGGCAACAAGACATAGGATATGCTGCTTCTAATTTAAAATGTATATCATGCTGAAGGCAATGTAAAGGGGTATAGTGGTGGTGAGCAGATGGCACAGTCAAGGAATTGTGTGAAAGGAAGAGAATCTGGACTGCATAGCAAGAATGTGGGGTGAGTGGGGGACAGCCAGAGTGCTCCACTGGTAAATACCCTTGTAACACCAGGAGAAAGCAAGGAAGGCCTCCTACATGTTTGTGGTTCCCCCTGTGGAGAATTTATGGAAGGATATAAAGAAGGGTCACATCCAAGAGAGGTGGGCAGGGATGGGCTGTGTCCTGAATCACTGGAGGGAACTCCTGAATCCATGAAATCAGAAATTCATTTGAGTTATTTTGTCTATGACAACTCATGAACCCATCTATTAAACATGGAGGGAGTCCAATATGTGTGCCTGGAGGGAATATTCATGGTGGTAAAATGACAGATTCTTTTTTTTTGAAGAAGTCCTCTCTCTCTCTCTCTCTCTCTCTCTCTCTCTCTCTCTCTCTCTCTCACACACACACACACACACACACACACACACACACACACACACACACACACACTCCAACTCTTTATGATTGAATGACAGCCTGAAATCCAACTTAGCAAGCATCTGGGTGTCCTCGTCATTGTGAAGCCTGCACATATTTCCTCCAGGCAACAACTCATCCCCCTTAACATAGCAAACTATATCAGCCACTGTGATTCTTAGTCATAGGAGAGCTGAGCTCACATAACTAAGAGATTCATCTTCTGTGACCAGCCTAGACTATCCATTGTAAATCACATGATGGAAAATAGGCCTATTGAAGCTCAGTTCCTTGTAAGCATAAGATTTTCATGTGCATGAAGCAAGCAGTTCTAAATGGAGTACATTTCTCATGAGATGATGTCCCAAGCGACAGGTCACATAGGGATTGGAAGAAGGGGTTGCTATGTTCCAGTGGCATAAGAAAGACAAAAGGGCGAAGACAGACATAGCAGAGATAGTAGTGTCCAGTGAGTGCTAAAGGGTCCTTTGGCCAGCTCAGAAGCTGTTTAGAAGCCAGGATGACTATGAAATTGTGTTGAGAAGTGGTGATGGTGGCTATGAGCCAAGATAAAGGCTCAGAACAAGAGACCCCAGGCCCCAGAGAAAAGGGCTATGCTGGCCTGGTAAACCACACTAGCAAGGAGTAAGGGAGAGACTGGACTAGGTGATGCTATCAGTATTGAAGGGACTTTAAATGAACCCATGGTGATGGGAGAGGAGGGAGAACATGACACAAGAAAGTGGGTTTTAAATGCTCCATTAGTCACCTGATTTAAATGAGATTACCTCTTCTGCTCCTCATGCGTCTTTGAATAAACCTGTTCTGTAGGTTGGTAGGCAGATGAATGCTCACAGGGGAAAGGAATAATAAAAGTAAAAGTTAATATTTATATAGCACTTTAAGATTTGAAAAGTGCCTTACATGCTGTCTCATCTGATCCCCACACCAGCGGTATGATGGCATTATTATCCCCATTCTACAGGAATAAAGGATACTGAGTTCAATGTGGCCTCAGACACTAGCTGTGTGACCTTGGGCAAATCATTTAGTCCTACTTGCCTCAGTTTCCTCATTTATAAAATGAGATGGGGAGGGAAATGGCAAGAAAACCCCCAATGGGGTCACGAAGAGTCAGCCACAACTATTCAATTAAACAGTAACAACAAAGCTTCCTAACTCCAAGCCCAGTGTTCCACCCTCTTGCCCACCTAGTCGACTAATGAAGTTGAAATGACCCAGATCCAGATGTTTCTAGGGTTTCCATGGGTGGGAGCAAAATGGATCATACTCCTATTATAGAGATATTTTTTTTCCTATTAAAGACTTCTTCAAGACTGACCTTGGTCCTTGTGGTTCCAGGGGAACCAAAAAAATCTTCTACTCATCCAGGTGTAGAGGTAACCCTGAGCTCTGGTAGGTAATACCAAGGCAGCATGAACTCTGAAAGTGTCTACCAAGAGAAAAGGGTCCTTGGATAGGCCCAGCGGTGAGTCAGCACATTCCACTGTCTGAGGACCAGCTTCGCTTTAAGTATGGAGAGGCTCGTTACTAATAGATTGCCTTGAGGGTAATTTTTTCACTATAATAACTCATAAGGACTGTGTACTAAGGTCTCGACCAATGAAGTCATGTATCCTTTCAGTCATTTTCCTTACTTTGTTCCTCAAAATCATCTCTTCTCTCATCCTGGAACTTCCCTAATCACCTAGGCCTCCTCATGCTGGAACAGACTACCATCCCTAATGAACGTTCAACCTGAATTATTGAACAGCTCTCGCAGCCCCCTCCCAAGGCCCACCTCCCTTCTCTCATTGGTGAATTCTTCCTGAGCTAACATTTTTGGGAAAGGTCCAGACTGTCTTTATTCTATTCCTGGCCTTCTTCTCGATTTCCTGGACTTCTAAACCATCAAACTGCATCAAGTGCCCTCATTCTCAGGTTGTTCAGTGGATAGAGGGCCAAGCCTGGAGTTAGGAAGACTCATCTTCTTGAGTTCAAATCCAGCCTTGGACACTTATTGGCTGTGTGACTCTGGGCAAGTCATTTTGCCCTGTTTGCCTCAATTTCCTCATCTGTAAAATGAGCTGGAGAAGGAAATGGCCAAGAAAACTGCAAATGGAGTCATGAAGAATCTGACAGGACTAAACAACAACGACCTTCATTGCCTAACCCTCTTTTCATATCCTTTTGTCCGTTGTCTTCTTTCATTATCACATGGCAAGTGTTTTGCAAACCTTAAAAGACTATATACATTTTAGCTATTATTATTATCATATCCAGCTTTGCTTTTGGAAAACTATAAACGATGAACAAGCTAATGGTTAAAATAATCTAAACATAGCCCTGGTGATATTTTGCATTTTTGGCTCCTATTATTCCTACTTCAAACCTGGAAGGAGTGGGAGAGAAGAGCACAATATCCTACGGAGATGTCCCCTCCCCTTTTCTCCCCAAATGACCTTCATAGTTGTCGTCAACTGTTTAGACCATACGGCCCACGTTCAGCCTAACTCTAACCAACTGAACACTAGGAATGGTATTGGTTTCAAACGCATCTACCCGAGATCCCTGTTGCTGGACCTGGTTACATCTAACTTTGGCATCTATGTGAATGGGGACTAGATAAAAGTGGGGAGGAATCAGGGAATGAAAGTGTGGAGGAGCAAAAAATCTCTTCTCACCTCATTCTGTCATTGGTATAAAAGTAGGATTCAGCAGATTCTTCCCAATATCAGATCACAAGCTTCAGGCCTCTGGGAACTGAGCAGGAGATGCAGAATTCAAGGGCTATATTTCCAAATGTCTGCCACTAACCTTCTGTGTGGCCTTGAGTAATCCACATAACCTTGTTCTGTCCTGTTTTCTCTAGAATGGGAATGTACCTAGAGGTTGGGAATAATATGAAATCCTAGAGCAGAAAATAGCAGCAGGTATTTGTCCAGTTTAAACCCCAAGTTCCAAATAAGGTTAAGACTAAACTAGAACTGATACATGGTTATAGTACATATATATGTATATATATCTATGTGTATACACACATAGATATATGTATGTATGTATATGTATGGGTGTGTATATGTGTATATATACATACATATATACATATATGTATATAAGTATAGTTGTTATAGTAGTATATATAGTATATATGGTATATATTATATGTAGTTGTTTTAGTAGTAAATATAATATATACGTAGTCTTAGTGACTTAGATGACTCTATTTTATTAAGACAGAGTCATAAAATGTTAGAACTGGGATGAACTCTTAATACAATATAGTCTAACACCTTTATTTGACATAAGAAAAAATTAAAGAGATGTGCCGTTAGAAGAGTCACACAGCAAACTATTGGCAGAACCAAGACTAAAATTCAAGTTTCCTATGTTTGCTCCATTATTTATCAATCAAATAATATTTATTAAGCACTATATGCCAGGTATTATGCTAAACACTGAGGATAAGAAAAGAGGGAAAAGACAGTACCTTCCCTCAAGGAGCTTACTATCTAATGGGGGAGATAACATGCAAACAAATATATATATATGAACCAAGCAATATACAGGATGAAGGGGAAATAATTAACAGAGGGAAGACATATAGAATTAGAAAAAATAGGTATATGTAAGGCAATTCAATAGAATTAAGAGGTGTTGGGGAAAGCTTCCAGTAAAAGATGGGATTTTAAGGGACTTAAAGGAAGCCAGGGAAGTCACTAGGTAGAGCTGAAGAAGGGGAGCATTCCAGCCACAGGGGACAGGAAGAGAAATGCTCTGAGCAGAGATGGAACTGAAACAGCCAGGAGACCACAGCCGCTTTGATCTCGGATCCAGATTTGAACACAGGAAGATGTCTTCTTGACTTTAGGACTCTATCCGCTGCTCCATCTGGTTGATCAATCCTTTGTTTCAATTGCATTTGGTTTTTTGGTGTGTGTGTGTGTGTGCGTGTGTGTGCGTGTGTGTGTGTGTGTGTGTGTGTGTGTGTGTACGCACTTTACAGATACCCGGTTTGGAATCTAAAAGGAAGGATAGGTAGCTTCCCATGACTGATTTATACTTGAATCTGTAGGCCAAGTTTTCTTTTGTCTGTGTGCAGCTAGTCCTTAGTCTCTGCTACAATAAAGCAATAACTCACATATGACTCCTGTTTAGAAGGAAGCTTTGTTAACCCATAATTGGTGCTGGACTGTACGTACACGTTGGGGAAAAGGGGGGAGGAGCAGCATCTTTGTCTAGTTTAATAACGCGTCCACTTTCAGAAACAAGGAGGCCAAACTCCTCTGAGTCTTCACATTGTATTTACCATCCTTCTATACTGAGGAGACACTAGCATAAAAAAATACAGCCTGTTTGAAGTCCAGATGAATCTAGCTGGACTGAAAGCGCTCTTAAAACTTCATCAAGAAATTCTCTGATTTATCATAAGGCCTTCTGAAGACGCTGGCGTCATGCTCAGGGTTTTAGGGAGGGTACATCATGTTGCATTTTGGTTGTTGGTAATTTTAACACGACTGATGAAGCAGGATTGCAAAAAGTGCTTTGGTCTTATAGGGGATTATGTAAGAGGAGTTAGATAAGGCAGCCACTAACAAATTGTAAATGTTCCAGTCAGAGGAATTAGTCAGAAAAGAGGGCTGGAGTCTCAGTGAGGCCAACATCTTTGCAGTGGTTGCTAGGCTGACCATACTACTGGTAGCCTACCCATCTCCCTCCCCACACATTTTCTGTCATCTACTCCTCCCTCGCCACACCAAATTATGGTATAAAGAGGGGCTGAAGCCTGGATGGTCATGTAATCCCAGCACCATAAATAGTGGATGGTGAATGGTTCCTATAACATTTGCATATTAACCAACTCTCGGCTAGCTTTTTCACGGTCTGAATTCAGCTATAAGAATTCCAATATGTTTAGAAGCATCAAATTCTGCTCTAACTGGTCACTCTGTGTGGCTATTTCATTGTTTGCAAATACTCCTGACCAGCTTTATGCATAAAGGCATCCATCTTTGGAGGGGAGAGAAATAACTAAGCTTTTGAAAGTGTCCAGCTACCATACTGACACAGCTACTACATTAATGATCTGAATAACTGAACCGCCATCAACCAGAAAGCATTTATTTGGAGCCACCGGGTTCCGAGCACTGTGTTAGGTTCTAGTAATACAAAAACAAGCAAGCAAGCAAGAATCGAACAGTCCCTGGCCTCAGGAAGATTAGAGAATGGTGATAAATGATGGCTATGAATAATAAAGACATCCACTTTTAAAAATTAACAAACAGCAACAATAATAATAACCAGCATTTTTATAGTTTTGCCAAGCACTGTCCATATGTTAAGTCTCATTAGACACCAAGGAGAACCGCAAGAGTACCCATGATGGGCATCCTCAGAACTCTTTCTTCATTCACTTTTATCTCTCTGCTTCTCCTAAGTGGTCTCCCCGATTCCTTTCTCTTCTCTCTCCAATCCAATCCCATGTAGAGTTGCTAAAGAAATCTTCCAAAAAACCAGATCCAACCATATGATTCTCCTGTTCAAAAATCTTCAATTACTCCAATCCAATCCAATATACATTTATTATTAATTTTAAATAATATATAATAATATCTTTTTTTAATAAGTGACTACTTTTTGTTCATAGGATAAAACACAAATGCCTTTGTCTGGCATGTAAGTTCTAGTCTCTTTTCTTGCTACTCCCCACCTCTGCCCCCAACCCCACTTAGTTGTACACTGGAGACAGCTTCTATGGGCTCCGTAGAGCCCATTGTTAAATATTCAATGTGAAAAGGTACACTTTGGAAATTGGCAAATGCTACAAATCACAGCTTGATCTATTATTTTGTTGCTTGTCTGGACTTCAGAAAGCAATGGAGAAAATATTAATAATGCAAATTAAACTTGAAAATGTCAGACATGACTGAAACAACTGAACAAAAGGTATGACGCTGATCCAGATACCTTTAACACCCAATATCACTCAATAAGTATTTTTATGTTACAACACAAAGTTTTATGTGTAGTTTGGAGTAGGCTTCCTGAAAGAAATGACATTTGAGTTGTTTTTTCAAATCAAGCAGTGATTGAAACAGAAGTACACCCCTGGGGACCCCGCCACAAAAAAATAGTAAGATTTGCACAGGGAAGAGAGGATATTTTTAGAGTAGGAGACAACAGGCGTAAAGACACACCCTGAGATGTACAAGGCAAATTCATGGGGCAGAGATCAGTCTGGTTTGGCTGGACTACTGGTGAAAAAAGACCAAGTGGGATTAAGTGAAGCTTAAAAAGTGACCTCTACCTAAGCATCCATCATGTATGGGCAAAACAGAGTTGACTCAGGGGTCTTTAATTGAGTATGGAGCCAATTGTAGGTCTTTTAGGAACAACCTCCTTTGAAATCCTTCTATCAGACCTCCACCCTGTTTTCACTGTCCCACTACTGGACATAATAATAGCTGAGGAAACTGAGGGGAGATTTTGAGCCTCGAGCCTCTTAATCATATGCACTCTATGTAATAAAGATATAACAAAACTTCATAGGCTTGAGGCTTAAAAGGACCATAAAGGCCATATCAAGCAATCCCTTCATTGTTCAGAGGAAGAATTGAGGCCCAGGGGACACAGTTAGCATTCAAACCCAGGTGTTCTGACACCGAATCAAGCCCTCACTCTGCTATAACACACTGTGCTTTTTTTCACCTCTGATAGAGAAGAGCAGTCATGTATTAGAGTGTTGTATGCTGGTTACTGATGTCCAAGAAAAGTAGTTGGCAACCTAGTCATAGAATGCACATAGGGTTAAGTATGAGTGATTCCTTGTACAATACTTCATATCTATGACCATCCTATAATCTTGCTTTTTCCAGTGGGAAGCTCACAGCTTAATAGATCTGCCTCTAATGTGATTTTTAGCTCTATTTTTTCCTCCAAGCCTCCCCAGAGATCATCTTTGTCTTCCTTCTCTCGTGGTCTTATATAATCACACAGAAAGAAAACCAAAAAGAGAGTAAGACACACACTCACCTATAGGGATAAGATGGCAGTGGGATGGAGGTGGTGAGCTCAATACACATCCATCCATCCTATTCCCATATAACTTTAGTATATTCATAGACACAAATCAAGTGCCCCCTCAGCCTCTGGCTCTCCTAACCAGTTTTGTCAATCTTTTATTTTCTCCAATCCAAAGTAATCCAGTGAGCATTTATTAAATAGCTTCTATGTGCAAGGCTCTATGCTGTGTTTAAGGGACACAGAAACAAAATTAAAAACAGGTTTTGCTCTCAAGGGAGTTTATATTTGCAGAGGGAAGGGTTGAAGAATATGACATACATATGCTCAGTTGAAAGTCAATTCACCTCCTTGATGAGTTTTACTCTGGGTTTTTTTGGGCATCTCACTAAGATGGAGCCTTTAGACCTGGATTCATTTCTCCCCCTTGGACAAAAAACTCTGTCCTGTGATGTTACTACTACTACTGCTGCTGCTGCTACTACTACTACTATCTAGGTAGAATTCATATAGAACTTTAAGGTTTGTGAAATGTTTTACTTAACATTATCGCATTTGCTTCTCATACTAACCCTGTGAGATAGGTGTTATTATTATCTTGTGGGGAAAATACTTTCTTATCTATTATCTGTTACACTTTATTAGCCGTTATTTATTATATCCATTATTATTATCATTTATTATCTATAATATTGTTTGAACCTAGTTTTATGTGACTAGAAATTAACCCAAAACTTACTATGTAGGTCATACTGACCTTCACCTCCAGAGAAGCAAAAGACTGCCGTAAGGGATGCCTGGGTCCCACTCAAGTCTTGTTTTGGGTCCACCCACCCAAGTTTTAGATCCACCCAAAGTTGTGGCTTTCCCATTAGTTTGTGTTTTGACTTTATCCCAATTTTGTTGAATGCTTGTACTTACCTGTTGATACACATCTCAAGCAAACTGCCAATGTCGAGCAGTTTGTGTACCGGTACCCTTGTTTGAATACTCTATAATCTAACCTCATATAGACTCAAGGCTCTCTCCTTGGCCAAACTGACTTAATAAAGTTCTTTCTAAAAACGTTTTTTAGATTTTGGGGTTTGTTCTCAACCAGCAATCTCCATCTTATAGATAAGGAAGTTGAAGCTAAAAAGCTAAGTGATTTGCCTAGCTAATAAATATCTGAGCCAGGATTTGAACTCAGGTCTTCCTAATTCTAGATCCAGCGTTCTATCCACTTTACCACCTACCTGTGTTGCTTTTGATTCATATACCACAGGATGCTAGTTCCTGATGGGGCAGTGTGATGGCAAGGGAGTCAGGAGACACGAAGTATAATCCTGGCTCTGTTTCTACCAGGTTAGTGTGACCTGGGACAAATGACCCCTGTTTAGGCCATCTGTTAATTGAAGGGGTTGGACAAGATCATTAGTCTCCTCCAACTCTCAAATTCAATGTTCCTATGATGGATCTTCTTTTGGGTTTATATTAGAAACCAAAGAGAGGAAATATGTAAAGAATTGGGGTGGGACGAGGAGGAGAGAGAGATTCACTGCAGGTGCATCCTAGACCGCAGGTGTCCTAGCTTCCAATGGAGTTGCCAGCTAATTTTCTTAAACAGTATCTCCCTGGTTTATTATCGAGTGCCTCAGGCTTCTTGTTGTCACTCTAGGCATGCAGGAGGGTCTATTTTATCATGGTAATGAAGCTAATAATTATAGGAAAAGAATTCCCCAGCTTTCAGTTCCAGGAGTGATAGCTATAGGTAATGTTCTCTCAGTTACAGCTCCTACCAGGGCAGGGGGTCCCTGTGGTTCTTTTAGTGATTGGCCATTCCTTTCCTGAGAACAATGTCTGTTTTCAGTCGGAAAATTGGTCCCTGATGCTCTTCCTGCCTCCCTCTCCACCACCCTGCTCTCTTAGTCATTCCTACCTCCCCCACTTGCTGATTGAATTCAGGGAGAAACACCAAGGCCTTGCCCCGAGGGCATCCCCCAGGTCTCAAGTCATTGCCATCCTTAACCATGATACATTTGAAACCCTTCCAAACGAACAGCTCCATGCAGAGGGTATATCGCAATGACTAATTGTCCCCCTGACAGCTCTGATTCTAAGAGCCCAAGGAGCCGCACAGAGTCAGATGGGGGAAAAGAATCCATTTGCACACAGATCGTACATTTTGTAATAGCCTGCTGTTCACTCTAATGAGATTTCACCAAACTCATTAGAATAATTCCATGCCTCTCAATACCCACTGTGAATGTTTTATTATTTGATAAAGTCCAACAGTTGGCATGGGTAAGTGCCCTCTCTGAGGGTGAGGGAGGGGGCCGTGGAAGTAATGCTGCAGAGGTTTGCAGTCTCCTAATGTCCCCACAAGGAGTCTGTCCGTCTCTCATTGACAACGACCTGCCATTCTCAGAATCCCACAGGGTAGCTTTCACCAGGGCCTGAAGATACCCTTGGGCTCTATAAGCATGACTGCCTTAGGGCATAGGCCCTCATTACCTTAGGTCAACAAGTTGTGAGGATGATGAAGAAAAGGCTGGCTGGCTGCTTGCCCTGGGTCCCCTGCTTTGTGACAGGAGCTCTTCCTGGTGATTGAAATAATTATTTTCATCTGAGGGTTGTCAATTTTTTTTATTAAGCCTCCACAGGATGGTAAAAAAACAATGTGAAAGGGGGGAAAACCAACTCTGCATGTTGACCAGTGGATAGAGCTTTGGTTCTGGGATTCTACACAGCATTGAGTCCCTTTCCCAGTTTATAGGTAGCCAAGAATAGTCTCTATCTTATCACAGAACAACAGGGTTTAAATTGAACTTGGAAATCGTTCTATCTTACCTGGGACAGGAAAACATCCACCTCTCCATTCTCACTGTTACAACCTCTCTTAGGAGGTGATAGTGTTACCTCACAGACACAGGAGATGGCCCAATGATTGAGGACCTTCTGTACTTTGGACAACAGGTGCTACATATCAATGAAGAAAGAACAGGATGAGAGAAGAGGTGAGTGGTGGTGGAGACAAAAGGATGGGAAAAGGCATACAATGCTGAGTAAAAATAGACAGGAAGAGCAAGGATTGTGTACAGCCTGAGACTGAAAAAGAAAAGGAAAAAACAGAAGATCCAGTCTCAAAGAAATGAGCCACACACAGCCAGGGTTATAAAGAGGAATTCTGGCACCTGGAGCAAATTCAGTTCAGTCATTGAAAGGGAAGGGGCAGTAATGCAAGAATGGTCTTGTTTGTGCTTGACATAGACCAGAGACAGAGGCATTGAAGAGTTGGAGCATGGTGGGAGGAACTTGGGGGAAACTTGGTGGGGAAGGGTGTATGAAAGAGGGGTTGGGGTGGAGAAGATGATGCAATTGAGGGCCTGGATTTGGAAGGGAGGAAGGAGAGTGACCATCCAGAGCTGACAACAATCACAATCTGAACAGGGCATAGGAACACAGATATCAAGCCAGAAGGCCATCTATTCCAACTGAATGGAGTGAACTTAATGACGGTGGAGAAGCAAAAGTGACAGTGGATAGAGCACCAGGCCTGGAGTCAGGAAGGCTCATCTTCCAAGTGTTCAAATCTGGTCTCAGATACTTCTTAGCTATGTGACCCTAGGCAAGTCACTTCTCCCTGTTTGCTTCAGTTTCCTCATCTGTCAAATGAACTGGAGAAGGAAATGGCAAACCACTCCAGCATCTCTGCCAAGAAAACCCCAAATGGGGTCACAAACAGTCAAACATGATTGAAAAACAGCTCAACACAAACTTGACTAGAAGCAGAGAAGGAAGGCCTGATTTTAGGCAGTATTATCTCTGATGCCATTTCATTTTTCCTCCTGGCACCCCTGGGTATGTAAAGCTTTCATGTTACCCTATGGCTTTCTAGAATCCCCTCATAATAATGATTCCATTCATTCCTGGACTCCCCCAAAGTACTCCCATGTTTACCTCTCCCCCTAGATCCCCTCAAAACTTCCATTCCCTCAGTCAATCTCAGCCAGATGCTAGAAAAACAAACTAATTAAATATATTTATTCTATGGTATGACTTTCTGGCAATTCTCCTTAACTTTCCCAGGAGTGTTTTCTTGTTAATCTAATTAATCTCTAATACCTGATGGATTTTCAGGCAAGGAGGACAGCAATTTGGGGAAGAAGACCCTGCCTTAAACCATACTATTTAACCTACTCCCTTGTATAAGACTTGCCTTGGGAATGGGGAAATGAAAGGAGAATTCAGGGTATCCAACCCCCACCCCACCATGTTTACAGGCCAATGACTCTTCTTTCTCCTCCAAAGCTCAGTTCACCCCAGTTCCACACTTGCTGGAGGATGGGGGTCACTACTTCATTTCCTTCTTTCCCACTAGCTTCCTTAAATTTAGGCTACTGCTTTTTCTTACATCTGTAGCCTTCAAAGAAGAGGGGAATGGGGGG
>CM053626.1:69168225-69181235 GCA_028646595.1 Phalanger gymnotis | reverse complement strand
TAAACCATCTTTCCTGGCTCCCTCTACCTGGGGACCTTTGTGTTTAGGTCCCATGAATCCTGCCTTCTGAGTACTCATAAGCACATATGGAGGGGAAAGACCAATGGAAATGCTCACCCTGGGGCAAAGTGGTACATACTCAGCCCATGTCCTGTGGCTGACTGTGATGAGCCCACCTCTCTATCTGCCTCCTTGAGAAGCAGCTGGAATGAAGTAGAAAGAGTTGTAGATCTTGGTGCAGAGGATCTGGGTTCAAATACAGATCTACCACTTATTATCTGTGAGACCTTAACCAATTTACCCTCAGTTTCTTCGTTTATAAACTGAAGAGTTTGGATTAAACAGTTTCTAAAGTCCCTTTCAGGCAGCTAGGTGGTACAGTGAGTAGCATATGGGGCCTGTAGTAAGGAAAATTATTTTTTGTGAGTTCAAATCCAGCCTTAGACACTGCCTAGCTGTGTGACTCTGGGCAAGTCACTTAACCGTTTGCCTCAGTTCCCTCATCTGTAAGATGAGCTGGAGAAAGAAATGACAAATCACCCTAGAATCTTTGCCGAGAAAACCCCAAAAGGAGTCATGAAGAGTCAGAAACAACTAAACTGAAAGGTCGCTTCCACCTCTAAATTTATGATCTCATTTGGGTCATTTTGGGTTGTTGATCCCAAGGCCTCAGAGGAGCTTCCTATTAGTACCAATCTTCCCTTTCCCTCTTTCCAGCTGAGGCCATTTAGAGTGTGTGAGAACAACATTCTTTACAGTTGTTTACATGAAGTGTTTATCATTCGTTCCTAATTACCACACAGCACAAGGATGATTATGCGTCCCGTTAAATATGCCAGGTTGTCTTTATTGTAGGCTTTATTTGATTACCATGATAAACTCCAGGCACCAGTGCTCAGCCTGCAGGGTGCTTGGTCACCTGGTTCAATCCTCTACTACAGCTTTTAAAAAGGAGAGAACATTGGCCAGGATCTGCCTAGCCCATTAGGAATCTAATAGAGTCTGTTTAAAGTCAACACTTTCTAAGTAACTATATCAAAGAGAATAAAGAATATTAAAAGATGAGTCCAGCTAATAAGGTATAGTAAATACTTTATAAGCTTGGAATAGCAGTGAGCTGAGTATCTAACACACACACACACACACACACACACACACACACACACACACACACACCATGCATGTGTACCTTTACTTCAGAAATAAGTTTTTGTGGATAGTTTGAACATTGGTTTTCTAATATGTAGTTTGCAATATTGAGATCTTGAGCAGCCAAGAAACCTGCAGCTCTGCCTGAGGGGAACAATTCAGCTGATAAAGGGAATTAGATCTTTCCACATAGGTCTGATCCTTAGTTTTTCAACTTATTGGTCTATAGAGGCCTAAATCAATTAAGATCCAGAAGGATGACTTCTAGCCATCATCATCATAGCATCATAGAACCCCAGGTTTGAAAAGGACCTTATAGGTCAAGGAGCCCAACACCGTCCCCCATACATGAATCCCTTCTACATTCCAACAAGTGATTGTCCACCTGTGCCTTCACATCTCCCAGGAACAGAGAGCTCTCCGCTGCAGGAAGCAGTGGGTTCCATTTTGGAATTGCTTGAATGTGCTTCCTTAGATGGAGGAAAGTGTAATTCTCATGTAATCATTATCCAGTAGTACTGGTCTTGCCCTGTAGATTTACATGCCTTGGGACCCTCCTCTCCTCATTGGTGACTCCCTCCCTGAGACTGCCATTTTGGGAAGGATCTCAGCCATACTTCACCTCATTCCTGCCTCACCTTTCTCTGGAATTTACTTCGTTCTCCTCACCTGCTTGCCAACTGCATTGTCCCTCCCTACCTGGCTTGTCTTCATTTCCCTCCAGGCTCACTGCTGAGTCTCTGGACTTTTTCTACCTCTCCCCAGGCTGGTACCTCCTCTAACCCCTTTTCATCTTTCTTTTATACATTGGTTGTCTTTCTTCATTAAAATATAAGCCCCTTGAGGACAGGGAGTGTCTTTCTTCCTACTTGTAATTGCTCTTAACACAGTGACTGGCACATAGTAAGCAACTATAAATATTTATCTATCTACCTATCTACCTATTTCCTATCTCTATCTATCTATCTATCTATCTATCTATCTATCTATCTATCTATCTATCTATCTATCTATCTCCTATCTTCAGTCTGTCCTTCTATCTATCTACCTATTTCTTATTTATTTACCTATCTACCTCTTTCCCATCTGTCTATCTATCTACCTATCTATCTCTGATCTTCTATCTATTTACCTATTTCTTATTTATTTACCTATCTACCTCTTTCCTGTCTGTCTATCTACCTATCTATCTCAGATCTTCTGTCTGTCTGTCTGTCTATCTATCTATCTATCTATCTATCTATCTAACTCCTATCTTCAGTCTGTCCTTCTATCTACCTATTTCTTATTCATTTCCCTATCTACCTCTTTCCTTTCTGTCTATCTATCATCATAAATGATGACATCTATCAGTCTACATAGAATAAACCTTATAAGCTGTTGAATCTGGAAGAGGCCCTAGAGATGATCTAGTTCAATCTCCTAATTTTATGGATGAAGAAACTGATGCCCAAAGAGAAGAAATGCCTCGCCTAAGCCCACATGCCCAGTGTAAGGCGGATTGACTCTAGGTACAGAGCTCATTCCACTATACCATGTGGCCTTCACATAAAAGCTCTTAAATAGTCACATGTAGCTGCCATGCTCCTCCCAGACTCCTCCTATCTCTAGCTCCTTCAACAATCTTCACAGAAAATGGCTTGGAATCCATTCACCATTGCAATGATACACCCTTTCCAAAATAGAAACTTATGGCTCGAGCCACCCAGTCAAATGGCCTCCCTCGGCTAGCAATAGACTGATAAGGGTGGAGGGCTCCTCATCTAGGCTGAGTTAATGAAACTTCAAACATCTCTATGTCATTTATTTGAAACTGGCCACATTTCTAGCTGAACTCATCATTAGTTTGATGAGCAGGAGTTAGTAGAAATTCTTTGATGCTCTGATAGATTTCTGAGCTCATCGGTGTGGATGGTCTTTCCATCAAGGCAGATTGCAATTCTGAGATGCCATTTTGTCCTGTATGTTTTCACATAAATCCAATATTCCATCTCTTGTTATTTAATGTATCCTGGGGTGCCGATATACACAAGATCATAGAATTAGAGCTAGAAGGGAACTAAGAACCCATAAAATCCAAGTCGATTATCTTACAGATGGGTGAGGTCCAGAAATGTTAAGCAACTTGAACCTGGTAATTATGTGAGGTAGTATTTAATTCAGAGTCTTCCTGACTCCGGGTACAGCACTCTGTCCTTTATAACACACTGACTCCACACACTGTGAAACTTGGGTTCTCCATCTTCTGACTACATTCCTGTCTCACCTCCTTTTCTGGTTATACATTTCACAAATAATTTTTTAATGCTGCTCCTTGAATGCAAATCGTAGCTGGTGACATGTGGCAGCCTACTGTGCCCTTCATGGATCTTTGTTTCATTTGGATGTATTTGGTTTTTAATTTTAATTTTATTTTTAAATTAATTAATTAAAAATTAAATTATAATATAATATAGATTAAATAAAAATTAAAAATTAAAATTAATTTAATTTAATTTTAATTCTTAGATTGAGGCATTTTGTGATTTCCAACTATAGAGCATCTCTGGGAGAATATTCACATTAATGTGGTGGTCTTTTGCAACTTTGGTTCATTGTAAATACTATGTAATTTCCCAGATATAATTCAGCCTGATCCTGTCCTCTCTTGCAGGTCTAAGCTCACCTCACTGTTCTTCTAGATCAGCTGTTCAAAATATACGAGCATGGTCTGAGAAAAGTGTTTTTTATCCACTTTATTTTTCCGCTATAGGTGATCTTAATTATTGTTGATTTCACTTTATGAGTCTCATAAAGGCCTGGGGTTCAATTCAACCAGTATGGAGCAAGGGGAAATCAGCAGAAGCCCTGATCAATTCTATGGGTCACCCAATCAATTCAATTAGTTTGTAGGGTAACAAAACTCACCAAATTTATTAAAGCTTCCCCCTAATTACTCCCTGCTACAAATATAATGTCTTAAAACATACTTAATTGAAAAAAATCTGTTCAGAATTAACATGTTAACTGTCTATCAGGATCCTTATAATTACAAAGGCTTCTTATCTGTTAATTAAGGAAAGCCAAACAAGACTTCTACTCAGCAGCACTAGTTGAAATTATATTTCTTGACCACTTTTCTGAGAAAAATACTTCGTAAATCAAACTTTTTTTCTTACTAGTTTAGACTGGTTCTCTTACCCTAAACTCTAAACACAGATTAATGAAATTTTCCATATAGCTTGAGTTATTCTGAAGCATCAACATACCCAATCAAAGCATAGTCCACAGAGGGGATCAATTCCATAAGTTAAGTTGGAACTGTATGTATGAGCAGGTGCTAAAGTGTATGCCTTCCCAATGGGAACATTTCTCCTAAACAGAAGTGAACATGTATTATAAGATTCTCTCTTGCCACCTCCACCTTGTTGGTCCTAATAGCATCTACCTTTGTCCTAACTTCTCATCAGTAGAGAGGTACTTAGAAATAGGATCTTGAATCTTGAAACCAAAATCAGCAGTCCTGGCACCAAGGGTAACCAGCACAAAAGCTGCCCTCAAAGAATCTTTTAAACATGAATTGAGGTTAGGAATAGCACACTTGAACCTTTGCACAAAAGGTCCTATGAGAAGGAAACAGGTGGGTAGCACCTAGAGGAAGAAGCAGGAAGAGCTCATCTTAGGGGCATAGTCTCCTAATAATTTCCTGGTATCTGGTACCTCCCGTTTTAATTAACTGTTCTTTTCAAAATATATTTTATTTCATTAAATATTTCCCAATTACATATAAAGAATTTTAATTCTTTTTTTTTTAATTTTGAGTTCCAAATTCTCTCCCTTTCTCTTGCCCTCCCCCCACCCCTTGAGAAGGCAAATAATATATCAGTTATACTTGTGAAGTCAAGCAAAACATATTTCCATATTAGCCATGTTGCAAAAGAAACATATACACACAAGGAAAATAAAGAAAAAAGTATGCTTCAATCTGTACTCAGGGTTCATTGGTTATTTCTCCTGAGGTGGCATTTTTTCATCATGAGCTCTTTAGAATTTAAGTAATTATTCTTATGAACTAAGTGTCATGTGCAGTGATTTCTGTCCTCTGAAGGAGCACAAGCACTTTTAATGCCCTCTGAATTTTTGGTCCCTGGTTCAAAGACCCCACCTTACTTACAGCTCTTCCTGAATCCTAAAATCCACCTAGGGAGAAGGCATATTGATATTTTCAGCCTCTTTATTGTTATAGCTGATTAAATGCTCTTGGAAAAAGATCACAAAGAAAGCAATGTTTCCAAACCCAGCCCTCAACCCCCAACATGTCCCACTGCCCGCCATTCCCTTCCCCCATTTGTATTTCTAAGGCAATAAAAGCCCTCCTGCATTATGTCACCACCGTCAATAGCCCGTATAACTCCATATCCACCAGAGGGCAATGAAAAGGGCCATAAAAACACAGGGTAGTAATTATTTTCACATTAGCACCAGCTACAATAATATCAACATAGGACAATTAACATTCCTAACCTCATATTAATTCTATAACTTCCTCGAGTCTTTCAGGACTAAGACTGAGTAATCACACTGGGCAAATTGGCAACGTTGATGCATCGATTCAGGGGGAAAGCTGAGCGGTGGCATTGTGCCCCCAAACCTTTGCAGGGGGAAATCGGGGATCATTAGCTACGCCAATGGGTGCAAGGGAAATTGGTAAGAAGGCCGGGCAAGGCAGACGGACAAAAGGCTTGCACCACTTTGGACAGAGACCTTCATGTTGTTCTCAGCTAGTCTGGCTTTCCCCCCTGAGTGCTGGTAGCAATAAGCCCCTGTAGTTGGAATAAGTGATCTTGGTATAGCAGGTCCCCAGAAAGTCATTCTCTGAGTAGGAGAAAGCTGCAGAGGAAGCTTGCAGCCTCAGAGTTATTTGTAAGAGGTACCCCCCCTTTTATTCTTCCTATCTCTAGGCAACAGTTCTGGCTTCAACCTGCATCTCATTGTTCCTGAGAACATTTTATCCCCAGGAACAATGGCTCAGATTTCCAACTTTAGCAAGGAGCTATTTTGTTTAATTCTCTTTAGGTCAACAGACAAAAAAGGTAGCGTCCTTATAATGGCTCCTGGTCGAGTGTCAAAAGGCTTGGATTCGATTCCTGGGATGGCTGTGTATTGCGGTTTGACTCTTAGCGCCCAGAAAGATCTGGGTTCGAATTCTGCTTCTGAAACTTGTGTGACACCTGGGCAGTCCCATATCACCTTTCTCGGTTTCTATTTCCTTACCCGTAAAATGGGCATAATGATATAGTACCCACCTGATATGGTTATTGTGAAGCCCTAATGAGGCAATGCATAGAAAACGCTCCTCAAAGTGCTTTATAAATGACAGTTACCATGAAGTCAAAATCTCTCTGAGCCACGGTTTCTTTATGGTGACACAACTGAACGCAATGACAACAAACAATGGAAAAATCACTAACCTTTCTAAATTTCAGTTTGCTCGTCTTTAAAATAATGAATAAGAGATCCCTTTGTGGACAGCCTTACAGGTTCATCATTGAACTGTCCCCCACTGAGAAGGCTAGTGACTGGACATAGGTTATACTTGTGTGGTCGTGCAAAACACACTTTCACGTAAGTCATGCTGTGGAAAAAAAAACACTGACCAAAAAGACCCCAAAATAAAGAACATAAAGAAAAAGTATCTTCCATCTGCATTCAAACTCCACCAATTCTTTCTCTGGAGGTGGACAGCACCTTGACAGCATGAACGGAAGGTGACTTGCCCCGGGTTCCACAGTGGCACAGAGATATAGGGCAGAGATGGGACATCTCTTGACTCCCAGCCCTGGCTGTTGACTGGAAGCAGGTCTAGAGAAATGTGACTTTTTCTACAGTAAGCACCGTCCTGTTGGGAGAGGCTGCTTCCCTATTCTTGCCAAGGATTTGTGGGCTAGAAAACGGCTTCGGGTGGGGCCTTATCCTGGCTTGTTTATGCACTGGTGAGTAGTTGGGTGCCAACATGGCTGGAGAGCGGTTTAAGGGAGCTTGGTTCGCACAGCAACTCAGCATGCTTTACGAGCTGGCAGGGAGCTGCTTTGGACGGATTAGAGGAGCCTTTTACTCAGTCTCCAAGTCTGGACTCATTCTTGGACAGAGCCTGGGAGCAGGTGCACGGGAACTATTTGTTGACAGGCTGGCTGGCTCCTGACCCCTGGGCTGTAGCACCAGTGATGAAGACCCCTGAAGAAGAAGGACTGGGAACAGTTTCTGCTCTGGGCTTCGCTCCATGAGCTGCCTTTTGTCTCCTTTCAAGGCACTGTTTGGAGAGAACAAAAGCAACCGCACATTGCGACCAGTCTGAGGAGGGATGCCCTATGGGTTTGAGATCAAAGGTGGCTGAGCTGACAGGTGGGTTCTGTGACGATGTGCTCAGCAAAAATCATTTCAAATGCAACAAACGCTTACTAAGCTCCTATTGTGCATAAGAAGCCATGCTAGGTGCCGGAATAGAGATACAAATCTTAAAATGTGTGTGTATACACAAATGCACATACATACATACACACAAATATTCATGCACATACACAAATGTATAGCATGATATGTATAATCATGTATTATAAATACATATATAAATGAATATTTAAATATATACATAAATATATAAACCATATTCTACATATCAAGGAGGTATAATAAATATTATATATCACATATATGTGTATATGCATGTGTACACAGATGTTATGTGTATATATAGCATATGCACATATATACACATACGTATGTGTATATGTGTACATATATATTTTGGCTATTATTATTAGAGAGAGAAAAATTGACAGAGTCCTTGACTACAGGGAGCTTATAGTCTAGATTTCTGCAGTCCCTCCATGGGACAAGACAAGAGTAACTTGAGCAAAGGCTATCTTTTGATGGACACTTACAGACCTGGATCCCAGGATGTTCTGACTCAAGATACAGTGTACTAGGAACAGTATTAGATCTGCGGTTAGAAAATATGGCTGCCAGCTCTGCCTTTTGCCATTTACTTGCTATGCCTGAGCCTGGAGTCAGGAGAACCTGAGTTCAAATCCAGCCTCAGATGTTTACTAGCTGTGTGACCCTGGGCAAGTCACTTACCCCTGTTTGCCTCAGTTTCCTTATCTATAAAATAAACTAAAGAAGGAGATGGCAAACCACTCCAGTATCTTTACCAAGAAAACCCCCATGGGGTCACAAAGAGTTGGATACAGCTGAACAACCACAACTAACAAACAACAGATAAGTCACTAACCTCTAAATTTCAGTTTTTTTAACATAATGAATAAGAAATCCCTTTGTGGCCAACCTTACAGGTTTGTCATTGAACCGTCCCAATGAGATGACTTCTAAATAATTTGTTAATAATAAAGTGCTAATAGGAATTAGAAATATAACTATTATGACACTCTCTACCTTTGATTAGTCAATCAACTCAGTCTTTGGGCATAGTTTCACCATTTGGTACGTCAAGGAATTGCCTGAGATGGAGAAAAGGCCCCATCAGCCGAGAGTAAGTAGGGTAGCTTCATTCTATATCCCCTGTGGTACCAAGGAGTAGATCTCAGCTGGTCAAGAAGACATTGTTGTTGGCCTTAAATAGCTCATCATCTGGTTGGTGATACAAGGCTAAGTACACATGAAAACCTAACTTGCCATAATGAGTTGGGCATGATGAATGGCCCAATGTGGCCCAGGCTGAAAGTACTTTAGGAGTTCGAGCCATTTTTTATAGGTTTTTGGAGGGACCTGGCAGGGAGCTTACACAAAAGTCCCTGCTTTCCAGCTGCCATCTTGGCTCCACCCCCTGGGTGTTGGGAATTTCGCTATTATAATTCTGGAAATTATAAAATGGGAAATAGTTGTGTCCATGTGGAGCAACCAAGGAAGGCTTCAGGGAAGAAGAGATGGAATTTGAGCTAGACTTGAAGGGTGGGTTGGATTCGGCTAGTTGGAGGAAAATGAGGAGGGACCTCCAAGAGGGGAAAATGGCAGCTTCTCTGCACGAGTGCATGCTAGGATCATACATCTGCAGCTGAGAAGGCTCTCCAAGGTCCACCATCTAGTTCAGTCCTTTCATTTGATGAAGAAACTGAGGCCCAGGGCGACCTGCTCAAGATCGGTCACACAGGTAGTCAGTGGCAAAGGTAGGATTAGAACCCAGGCCCTCTGACTCTAGGACCACTGCTTTTCCCATTTTTACCAGGCTATTGAAAGCATGTCGAATCACGAGATTTCAGAGTTGGAAGGGACCTCAGAGGACTAATTTAAGACCCTATGTAAATGCAAGTTATTATTAATTCAATGGGATCAAAAATCTGATATAAGGCAAAGAGCAATGGCCTTAGATTCAGGGGACCTGGGTTCAAATCCCTCGCCTGATGGAGACCATCCGTGTGACCATGGGTGAGCCACATTTCCTTCTTGGGCTGCCATTTCCTCATCTGTAAAATGAGAAAGATTGAGGAGGTGGTCTCTGAGACCTCTCCCAGCTCTAGACTGTGACCCTCTGATGACCTCTACTATAATCCTAACAACCCATCATTTAGCCTCCCTTTGAAAAATTCCACATTTTCTCACTCTCCAGCCCTCTTCTGGTTGTTCTTTAGTCATTTTCAGTCACGTGCAACACTTCACAGTCCGTTTGGGATTTTGTTGGCAAAGATACTAGAGTGGTTTGCCATTTCTTTCTCCAGATCATTTTACAGAGGAGGAAACTAAGGCAGATAGGGTTAAGTGACTTGCCCAGGATCACACAGCTAGGAAGTGTCTCAGGCCAGATTTGAACTCAGGAAGATGTGCCTTCCTGACTCCAAGCCCAATACTCTATCCATTGACCTAACTGTCCACATTTTTTCACTCTCTGGTTTACCCTTCCTCAAATCTCAAAATCTCAATATATGTAGCATATATTGAAGTACTTGGCTCTTAATGATAATCATCTGTTCTGTCGTGTGGGTGTTCCATTCTCAAATCCAAAAAAACCCATCACATCAAGTTATATATATTCTAGCACGTGGCTCTTAATGACAATCATCTTTTTGGTTACGTGAGTATGTCTCTATGTCTCTCAACACCATTTTTTACATTTATATCATGGAGAGTAAACCTCTAGAAGGCAGGAGTCAGAGTTCTGGCCAGTTTCATGTGGGTATCCATGTTTCATATATGCTTGGCAGTAATTATGAATTATCATTACCAGATTCTTTTGCAATTCTTTATCAGCATCATCCCCTCTAGCACCACCACTCGTATTCTCACAGCATTCTTTAGGACACAAAGCATTTTCCTCACAACCGTCCTGCAAGCGATTGGTTATTCATTCATTCTATGCTGAGTGTGTTGATTCACGTGCTGGTCTAAGTGTGCAGTAAATCTGCTTGTTATAACAATAATTCACATATTTATAATCACTTAATAGTGAGAAAGTATTCTGTACACATTACCTCAATTGATGGAGCTCAGAGGTATCTGTCAGTTATCCTATGATTTCCCTACATGACTGACCCACTCTTTTTCCAGAAGACGCAGGGGGAATTATTTTGCTTAATTGCTAACATTTGTAGAGTTCTTTTAAGTTTTACAAAGCACTTTTCTCACCACTCTGTGGAGAAGGCTCTGAAAGTATCATTGTTCCTACTTTGCAGATGAAGAAACCAAGGCATAGAGAGTTTAAGTGACTTTCAGTTGGTCATAGAACTTGTATCTGACCCAGGACACAGTGGTGTGTTGGAACCAGCTCTTACTGGTTCATAAGGGCTAATTGTTAAACTTTCATCATGAGCATTTATACTCCAGAAATTGACAAAAACACATATTAAGGCTTCATTTGATGAACTAAACTTGAGAAAATTGTGGAGAAAATGTAAATTATGCAGATTAAACTTTAAAAATGTATCATTCAGGGGCAGCTAGGTGGCACAATGAGTAGAGCACAGAGGACCTGAGTTCAAATACGGCCTCAGACACTTGACAAGCTTACTGGCTGTACGACCTTGGGCAAGTCACTTAACCCCAGTTGCCTTGCCTTTCCCCTTCCAAAAAAAAAAGTATCATTTATACATTTCCAATCCCACCCCCAGCCTTTTGTTAAACATTTATCAGAGCACCTCTGAGAGCAAACTCAAGATTCTGGGTCCAACATTTTTTAAAAATTATTTTATGCTGCATAGGACAATTGTCCAGGATAAAGGTGCCATAAATAATTAAGCTAAAACCTAAATAAAATAGGCTAGATTTTGGTGCAAGGAAAGGACCATGTTTGTTCAAGGTGAGTCAGGGCTAGTGTCCATCTGTCTGGACCTTTAGTGCCAAACACAATTTGAAGAAGAGTAGCCTTGGGCAAAGTTGAGGACTGACCACAACAGTAACCATTTTTGAGGACCCTATTATGTGGAATACACTGTGGGAATTGCAGTGATAAATAATTAAAGTAAAAAAATAGATAAAAAAGCAACTGTGTAGAAAAATGGTACATTGGACAGTGTGATTTCTCTCTCGCATCAGGGTTGGTGCTACACTATCGATTTTTCACTTGGAAATTGAGGCAAGGTGAGGTTACTAGACCTGATCCAGAATTTCTCAATACTAGCCTCTTATTCTTGTTCTTAAGCAATTTTTCAATGCTTGTTTTCTACCCCTTCCCTTTACTTTTCTCTCTCTTTCACTTGCATCTCCTCATTTTTCCTGCAATGAAGTTTCATCTTTTGGGAGGAAAAAAAAAGAGTTCCTGGGTTTGATGCAGGAACTGTTGTCAAGGTATCCTTCCCATATGTATGGGCTTTTTATTTTTTTGGTCAAAAATCTATCTAGGGACCATTGTATATAATTATTTCCGATAACAAAGTTTATTAATTAGCCTTCCCAAAATAACCAGTGTTAAACCTAATGTACCTCTGGGGAAAACATATTGTTGGAAAGCTTGTATTAGTCACTAAGTTACTAATACTATGTATTTGGGATTGATCATAATTAAGGTGTGTATGTGTGTGCATGTGTGCATGTGTGGGTTTTTTTTTAACACACCATTTTAAAAATACTCCTGTGCAAATCCTCAGGGCTTTTTGTGCAGCCTATGACGCAAATGTGAAGAAAAAAAATTGCTATTACTAATTGTAATGCCGCTGTGATTAACAGTAATAGTATGCTCTTTGAAAGACTTAACATGATATTACAATGTAGAGACACGTAAAGATGTGCTAACCAACAAGGAAGAGCAAAGAATGTTTTCATAACAGTGAGTTTTGTAAGAGAAACAAAATGTTCTGTGGCACTGGGAAAATCTAGCTCCTAACCTTGGTCAGATTGGAGGCTCTGGCATTGGCCTTTTTCTGCTTTTTTGCTTTCTGACTTCTCATAGTGACACTCTGTCAACTATCCTCCCACTCCCTGTGACCTTTTCCTCACTAGGCCCTTCTCCATTTTGAGGTGACAGCCAATGGTCATGGGCAATTAGATTTAATGAGCCATGCCAAAGGATTGTCAAAATCCTATACTGGCTTAACCAAGTTAAAATGGTGGCAATTTGAGTTACCATGGTTGACTGTTAAGGGAGACGTTTTTAAGCAAACTGACTTTGACAGGGGTGGGAGGTAGGGTTCTAAAATCACACCATCCAGGAATTTCTCTACTTTACCTCTGTGCAAAATAGACTTTATTTTAAGGACCAATGGAATGTCTGTGGAAAGATATTGTTTAGGATCATAGCGAAATCAGAGCCATAACTAAAATTGTGCTGGAGTGGAGCAGCAGGGAACAGTTGTGCTGAGAGGGGATATACCCTGTGCCCAAGAGTGTCCTGGGTCCTGTCCCACAGGGATTCGGAGGAAAGATAGGCCCCCAGTATG
>CM053626.1:69107596-69168125 GCA_028646595.1 Phalanger gymnotis | reverse complement strand
TTGGGGTAGGGGAGGTGGAGTATTCCTTCCTCTCTATTGCTCCATCCAGTTCAAGTCAATTCGATAAACATTTATTAAATGCCTAAACCCTGCGGATACAAAAGGAAGCAAAGGATAGTCCAGGCCCTCAAGGAGCTTACAATCTAATGGGGGTGACAACATGCAAATATAAACAAAGCAAGCTATTAACAGGACAAATAGGAAATAATTAAAAGTGGGGAAGGACTGGAATTAAGAGGGCTTAGGGAAGGCTTTCTGTAGAAGGTAGGTTTGTACTTGGGAATTCCAGATTCTCGACTACCACAATCACTTAGAAACCTCTCCCTTTTTGAGGTTCACTTAATCCATATCTATTACCCAAACTGAATTCTTGTTCTTGTTGTCTATAGACCTCTAGGACACACCTCTTCCTTCCTTCATCAGTTCAGTATCTGGCTCACAATCTTTCTTTCTTCCCCAACTCCTGCCTTCATACTAGAAGACTTCAGCATACATAGAGATAATCCCTCAAACATCCTAACTTCCCACTTCCTCAATTTACTCATGTTCCAAGACCTACCTCCACTCCACTTCAGCTACACAAAAAGATACTCATACCCTTGATCTTGCTGTCACCCACAAATGTACCACCTCCATGTTCAAGAACTCTGAAATCTCTTTATTTCATCACCATCTATTGGCATTCTACTTTCTCTTTCTGCCTTTCAGTATGAAACTCTATTCTTTATGTACACTGTGACCCCCAATCACTTGACCCCTCAGGTCTTTCTCAAGTCATCACCCCTGTACTAGCTACATTCTCCCCCTTTCCCAACTTGATCCCTTAGTGAACTATTTTAACTTTACACTGTCCTCTTTAGTCCTTTTCTTCCCCTTATCATATCACTGATCATGCCCTGCTGAGTCCTGGATCATTTCCAGATAACAACCTTTGCTCCTATGTATGTACTGCTGAACAAAGGTGGTGAAAATCATGCAACCATGCTGACTGAATCCATTCCGATTAATTTTCCATAACCTTAACTGACCTTCACCGCTGCAAGGCAGTCTTTTTACAGCTTCTTAATTAACACACTATCCCACTCACCTGCACCTTTTCATCCCACCTTAAATCACCCATGGCTCCCCTTTTCCCTACACTCTCAACTGAGAAACTTTCCTGCAAGTAGAAGGACAGGTGGCAAGAAATGATTGGGGTGGATGACTGGCTGGGAGATAAACCATGTGAAATTGCCTCACATACTGATCAATCAGGGCAGTTGGGGACCAAAGGTAGGAGCTCCAAAACTGAGTGGATTATATGTATGTATATATATATATATACATATATATATATGTATGAATGTCTGTATATATATATATTAAATATGTATGTATGTATGGCACATTTCTCCTTTCTCCCTTTTTTTCTGTTCAAATATTAATTAGAGTTGACAGGATTCCAAGAAAATGTTATATTAGCCCTAATTAGATGATTTGCCTTTCTAGCTACAAGCCCACCCTTCCTACATTGTAAGCCATCATTTAAAAATCCGAATCCCATTCTCAGACTCCCCCTCCCTAGCCATTTGTTTATTTCCCACATCGCCCTTTCTCTACTGAATCCCTTACCTTCCACAATCAATAATTATAAAAGCACCACCTATGTCCCCAAGGGCTTCCATTTTGTGTTTGGTTTGGTTGGTTTTTTGACTTATGGTTTCACAATCCATTCATCTTACTCTGCTCACTTCATACACAAACTGTACTCATGCCTATGTAACTTTGCTCAGCCTGTTTGCTGTGCCTGTATTATTCTCCTTACCCGTCTTTTGTCTATTGAATTTCTACCCATCCTTCAAGGCTCAACTCAATTGTAACTTTCTCTTGAAAGTCCCTTAACCTCCCCATGTGAAAATGACCTTCCTCTTCACACCCAACACAACTCTCTTTTGTTTACCAGATGATGCTATGCATTACAACTCTCTGTGTTGGTGTCATCCCCCTATTAGATTATAAATTCATAGAGGACAAGAACTATATCTTAAATAAGATCAAATAAACTTCTTAAATCCCTTTCTGAGCACTTGATATGGTGTTCTGCAAATAGTAAGTATGTAAGAAATACTAGAGGAGGAGAGAACACCAAGGAGGAGGTGGTCAACAGTATAGAATATGTTGTAGTAAAGGATGAGGGGAAAGCAAAGATCATTGGACTTGTCCACTAAGCTGTCACTGGCGATACTGGAGAAAATAATTTCCATAGAGAGGTCCTGATGAAGTTCAGATAGAAGAGCCATAAAGAAAGAGCAAATGGTTCAGAAGTGGTGAAGAACCAGCAAATATAGACTATTTCTAGAAATTTAGCAATGATAGGTATAGTCTAGACATCTAGACCAAAACTAGGCCGCATTATTTGAAATTATTTTGGGGCATCTTGCCAAGTCGAGTCAAAAAAGAATTAAGTACTTACTATGTGCCAAGAACTGTACATTTCAGGTTATCCTTTGGGGCAAAGCACTGAATGTAGGAAGTGGGGAAGAGAGTTGGGAAGAATTGGGAGCAGGGCTTTGAGAAAAGGATAATAATTCTTCCATAGCATCACGTACTTCAGTGATTCTTGAGACGGGTCAACTCTGGAGGCAGGTCAATTCCAGACCAGCAATACTATATTATCCTATATCTACTATATATAGGCCTAAATTGTGCTCCACCCCATCCCCAGCTACTCCTCAATCAACAATTCTGACACCATGATCATATCAACTCTGCCTTAAGTGGGTTGTGTACCCCTTTGAAATGTGAGCTTCTTGAGGGCAAAGATTGTCTTTGCTTTTTAGTTCTATCTCCAGTGCTTAGCACACAAAGTGCTCAATAAATGCTTTTTCCATTTGTTCATTAATACAACTTAACTAATCCCCTCCCTTCTACTTTTCCTTTTATACTTTCTTCCTCCCTCTTCCTTTCCCCCATTGTCCCTCCTACCTGTTAGTCTTGCTAAGCATAAATATGGCCATTACCCCTCTACAAAGTTAGGGCTGGGCTCTGTCATTTGCCCAAGAATAAACCCAAATCCCAGAATCAGCCACAGAACCACCATTTTTGGTTCTTGACTTCTTGGGTTCTTGAGTCTAGGATGATTTTGGTCTCGAGCCTGAATGCCTTGGTGCCTTATGATGAACTATAAAGCAGGACCCCTGGGCCAGAAATAATGAGAGACTCAGGTAAGGGCCCATCCTGTGTGCCAATTTAAAAGGAGATCTTAGCAAGATGGCATGCTATGTCCTGTGTGGTTCAGAGCAGACAAGAGGGCAGAAATGGCATGCAAATTTCAAGCTCAACACCATACTATGTTAAAAAGCTTGAAAAGGAGGAGAATGCTTGTATATGTGTGTGTACATGTGTGTGTGTGTTTAACCAACAGCAGAGAAAAAAAAACACACACGCTTATCCAAACTCTGCCTTCCCGCAAACACCACCTACCGTGTAGACAATAACGAGCAGCACTGATTTATTAGAGCAGAGGAGGCAAACAAACAAGATCATAAATGTCAGAACAACGAGGAATAGAGGCTCATTGGGAAAGAAATAGAATTGAGAATGCCCTCTGTTAAAAAGCTCGTGGCTGGGATGCTAATCTATGCAGGGACTAGGAGCCAGGGCAAGTAGGTGGTCTAAGAGATGCAAAGTCTGATGTACACTTGCTGCATTAAAAATGTCGGGAATGAGGGAGCCAGGAACACAAGGGGAAGGAAGTGTGCCGTGTGTTTTGTAGGAGGCAGGTTATAAAATGTTAGGAACGTATGCCTGTTTTCACGTGACTGCAAGGTTTGAAGTCCAATCTGTTGTCTCTTGGAAGCCACCCTCCATGGGAACAAAGGGGTGGGGACTGTCAATTCCTGCCCAATTCCTGCCTTCCCCTAAAGATCTTTGGCTGTCCTCTCTGCAGTGACCAGGGACTGGACGGTTACTCTAGGGATGGTTTCTAACTGGGGAGCCTAGTCAGAGATGTTCCCTGCAAGGGTAGAAGGAAAAGCATGACAAATCCAGAAACCTCATCTTATCCATGGGCAACAGGAGCTAGTACTGGCCAGGTGGGGTCTGCTTTACTTGAGAGGGTATATTAGCCACAGCCAGCCTCAGATGCATCTGTTCACTAATCCATGTGATACCAAAAATCAACAAAACACAACAAAACTCGCAGCTTAAACATTTTAAGAAACTAGAAGCACAGATTTAGAGCTGGAAGGGGTTTTAGAAGCCATGAAGTCTAATCCCTTCATTTTAGAGAAGAGGAAACTGAGGCACAGAGAGGTTAAGCCATTTGTCCAGGGTCACCAAGCTAAGAAGTGACTGAGTTGGGATTGAGCCTATATTCTCTTGAAAGACATTAAAGTCAGTCCCTTCTTTCTTATCCATCTTAGAGTGAGCCAAATGCTCTCTTGAGCATCAAAGCAAAACCTGTCAACCTTTACATCCTGGATTCATTTCCCACCTGAGATACCATACCACATTCTGCCTCTAAGATAAAGGCAGAATACCAGAGAAATCCTAGGCATGTGCTCTGCTCCTGGGGATGAGGGATAAAGGATGGAGATGGGGAGAGGAGCCAGGAATAATAATGACTGACATTTATATAGAGTTTTGAGGTTTTCAATGCACTTGACACAATAACTTCTAACAATCCTGTGAGGTAGGTATTATTAGCTCTATTTTGCAGGTGAGGACTGTGAGTCTCAGAGGGGTTCAGTGACTCATTGATGGTTGTATGATTCCATGCCTTTATGTCAACTGTAGGATTTAAACTCATCTCTTCTGAAATTATATTTCAGGAAGTATACCAGGAAAATCTCCATGGCAACACACTCCTCAGTTACATACACGCACACGCACATACGCACACACACACGCACACACCCCTTTTCTGCTCTCTACCACCTCCCGCACCCTCTACATCACACCATCTTGACTCAATGTGTCTCCAAGGATACCCAGGACCCAACGACATCAGGTCATATTGTGCCAAATTGCCAATACGTAGTTGGAATAGTCAATGTTTCCCCCATCCACTGTCTATCTCCATGAGGCACAATCTAGAGTATCAGACTCAGCACTTTTCTCAACTCCTGCTGGGTGGCAGAATGATGTTTCACCGGTCTTAGCATCAGAACACTTCCTGAAGTCTTAGTCCCAGCTCTATCAACAACTGATGCCTTGTAGAATCACAGATGTTGAGACAGCGGGCACCTACAGATCATCAAATCCCTATTGTTGTTTTAACAGATGAAGAAACTGAGACCCAGAGAAGGCTGACTATTATTGTTATTATCAAGATCATCTTGTCACATACACTTATTACCTGGGTAAATCACAACTACTCTGGCCCCAACATCATCATCTACAGAGCAAGGGAAGTCAGATTATCAATCACGTCCGCATCTGAATCTATGATCTCTAGAAATGTCACCTGATGACGGAAATGGAATAAGAACCTCAGGAAGTATTCTGAGCCAAAGGTCAGAGGTTTTTTTTTTCTCATGAAAGGAAGGGAAGAAGCATTTATTAAGTGCCTACTATGTGGCAGACACAGTGCTGAGTGCTTTACAAATATGTTCTCATTTGATACAATCCTCTAAATCTATGATTTATAGTCTTGCCATTCTCAGCATTCAGGGCCACCGTTGAGTGTGTCTAGTCTCCAGATGCTTAGAGACGCCTTTAAAGTTATTTCAAGATGCTGATCCCCAGGGCTGGGCTCCCTCACAAGAATATATTTGATGGGGCTCTTATCTGGTAGTCTGAGAGAGGGTTCCTCCCCAATCCAGGCAGGTGTTAAGCTGGGCCCTTCCCGCCCCTTGGTTTGGCTCAGCCTCAAACATCGTGTCTCTGGATGAATGTGCAACTAATGCCTTCCCACAAAATATGGATGACACTAGTGAGAGTGATGGCATGCATATGTCATGATGACCCAGGAGTTTTCATCAGAGGAGGGAGCGCTGGAGCCCCAACCCCACCTTCCCAGCCAGGCCCAGGCATGCTTGCCAATCCCACGGTGCTGTTCTTAGTGGTGGAAGGGATGACTAAAGGTAAGCAGGACAAAGTTTAGCAAAGTTGGAAAAAGTGACAAAATCCAAGGAGTCTTGGATCGACTGCACAATAGAATATGGGCTACAATGCCCCCCAGTTTGTGGTCTTTGGAATGTGTGTGTGTATGTGTACACATGACTGTTTTCTATATATAATGAAAAATAAAATTTAAATACATCTCTATATATGTGTATATGTGTGTGTATACGCACACAACTGTTCTATATATATATATATAAAACAAAAATATATTTTAAATATATCTATATATGTATATATATGTGTATGTGTATACATATATGTATATGTATATATATATATGTGTATATATTTATATATATATGATTTTTTTTTTTTACAAAGCATCCCCACTGGGGTTTAGGTAGAACTTTTAAGCAGGGTAGGGCCATAGGAGCTTTGATCCAGGGCTCTGACACAAAGTTCTTGGGGGAAGTGGAGAGAAGCAAGTCTTCTAGACCCCATCCTGAGCCCCACGGCCCTGGGCCATGACTTCATCCCTTCTCTGACCCACCTGGCCTCCAAACTCTTTCTCAAAAGCCATCCGTAGGCCAATTAAGGTGAAGCATATTACTCACTGGTTAAGGTGTGATTCTCAGGCCTTTCTACACTGCAGGTAAGCTTTTCTTGGCCCTGCCCTGCCATGCCCTGTTCCCTTTCCAGGTAGCTTCCCCAGTCCCCAGTCACAGTGTCCTAGGGACTCCTCCCAACGGGACAGCTTGGTACCTTTGTCTCTTCTCAAAAGAGCTTCTTCAAGTTCTGTGATCAGAAGTTTAATTTCAGATCCGGTCCCCCCTTCCCAACTGAAGTGGTCCCAGGTGCCAGAATTCCTATCTATGTCTACGGGCTTGGCTATGTATTCGTTGAGCAGAGAGAATAATCTGAAATAGACCCAATGGAGAAAACCCAGTCATTCTTCTGGTCCCAGAACTGAGGCAGCTGTCCAGGCTGTTGACTCAGAGAAGCCTAGAAATAACTCCCAATAAAAATTCCTAAAGCAATTTCAAGAGGGCTCGTGCAAAGACTATATTTTTTCCATGTGACTCTAATAGCATCTTCCACCTGGGGATGTTTTCCTTGGTACTTTGAGGTTAATTCAAGGAGTGAAGCAAATACTTTTGACTTCAGAAAGATTCCACAGGAAATATGAAGGCAACAACTGGGTGAGAAATAGAAATCAATGCCATTTAAGAAAAAAACCGGGGGGGGGATGAGACTAGTCAGTGACCAGAACAAAGATTAAGCGTTCCAGCGTAGTTTGAGTTTTGGCTCTTAAAATAGAGACAAATGGAAATTAAGACATGGACAGTATCCCCCAAAATAAGCTTAGCCATAGTAATGTTTTGGGATGCCATAGACTGGAATTTTTAAAAGGGCAATGACTTGGTAAATTGTTCTGTCTGGCACAGTGAAATGCTTTTGGGTGGTTGGGAAAATGCCCATTATCCAGAGGAACATACAGTCCTCACCCAACATGACGAAGTGGGATATCTCAACTTTAACTTTACATTGTAAAAGATTTCCAGTTGTAAGAAATAAGCAGACAAAAGCATGAAAAGTTGTCAATGTAGTGTTCTCCTCTATCAGATCAAACTGGGATTGCCTCGGGTGAACATCCTGGAGCTCTGGAAAGTAGGGCATGTATACAAGTTACCAGAACATTTTCACCAGAAAAATAATTCAGATAAGTCACATAAATGAATGAATAAATGAGCAGCAATAAATAGATAATAAATGATAGATGGTTGATCAATAAATAAACAAAAAAGGAAATACATTTTTTAAATGCCAACTGTGCTTCTTGGTGAAATGGTGTACTGGATTACAGGCAAAAATGAAGGAGCTCTCTACATTACTTGCCCAACAAATGCCCCATGCTCTAGTGCAAAGCCTCGAAGTCTCTCGCATTTTGGTAAATAATCGACATCACTTTGCTAGCGTGAAAACAAATTCATCACGAGCCCATTAAATTCCATCGAGAGGAATCACTGTGGCCACATTAATCATGCAGGCAGCTACTTCTGTGTTTGCTATTGCAGAATCATTGTACTCAGAGAGTCCTTGTGAATAACCATACCTATTTATTTACGTCAGTCCCTTTCTCCAAGTAGCTTGAAGCATTTTTCTTAGTATTGCCTCATTCTTCATTGTATATCTTCTAGAAAAGAAAGGAGAGAGGCATGGGCAAAGAGGGAAGGTATAATCCCATGCCTTTTAAAGATGGGGAAACTAAGGTATTCCTGAGGTCAGACACTGTGTCTGCAGACCGGCATAAACCAGATTCCAAGGCTCAGTTTGCTTCTGCCACTCTTCAGAGACTTAGCTTGTCCCATATGGAGTTGTGGGACCACTATTTCTTGCTATCCCTGGTGAGGGATGGCATGAAGGAAGAAATGCATCAAGAAGCAGATGGAAATAACCTGGCCACATGATTCCACCTGCCCACACTAGCAAGCTGGCTGGCCTTTTCCCACAAAATTTCTTTCTGTAGGTCAAAAGCTTAAAACCTCTCTGGTGCCAGACAGCCAAATGATGCCAGAAAGAAGAAAGCAAAAGCATATTTCTAATTTAAGCACCAGGATCATGACTATAAAAAGATATCGCAAGAGCCTAGCGCCATGCCAACGGCACGCTACTCACTCTGGCTCTGTGACAAAACCCCAGTGACAGTAGTGCGTGGGTGAGAGAGTCCCAGAGTACCTCTGTGCCTTGTCTCCCCCTCACAAGTAGTACGTGACTGGGCTGCATCGACTTGACACATTGAAGGGATGGCCTTCCATCCAAACACCCATGGGACCAGAAGCCTAATGGACAGAGTGCCCAGGTCTACAAGAACCAGTGGAGAATCTGGACTTCCTATATCTTAAGAGCCTCTGAGCAGGATGGAGGAGAGTTCTTGGAACTAAAAAAAAGTAGATACCAACTCAAGCCAGATGAAGTTATTTTAGCTGTTACAAATACCTGTTTTATTTTGTATTCTCCAGGACTTGGTGAACAAGGGTCAGTCATGCTGAATATGTCATATATCTACATAGGTTGGATTTAATGTTTAAATTAGGGTCCCTGGTTGAGCTTAGAATCTGAGCCAACTGGTTTACTCTGTGGATGGGCTCTGCGGGTCAACTTTGTGACCTATTCAATAGAGCTTTGGACCTAGAGTAAGGAAGTCTTGAATTCAAATCCAGACTCAGATACTAGCGAGTCATTTAACTGCTGCCTGCCTCAGTTTCCCTCATATATAAAATGGGAATAGTAATACTACCTACCTCCCAAGGTTGTTGTGAGGATCCAGTAAGATGTTTGTAAAGCTTCTAGCACAGTGCCTGGCTTACAGTAAGCACTTAATAAATGTTCGTTTGCTTCTTTCTTTCCTTCTGAGGGAAGGTGTTAATCCTCCTGATGTTGCCCAGGCAGATGGAGTTAATCAATTAATCAGTATTAATCAGATACCCAATATGTCCTAAGCACTGTGCTGGGCACTGAGATGAGTACAAAGAACAAACAATAGCTATTCACCGGAAGTTTGTGGGCCAGTAGAGCATGCCACCATTCTCAGAACTCCTGGCCTCAGTCTCATTGCTCTGGACAGCTGTGGTCGGCCAGAGTCTTAGAACAGAGAATGGTAGAAGCAAGAAGAACAAAGGATGGTGTATATGAATGACCTGCTTTAGTATTGTTAGTTCCTTAAAAGCAATGTGCATATGGCAGCTCGGCTAACTGATCTCTGATAATATCCATGTCTTTCTGCGGAAGAAATAATTGGTGGGACCATAGATGCTAGAAGCCATGAAAGCTGCTGAAATTAAGGAAGGTAGGAAACCTGAGTAAATCTCTGAATACTTTGGGAATGAGCCATTATTTTTAATTGAAAGGACTCTAGAAGTGAGATGAGAGCTGCCCAGTTACCCCTAGACTACTGGAGAACAGAGTTCTGACTAGTCATCTCTTACACCTAAGACAAATGGTAGAAAAGTCAAAATTTCATGACAAATTCAGATGGCAAATCAGGGATATTGCATGGAGACAGAGACCTAGGATACAACATGGACCGGGAAGAACTCACGAGTGGAGGAAAAAATATGAAATTGGTAGCCTCCTATTTTGTCTTATTATTTCTACAGGATCATAGATTTAGAGCTGAAAGTGATCTTGGAGGTGATAAAATCCCACACCTTCATTTTATAGATGAGCAACTGAGCCCAAGAAAGATCATGTGACTTGGGTGGCCACATAGGTTGTAAGTGGCAAGGTCCTCTGACTCCGAATCCAGACCTCTTTCTACTGAACCACGCTATCTCTCAGCAGTCAAAGAGGTGTTGGGCTCATTTGTTTTTACGTGCTGAAAGAGTTGATTGGTTGTCCTTTGTTCTCAAGGAGGACCAAAATGACATCACTATGTTGGAGTCAAGGTACCATGTGTCTAACTGTGGCTGAGCAGACCGATACAAGCTCGGAAGGCTCTACCACAAGTCAGGCACAAATAATCCACATGAAGCTAAAAGAGTACAGCTCTGTCAGTGCCTCTAAATTTTAGCACCTTGAGGCAGAACCCATGTCACCTCAACTTTGTTATACCTCTGCTAGGCAGTAAGACATGTGAACTTCAAAAATACCAAAAAAATTAATATGTTCTTCAGTAAATTCACCAGTAGAAAGGAGTCAGGGACAGAGTTTCAGAGCTATGGGCTGTTTGAGTAAAGGAGAAGGAATAAGCAACTTAAAACTATCAGAGCTTTTGGAGAAGATGTTTCAAAAGATCAGAGAAACTCATCCATCTCGGCACTGAAGTGAACCAAAACCATGAAGTCAGATCCAAGTCACTGAGCAAGAGCTCTAAATAAGCTTCAGATGTACAAGAATACCTGCAGGTCTATTTTTAGTGTGATAAGCCATTTGTGAAGGGGAAAAAAAATCCAGACTAGATTGTATCAAGAGTAAAGCCGGGATGGCTCCAGGGATCATATTCGAAAACAGGAAAACAGAAAGCTATCTAAGCCTCCATGGATCTCAGAGCTATTCTAATCCTGCAGCCTCCCTTTTCCGTTGGGTCCTTTAAGACATTAGGAAGCTGAGACCCTTGAAATTCTCAGTATCAACACAAGTAGAAAGGGATTCTCCAGAACAAGCTACTCAATTATGCAACTAAGAAAGCACAGAGGATGAATTCAAAGGGCAGCCACCCAATATAAGGAACAGGGACTAAGTGTTGGCATTTGTCAGGTAGCAGGCAGGATAGCCTAGCTTCCGTGGAGAGCTAACCAAAGACAGGCAGCCCCTTAATTCTTCTCGTCCTCCCCACCCTAGAATAAATATCCCTGACGCCCTGAGGTGCTGCTCCTAAAACCTCTGCTCACCCACAGAGGGTCAGGATAATACGTGCAACCCGTCACAGGGAGTCTGACACTGCACCCCCGAGCTCTCCGGAAGCTGGCTGAAGCTAACACTCTGTGTTCTTGATTCTGCAAAATGAGACTATTAGCATCCACTTCACAGGGTTATTGTGAGCATCAAATAAAATAACGCGAAGGTCATTGCAAACCTTAAAGTGTCGTGTACGTGTGAGCTATAGCTATTATACTATATTGTTTGGGGAAGAACCATAACTAGTAGTTTCTGTACTCAGGGTAAACACTTGGAATGTGCCCTCAAATGTTGCCATGGAAACTGGGGAAGATAGAGAGGGGGACAAATAGAAGAAATAATCTGGAGATGGCCACCAGCACACCATGTTACAGCATCCTATTTTAACAAATTATTCTTTTTCATGAGATGCCAAGCTCCATTGTGTCCTTACTGTTGAGGGACTTCTATTGGTTCCTTATAAATTTTAGCTACTAAAGTCAAAGCCCTAGTTGTTCCACCCTAGTTATCCTAGGCTTTGGGGTCAGTTCATGGGATTATATGATCACAGTTTTAAACATGAAAGGGAACTTAGCAGTCCAATTCTCTCATTTAACAGATGGCAAACTAAGGCCATAGAAGTAAAGCAATTTACCCAAGGTCACACCAGTGGTAAACGGCAATTGATTAAATGCAATGAAAATGTACTAAGTACCTACTATGTTCAAAGTACTACAGACCCAAAGACAAAACCACACAGTCTTTGCTTTCAAAAAGTTAATGTTCTACTGGAGGAAAGTAGGGAAAGGATCAATACTGGGTAATATCAAATTGCTATATAATTTTGGTGGTCAAAAGAGAATATGTTGTGATTTTGAAGCGGGGGGAAATATGCACTTAAGAAAAAGAAACAAAAGGAAGAGAAATACTTCACCTGGTGCTTCCATGAGGTGCAGCCTTCCATGTAGGCATCCTAGACTCACTATTGCATGATATTTTCACCTTAGCTGCCTCTGTGTCTACCCTACTTAAGTCCTATGCCAGCAAGGTCACACGCATCATCACATGGAACTGCACCTGGACTCCAAAATAAGACTCTGCAAAATAACAACTTCCTATTCTTCCACATTTCCCAACCCTTCGACTTAACCCCAAGATGACCTCTCATGCCTCAGTTTCTCTCACTTGCCCTGAACTCTTCCAATCTCATTTCACTTGCCTCAATATAAATTCTTCAGCCCATGATCTATCAATTCATCTATTCATTAGTCATCATCACAGAACCCATTTCTTCCAATCCAACCTTTTGTCGCTCCCAGTCAATTAAATCTCAGCTCTGGGAAACACCTCCATCTCAATCCACTCATGTTCCTGGATTAATAGGCATGGTCAAGGAAAGTCACCATATCGTGCTGATTTTAGTCACCATAAATGTATACATAATGTTGTCCATAACTTCAGCTGGGTCCACACTGCAGTCTGGCATGGCTTCTATTTAAGATGTTTCATTGGTTCTCCTTGATATTGCCTTCTCCACTTCAAACTCCTTACACTGACTTTAAGCCTCCAACTGCATCTCTCCCAATCATACTTTTAAAAGCTATTATTATGAAGATCCTACATTCTTTATATTCTTTCTCTCATAGATCTTATGCACTTGTTGAATGAGCATGAGATATTTACCCAAGAAAGGGTAAACCCACAGCTCATAAATTGTCACTATGAGGGAAAAGACTCCTATACCATATCCATTTCTACTGCAATGATTTATAGTGTTACTGGTCTCCCTCCATGCCCAATCACAGTCCTTCCATGTACTATCTCTGAGAGGACAGTCTCGTGATTCACTGTAGATAAATCCCAGGAATAAGTCTCTCCGATTTTAGCTAGATTGGCCCCTGGATATCAGGCATTGCAAGGCCTGTACTTGAAGCATTTCCAGATTTGCAAGACATATCTAGATCTCGAACTCTAATGATGTAACCTTGGAGAGCCCAGAAGTGCTGCCACAGTGAGGCAATGAAGGAAGAGGTGAGTAGAGGATAATGTCCATGTGCTAATTAAAATCCTTTTCAGGTGGAGTCAAGGAAGCCTTGAGATGTGGAAACTGTGGCATCAGAATTAATAACCTCCGATTTCCATTGGTATGAACTAAACATCACTAAATCAGCATCATTTATTTGGTACCTACTATGTGCCAGAGACTGTACTAGGCACTGTGAATACAAAAAGAAAAATGAAACAGAACCTTCCTCAAGGAGATTATATTCTGACTATCAATCAATTAATCAATATCAATAAATAATCCCTTATTAAGCACCTAAGCTATCATAAAAGCTAATCCCCATCGCTGAACTATCTAAAACCTTGAACCATTGAATCTCTGATCATAGCACATGGAAATTCAGAAAGCAAAGAACAATCTCTCCTTGAGAGTAAGGAGCATCTTGTTTTCTTTTATTTGTTAGCTCCAGCATTTAACACAGTATCTGGCATATCATAAGCACTTAATAAGTATTCTGTCTGTCTATCTATCTATCCATCCTATCTATCCATCCTATCTATCTATCTATCTATCTATCTATCTATCTATCTATCTATCTATCCATCCTATCTACCTATCTATCCATCTTATCTATCTATCCATCTATCTATCCATCCATCTGCCCATCCATGTATCTATCCGTCTATCTTATCTATCTATCTATCCACCTATCCATCCACCTATCCATCTATCCATCCATCCATTTATCTATCCATCCTATCCATCTATCCATCCTATCTATCCATCTTATCTATCCATCTGTCTATCCATCTATCCATCCATCTGCCCATCCATGTATCTATTTATCTATCCATCCTATCTATCTATCTATCTATCTACCAATCTATACCCTGACTTCTGAAAGATTTTAGCATGTGTTCTAAGCACTGGGGCTGGAAGCGACTTGTGTCCTCAGCATCTTTAGGGCCAGGTCTATCTCACCTGTGAGCAGAGGGAGGGGTTGAGTCATTTCCCTTGGAAGATCAGGCAGCACAGAGGTTGATAGGAGCTAGTCCACCTGTGATGCCCCAAATCATTGTATTCAATCTGTCCTCCTTCACTTGGGCCCAAAGGAACATACACTGTCCCTCTTTTAACCCAAGGGAACCCACGGTGAAATCTGAGAGGGGGTGCAAAATTAGCTGGTGCTCCAAAGATTTGCTAAGTGTTACTTCCTGTGGTGATAACATGGTCTTGAACCTAAGTGCTACTGGTACTTCTGTCACCAGAGTGAGCCAGGCAGCCCCTAACATCAGATCAACTGCCAAGACAAACATCTCCTGGCAGGCCTGTGCCACTGCCTCACAAGTTAAAACATTTGACCTAATTCTGGATTGTACCACCCTCGACAGACCTCCTCAATGCCCCTAGAATTCACTCTCACCAGGATACCCAGGCCCATGGAGCTTAAACTCATTTTTCCCCAATTACAGACATGAGCCAACTTTAAGGTTATTGATGAAGAGAAAGAAAATTCACAAATTATACAGTATATCTCAGAGAATCTCAAAGTTAACAAAGATATTTGCTCAGCAACTAACAACAATAAAGCTGCCGTGCTAGTAAATTTCAATGACTCAGGTAAACTCAAGAACCAGTGAAGTATCTTCTATGTGCCAAGTACTGGGCTAGTTGTGGAAGATACAAAGACATAAGCAAGACAGTCCCTGTCGTCCCTGTAGTTTGCAACATGACTTGGGGGCCTGTTGTCCCTTGGCATTAGTCATGTTAGAATCAACTCCTCAGAGCTGGGTGATTCTGGACCCTCTCTCGTTTTCCCTCATTTGTGGATGTCTTAATCATTCCGCTTTCTCTTTTGTCTCTATGTATCTTGATCTGTATCTCTGTTTGTCGTGGTTACTCTCTCTCTCTCTCTCTCTCTCTCTCTCTCTCTCTCTCTCTCTCCCTTTCTCTGCCTCTCTGTTTCTCTCTCCTTCTTTCTCTGATCTTCCTCTCTCCCTCTCAATCTCTCTCTCTCTCTCCTCTTGCCTCTCAATTTCTGTCTCTATTTCTCTTTGTGTGTCTCTGTTTCTCTGTCTCTGTCTCTGTCTCTATCTGTGTCTGTGTCTCTGTCTCTCTTTCTCTCTGTCTCTCTCTCTTATCTCTCTCTCCCAAATTCTCTTTCCCCTAGTACTGGTTAATTTTATAGTGCTTTACCCCAGACAACAATTAATCAAAACCATTGGGCTGGCCCTGACATTTTACCCATACACCTGGGTGATAACTTACCCAAACAATAACATCTGTATCTTCTGGACCAAAAATAAGCATTCATATCGAACCTATGGTTTTCTGTTTTTTGGCAAAGACTTACTAAAAGGACACTTTCTTGAAATTGGGGCTGACCTAGAAAATCTGGTCATCACATTTATTACTGCAACATGTATCTCACAAAGATTAACATATACCCCCTTTCAGTGTCATCCCCAAATTTCAAGATATGACTAGTCTTACTAGAAAGAATGATGGACCCAGAGACAAGAAACCCATGTTTGAGTCTCTGCTCTAAGACTTACTAACTAGGTGGCTATAGATAAATCACTTTACTCCTTAGAGCTAGTTTTCCTTGTCTGTAAAATGGAGTTATTGCTAATATTACCCATCACCTGGCATTGTCATGAGGAAAGCCTGTTAAAGGCAATGTGATACTGTGGAAATTTAGGTGTTTGGAGTCAGAAATCCTGGATTCAAATTCTACTTTTGTCTTGCCTGTGTGGCCATGGGCAAGATTGTTATTTTATATTTCTTATTCATTTCTCCATCTGTAAAAAGGGGGAACTGGATGGTGTCTAGGGTCCCCTATTGCTCCAGATCCATGATCCTAAAGTACTTTGTAAACATCAAAGCACCAAATAAATGTGCTATTCTGTGTGGGCATGCCATCGCCTCAGTTATTGTCATAAAAAGCACCTCATTACTTTGTACCTACCAAGAAGAAACATGGTGTCTCAGTTACCTAAAGATTTCCAGTCAACTGTTAAACAAGGAGATTTGCTGAAAATGTATTCTCAGCCCCTTTCTCTCATCACCCCTTCAGAAAAGAAAAGAAGAAAAGCTTTTGCATAACTCAGTTATTAAGCTGAAGACACGAATCCTTAAGAAAACAAGAGTCTGCTTACCTCATGGAAACTTGTTTTTAATAAACCAATCAGCGCTGCTAAGCAACCCCGACCTAGTGCCTCTTCTGCAACAATTAAGTGAAATAAGAGTCATCAAGTGTCTGCAGAGCACGGTCAAATAAGACTTCGGGATTTTTGAGTCAGAGGAAGGAACCAGAGAAAGTCTGACTCTTTGGTTCCCTGAGGCTGAGGATGTGAAATTTTGCCTCGATGTCGAAAGGATGTGACACCACATTTGGGGTTCTGCAATTGGTGAGGTTGTTGTGTCACACTTTGGGCCTCAAATATTGATCTGGGAACTCAATGTAAAGGGATAGGTTGTTTCTCCTTAGCCGAGTGGGTAGAGTTACCATCAGGGAGATATTCTTTCACAAGTGCTACAAAGACTAATGAGTAAAGGCAGAATTTGGTTCAGTTCAAATCTGGGGGGGGGGGGGAAGAGAGAGAGAGAGAGAGAGAGAGAAGGAGGGAGGGAGAGACAGAGACAGAGTCAGAGACAGAGACAGAGGGAGAGACAGGGGGAGAGGGAGAGAGAGAAAAAGAGAGAGAGAGAGAGAGAGAGAGAGAGAGAGAGAAACAACTTTTGAGGTAGATTATATGTTGCGACACCCAAACCCCACAGCCAAGTCATTAATGCAAAGTGGATGAGGTGAACTATGAGCTGACCAATCAGAACGACTGCTGAGTGGTACCATTTCTTATTGCTCCCCGCCTTTGGCTGGGGCAGGGAAGAGGGAGAGCCAAGGGAAGACAAAACCTGCCATCCCTTTAGCAAAGCTGACTCTCTGGGTGGCAATACCTATGATTTCCCAAAGCGTGGAAAATCCTTCAGAGTAATTTCCTAAACCTCTAAGTCTATCCTTTCCTTAGCAACTAAAACTGGTTATCCCCCAAAAAGACAGTCAACTTGAAAAGACAGAATCTCAAGAGTGGAGTTGTATGGGTCTGTGTATGTTGTGTATTAGTATGTGCATGAACTTGTGTTTTTTGACCTCTCCTCCTCACCCAGACCCCGAGATTCTTTTAGCTTTGTTTTAATGACCACTTTTTTCTATAATGCTGAAAAAACACAAATCAAAGGCTTACTTTAAGTTGTTTTGAGCCTGCCCTGTCCAAACCAAAAGACAATAAAAACACATCGAGAATAGACCTACTTAAGTCGGTTTTTACCAGATGCGTCTGAGTCCTCTTTCCCTCACCACCCCTTACTGCTGCCACCCCAGTCTAACCAGCCACCAAGTCTTGTGGGTTTTTCTTTCACAATGCCTTTCCTGACCCCTCTCTTCTTCTCATCTTCTCTGCTACTGTCTTCTTAAGGCAGAAATAATGCAATAGTTTTCTGACTGGTCTACCTGTCTCTAGTTGTCTCCAGCCCACATAGGCTACTCATCCAAAAACACTACTTTGCACATAGAATCACAGATTTGGAGCCAAAACTTCAAGGCTATTTAGTCCAACCTCCTCATTTATGGATGAGGAAACTGAGGCTCAGAGAGGTTAAGTGAGTTTGCCAAGGTAGCAAGTGGTAGAGTCAGGTCTTCTGACTCTAAAATCCAGTGTTCTTTTCACTGCAACAAACTTCCTCCCAATCAACGAATGGGCATTGCCTCGGTCAAACTGAGACCTGAGAAAGACCTTAACTTACAAAGGCCAGCACCTTCCACTACATCCAGGGCCATCTTCAGTCGTCCTGATCTGTATCTTGCCATTGGACCCAGATGGCTCCAGAGGAGAAAATGAGGCTGGTGACTTTGCATAGCCCTCCTTCACTCAAATCCAATTCACTTGTGAGTCATGGCATCGCCTTCCTGATGTCATGGTCCTATCTTTGAGAACGAAGGCCAAACAACTTCCTCCCAAATACTGGCCCATTTGGAAAATACCTTAAGTGGCTCCCCCTTTTTCTACAGAACAAATCTGGTTTTTTTCTCTTGTGAAAAATATTCATTTCCTCCCAAGGAAGTCTATTCCATTATTCAAATTATCTATCCATTGGACAGATTTTTCATCAGGAAAGTTTCCCTTGCCTTATATTAAACAGAATATGCATCTTTATAACATCTATCTATGAATTTTCATCTGGACTCCAAGACTAACACAGACTATGTGTTTCCATGTGTTTCCATATGAGAGCCTTTAAAATTTTGAAAGACAGCTATCATGTCTCATGTTTGTTTTCTCCAGGACAAATAATTCCAACTCTTTCAACTGTTCTTCAGAGGTCATTCCCATATCCTATGACCCTGAATCCCTTCGATTCTGATAGGTAAGCGTTTGCTCTGTGCTAGGTCCAGGCCTCCACTCCACTTCCCAGCAGTCTTCTCACCACGTCGTACCCTCCTCCACTTAGCCCTTCCAACAGTCCTCTATTAGAATGTGAGCTTCTTGAGGGCAAGATCAATCTTACTTGCTTGTATCTGTATCCCCAGCCCTTATCTCAGTACTTGACACAGAGTGAGTGCTTAATGAATGTTCTATCTATCTAAATATATGAGAATCAATCAGTATTTTTTAAACATTTGTTACCATGACAGTCATAGAATATCAGTGCTAGAAGAGCCTCAAAAGACATGTATTCCAACCTAGGCAGCTAGAGAACACAGTGGATAGAGCAGTGGACTTGGCATCAGGAAGAACTGAGTTCAAATCCAACTTCAGACACTTATTAACTGCGTGACTCTGGGAAAGTCATTTAATCTCAGTTTCTCAGCCTGTGCAATGGAGATAAGAGTATCTCTCTCCCAGGGTTGTCATGAGGATTAAGTGACATAATATTTGAGAAGTACTTAGCACAGTGCCTGCAGCATAGTTGGCATTCAACAAATGCTTGTTTCCTTCCTTCCTTCCTCCCTTCCTTCCTTCCTTCTTTCCTCTGGTCCTTCCTTCTTTCCTTCCTCTGGTCCTTTCTTCCTTCCTTCTTTCCTTGCTTCCTTCCTTCCTTGCTTTCTTCCTTCCTTCCTTGCTTCCTTCCTTCCTTCCTTGCTTCCTTTCTTCCTTGTTTGCTTCCTTCTTTCCAACCTTCCTTCCTTCCAATCTATACATGAACAAGAGTTCTTTGTCCAACATACAATTTCCCCCAAAATGAGGAGACAATTCATCACCTTCTAAGGCAAGAGGAAACAAGATGGACCAGGTAAGGTAGGCCATAGTGAAAAGCCTTCAATTCTTGGTTGAGGAGTTTGGGCTTGGTGTGATAGCCAAAAGGGAGCCATTGCAGATTCTTGACCAGGGAAGTGACATGAGGAAAATTCAGAAAGATTAGCAATTCAGAAAGTTCACGAAGACAATACATAAGAACTAATGAAAAAAGGAGAGAAAAGAATCAAGAAGATTAGTTATGAGCATGGCAATAATTCATGGGAGTAGAGGGAATGAAAAAGAAAAGGATATATCCAAAAAGTGAAAGAAGAAACAAAAGGATTTGGTGAATAAATTAGATATGAAGAAGAGAGAAAAGTCAAATTACTCTCAGGTTAAGAGACTGAGAGAATAATGGCACTCCTGAAAAGAATATGATTCTTGGAAAAAGGAGCCAATTCATAGGCTGAGGTTAAGTATCCAGGTTTTGATCTTATGGTTTCTAGTTGATGTTGGACCACCCAAGTAGAGAAGTAGGCCATTAGAAATACAGGACGATATGGAAGCTGAGAAGTCAGAGGTATCAGTAGGTTTCTGGGAGTTATCCTATAGAAGTAATAGTTGAATCCAGAGGAATGGATATTGTTTCTGAGACAGAGAAAGAGAATGACAGACAGGGAGAGGATGAGAGAGAGAGACAGACAGACAGACAGAAAGACACACAGACAGACAGAATCGAAGGCCTAAGGATTCCTATTGTTAAGGGGCTAGAAGATAAAGAAGACTCAAAAAAGGAGGTAGAGGAATAGCCAAAGAGGTAGAAGGAGAACCAAGAGAGTACAGCGTGAATAAACAGTTCCAACAGAACAAATGTGACTGGAAGTCAGATTATAAGAATTAAGTAGGGAATGAAAGGACAGGAAGGGACATTGAGTGTAGACCATGTGTTCGAAGAGTCTGATAGAGTAAAGAAGAGAGGGTAGGTGCTCATTAGGAAGGGTAGTAGGTTTCGGCAAAGTATTTAAAAACAGTAATCTAGGGGAAATGTGGACACGTTTGAAAGGGAAAAAAGGGAGTTTGTAGAAGGTATAAGACAGGTAGATTGTCAAGTAGCTAGTCAAGTCCTAGGGGTGATGCGAAGGGATGCAGTCCTGAATATAACTGGAAAGGTTAGTTTAGAGAAGAAAATGAAGATAGCCCTTCCTGAGAGAATGGAGGAAAAGATCAAAGGCTAGATACAAGAATTTGATACAGGATCTAGAGTCAGAAGGAGCTTTGGACATCAACTAGTCTAAGCCCCTAATGTTACAGATTGGAAAACTGAGGCTAGGAGGTTAACTTACTTGCCCAAAGTCTGTTTTAGTGAAGATGAAGACGTTTTTGAGTGTAGGAATTTAGTCCTTCATTCAACAGGCTCTTAGAGCTATTGAAAAAAGACACATGTAGTTACTTCTGGCAATAGGAGGTCCTTGCTCACTGAATGTCTTCAAGCAAAGACATGTCAAGTCTGTTATAGTGGTGTTTTCTTTCTAGGTATAGGTTGGACTAGATGGCAGCTGAGGTCCCTTCCAACTCTGAAATTCCATGTGACTCATTCATGAAAGTGGGAGTGGAGGAAAGAATTTGAGTCTGAAGGAAAAAGAAGATTGGAATTAAGTACCAGGGAGTCAATGAGCCTTGTGCCTCTGCAATAATGGAATATGATTCTGTATTAAGGATCATAGAAAATTGAGGGAGTCACTTAACTCCCACACCTCTCAGTGTTGCCATCTATGAAATCAAAAGACTTGTTCCTTCCTCCTCCACAGTGGATTGTGTTCAAAGCACTAGTTAAGTATCCACAAAGCGCTGGGTGATCCCGGAATGAATGAAGCCATTGCACCACTGAGGATGTTTATTATGATGAGCAATAATTTGAATCCGTTTAGCATAACCACTGGTTGCTGGGAAGGAAGAGCAGAAAACAGACAACAAGGGCCTGAGGCAATTGCAGAGGACATGGGCAATCCCAGCACAAACAGCGTGGGTTGGTGATGAAGGAGAGAGCTCTAGCAATGAACAGAGGGGAGATCCTCAAGCAGCCACCGAGACTTCTCATCCACCACGCTTCAGATTGGATCGACAGGGTCCCACCAATCGCCAACCATGCAGGTCCAGAGTACTTAGTACCTATTCTGTGCTGTCTATACTGGGGCTGAAGAAAACTGAGATATGCTTTGTTCCCTCAAGGGGCTCAGAATGTCATCAGGGAATTCCTAGACACATGTACGTAGCAACATTACGGCTATAATTGTCTTGAGTATTGCCTAAAAGTTTGTATTAAACAAGAAAACACTTTGCACGTGTGTATGTGTAAACATAGGTATATGTATGTATATACAGTGTATCCCCAAAATCTTAGGGCTGTTATAAGCTATTAAAGCTTAATACACACAAACATATACACATACATGTATATGTACACATAAGTGTATGTACACACTTTTGTTTTCAATAAGACCTGGAATTCCATTGGCATAGGGGACTCCCAGTGAAGGATCTCCTCCTACCAAAGCAGGTTAGCACCAGCTCTATAACTCTGAGTATCAGATTTGAGGTCTGGAGGTCACATGGCCAATTTGTGTCAGAAACAGGTCTTCCTCACTTCTGACTCTCCATCCACTATATCACATTGTTTCTGAGGGTGTATCTGTATAAAATAGAGGACACAGATAGAGCTGGGACCTGTGATTTCTTTGTTGAAGGGAATTTCTGAGTAAGGAAACTACCTCTATCAATGTCAGTCAGCACCTTTGTCAGAATTTAGAGTCTTAGAGAATTGTTTGGAGGCATTGGGAGATTGAGGGACTTGCCTAGGGTCACACAGTTGGTGTCTATCAGAAAGGTGACCCAATTATTCAGTGGCAGTGCCTGGATTCCAGTGTAGATTGTCTCACTCCAAATTTAGTATTCTTTCCACTTCACCAATGCTACCACGTTACCTATATCACATAATCTGGCCCCAAAACTTCAACAAATGAGAGACATACAGACAGACAGACAGACAGACAGATAGATAATGGATAGATAGATAATGGATAGATAGATAATGGATAGATAGATAATGCATAGATAATGGATAGATAGCTAGATAGATGATAGGCAGACAGACAGACAGACAGATAGACGGATAGATAGATAGATAGATAGATAGATAGATAGATAGATAGATAGATAGATAGATAGATAATGCATAGATAGATAATGGATAGATAGATGATAGATAGATAGATAGATAGATAGATAGATAGATAGATAGATAGATAGATAGACAGATAATGGCTAGATAATGAATAGAAAGAGATAATGCATAGATAGACAGATAGACATATAGGTAGATAGATAATGGCTGTATAGGTAGAGATAATGCATAGATAGATAATGAATGGATTGATGATAGGTGGATATATGACAGATAGCTGATAAATAGATGGGTAGAAAGATGATGGATGGATAGATGACAGATGGATAAATTGATGATGGATAGGTGGGTAGATAGATAATGGATGGCTATACATGACGAAAAGAAAGATAAGGGATGGATAGATCGATACATACATACATAGGTAGATAGACATACTTTTGGAGACCTATATTTTCACTGGTATAGGGAACTCTTTGTGAATAAAGTCCTTGTACCAATGCCATAGGCACCTGCCCTGGCACTAATAGTCTTATAGAATTGCTTATAAGGCCTTGCCTGCGTCACTAAGAGGTTGAATGACTTGCATGTAGTCCCACAACTAGTACAGTTCAAAAGCAGGACTTACACTAAGGCCTTCCTGACTCCTTAGCTGCCTTTCTATTCACTACATTATGTTGCATACCATAAACACACAAATATGAATACACAGGTTTCAACACTTTAATCTTATGCAATTTCACTGGTGTGGGTATCCCCATCCACCACCACAATGCACAGCTCTTCTGTAACTTAATAGAAGGTCTTTTGGATTTGCTGTGTGTCACCTGTTCATCACACCCAGGCCAACCTGGTGATGTGCTTCTTTGAACTCAGTTAGGCTGGTTCATGGAGGACAGACTTGCATAACACTGCTAGGCCTATGCTTGGAACCTCCCAAGACTAGTATAACTTGCCACCACATGGAAGAATCCTAGGCCATCTCTTTTCCTTGATGAGGCATTCCTTTATAGAGTAGGACATGAAAGGGATAGACAGGACCTTGATTTGTGATTTCATCAGTTTTGGGGACTCCAAGGTGAGGAAACTTCCTCCACTAATTCAGGTTGGTATCTTCTCTCCAATTTATAATCTCAGAAAGTTGCCCTGGGCTGTGAGAAGGTAGTGACTCATCAAGGGCCACACAGTCTGTGTGTGTCAAAGGCGAGACCTGAAACCAGTTCTTCCAGGTTTCTAGGGAAGCTTTCTATCCATTACACCATCTGCCTTTGGTAATAGGTACACAATAAAAGCTAGTTTATCTAACATTATAATTATTACTAAGAAGCAACATGGAACTGGCTTCAGAAATTAGTTGACCTAGGTTCAAGTTTCATCTCTGACACATATTAGCTATGCGACCTTGGGCAAGTCACTTAACTCATTATATTTCCCCACATACACTCTTATCTTGCCAACTTTCCTGTTATTCTTGAGGGCACCAGCATCCTCCCAGTCACCAGGCTTGGAAACTTGGCACCATCCTTGAACCCTCACTCACACCCCATGTATCCATTGCTAGGTCTTGTCATTTCTACCCTCATAACATTTCTCATAGATATTCCCTTCTCTCCACTCACACAGCCCCAATCTTAGTCCAGACCCTCATGCCTCATCTTCTCTCCTCTGAGCTGCTGCAGTAACCTAACGGTTGGTCTATGGGCCTTAAGTTTCATTTCAGTCCAATTTATCCTCCATTTAGATGCCAAAGTGATTCTCCTAGAGTGAAATTATCTCTCTCTCTCTCTCTCTTCTTTCTTTCCATCTCTCTTTCTCTCTCTCTGTCTCTCTGTCTGTCTCTCCCACATCTCTCTGTCTCTCTTTGTCCTCTCTGTATTCCTTTCTGTCTCTCTGTCTCTCCCCCCTCTCTCTCTTCTCTTTTCCCCTCCTCTATCTCTGCCTCTCTTCTCTTTATCTCTCTCTGCCTCTGTCTTCTCTGTATTTCTGTCTCTCCCCCTCCCCCTCTTCTCTCTCTCCCTCTCCTCTGTCTCTGTCTCTCTGTCACACACACACACACGCACGCACACACACACACACACACACACACACACACACCACTCAGTAAATTCTAGTGGTTTCCTATTTCTTCTAGGATCAAATACAAAGTCCTCTGTTTGGCCTTTATACATCGTCACAATCTGTTCTCTTCCTATCTTATTTTCTCCTCTACGCACTGTAGCTACACTGACCTATTTGCTGTTCTCCTCTCTATGCCCTCACACTGGTTGCCTCCCGTGATACTAATAGTCTTCCTCAACGGTAATAGTCTTCCTTCTCATCTAGCCCCTCAGCTTGCCTAGCTTGTTCAACATTCAACTTAAATCCCACCGTTCTGCAGAAAGGCATTCCCACCACCACCTGGATGCTAGAGCCTTCCTCTTTGGAATTGCCTTCCATCTGCTTTCTCTAAATCTTCTACATATCTTTTCATGTGATCTCCCCCACTAGAATGTAGCTCCTTGAGGGTAGGAATAGTGTTTTTGCCTCTCTTTGTGTCCCCAGCACTTTATATAGTTTCTAGCACATAACATAACATAAGCCTTTGATAAATGCTAGTTGACTGACTGAAAATCTCTCAGTGCCTCAGGAAACTCTGAGACTATGGTTGCAAGACAGTTTCTTCTGATCCACATAAGCAGAGTCAAATTCCTTTCCAGAGATTCCCCACAGTATGAAATCACAGGTCCGAACAAAATGGCACTTCCTTACAACGATGATACAGTAAAAAGCAGTGGCTGTATTTTTCTGCGATATGCCCACATAGATAATCTGTGTTGAAAATGGAGACATTCGTTTACTCAGGGTGAATTTGACTTCATAATAGGGACATTCTTTCTCTGATGGCCATCATGGAAGAGGAGGAATGTGTACGCTACGTCTTTGAGCCTGTTAACTACAATGTGTTTTGTTTATTCTTCCTCCCAAACTCCCAGAACCGTACAGTTCTACATCAGATGGGCAAAGGATGGGGATGTTGGGGTCTGCCTGTCTCTTCCCCAGATTCCCTTGCCCAAACCAATCATGGTACTTGTTCCCATAAAGTGTTCTTCTGCCTTAACTTTGGCCCAAGATCAAGCGATTGTCCTGGTTGGCCTTGAAAAAAAGGTAAAGATGACCAGTGGGCAATGACATGTCTATCTTGGTCCTGTCCAATGCTTGGCTCCTGACCTATATAGGTAACCTGGTTCCTGACTCTTGACTCTGCTCTCACGCTGGCATGACTCCAGCCTGGTCTCATGAATGGTCCTGCAATAGGCACTGCTTCTTATAGACCATCAGAGGACTCTGGAGTTGTCCTAAGGCCAGGCTGTGATAACTTGACCTATTTTCCTTCTCATCAAGGTTACCTGGACGATCATCACATTTCATAAAAGACCAGGAGAGCCCCTGATGCTTAAACAAATAACTCTGGGGAGTCTGGGACAAGACGACCATTTCAAGAGTCTCATTAGCACCTAGTCTGAACAAGGAGACTTAGAGAAAGGAGACCAGGCCAAAAGTCATCTAGAGCCCAATGGGAAGCATAACACCTGATACAGATTAAAATAAATCTAAATTGTCTCCAGGTAGAAGATACTTCTGGTTTCCTACAAATAAAGAAGTCTGCTCAAAATGCATGTGGGAGTGTGTGAAAGTAGATAATGATGCTTTCAAATCTAAAACAAAATACCAACAATGACCACAATATAAGGTTTTTAACCCATGTAATGATTCTTTTATTTTGATGCTTCCCAGTTTTTTTTCCCCATCTGTGGGCATATCTACTACCTTACAAAGACACTTGGAGAATGTTCTCTTCAGCCATTAGACCAATTGTTATCTATGAAGTCATATGTCTATACAAACACCATTCTCCAAACTCCTATTTTTCTCCCTATACCATTAGATACAATTGAAAAATCACACTAAAGGCGCCTTCCCCAAGCATCCAATTGTCCTAGGGCCTTTGTTGTTGTTTTCTTTATTTGTTCAGAAATCACATTCTTATAGTACCACTTGCCTCCACTGGGACCCTCATCCCTGCCTTTTCCCCACCAGAACCTTGGACTTTACCTCTAGAACCATGCTTGGGTTTAATAGGCCAGCTTTGGCCTTATCTTGTCCATATCCAGGGTCCTACTGCACTCCCGCCATGCCATGCTAAGATGAGTGTACCCTTTCCCCCTTTTCCACGTCTCCAATATGTATTGATTTCCCCCATTAGAACAGAAGGACGAGGACACTTTTCATTTGCTTGTATTTGTATCCCATGGGCTTAGTATATAGTAAGTTTAATAAATGTTTTCTCTCTCTCACTCTGTACATATATATATGTATATATGTTTATATTTCTCTTTCATCTATCTCTGTCATGTATGCATATATATATATGCATGTATATATCTGTTAGTCTAATCTCTACAATTCTTCTAAAGGATTCGTGGTTCTATTGGAACTTTCCAAGCACACAGAGAACAATCTAAGCCAAGAACATTCAAAACCATAATCAGAAGCATTTATTTCATGGCCTCAGGACATGCGCCACCATACTAGCTCCGGGTGAGTAGACAAGGTTTAGCGGAATCAGTTCTGCTATCATTATCATTAGTCATAACATTAACAGTTCCCAATAAAGGTTCACAAAGCACTTTCCTTACAACAAACCTAAGAGATAGATGATGCGTGTCTTATTCTACTTGTTTGTTTTTTGGTCTGGACCTATGATGGCAGCTAGGTGGCACGGTTGGTACTGTGATGGGCCTGGAGTCAGGAAGACCTGAGTTCAAATCCAGCCTTGGACACTTTTTGGCCATGAGACTCTGGGCAAGTCACGTAACCTCTGCTTGTCTTGGTTTCTTCATCTGTAAAATGGGGTTAGTAGTAGCACCTCCTTATTGTAAAAGTGGGGATAATCATGATACCCACCTCCCCAGGTTTATTGCAAGGATCAAATGAAATAATTGTAAAAGGTTTGGCGTAGTACTTGACACATAGTCGGTGATATACGTATACATATATACATACACACACATGTATATTCATGTATACATATACATACATATTAGCTATAATTAGCTATCAGTGTAGGGGACTCCTGCTGAAGAAACTCCCTCTAACAAGGCAGATCAGTGACTGCTTTCATTCTGACAGTGACAAGAAAGTTCAGGCTGGATGACCACTTGTCAGGGAGTTCGTATAGAAGATTCCTGCGTCAGGTATAGTTGAGACAAAGTGACCTCTAGGTTCATTCCAAATTTAAGATTTTGGGATTCTATGACATTTGGAAAGGTTATGGAGAGAATTCAAATTCAGAAGGTTGGGGTGGTTCAGAAAGGATGGAGAAGGGATGTGAAAGGGAGGAAAAGAGGGAGCGTAAACAATGTGGCTCTGGGAAGTAACAGGCCAACACATTTGACCAGGGATCTTATAACTGGCCCAATCTAGCTGCTCCAGGTGTAGCCCCTATGGGGGTGTGTGGAGGGGCATCTGATTTTTTAGTTCCTGTTCTCCCTCTGATCCCAATGGGCTCACATTTCATCTAGCCCTGTGATAGCTACACCGTTGTCTTAGGTGGTATGAGGGCGGAAGATTATCTCTTAGCAGAAATACAGGCTTGAAGTGATTGGATCCAACCACTCCTGAGGCCAAAGAGCTGATCCCTGATATTTGGCGCCGTCCTTCACTCCCGAAGCTGGACTAACCCAGGTTGGTTTGGTTATTTCTAGACTTCCTGGGCGACCCTGTGCTTGATTCCTTACTTGGTCATGTGTTATCACTTCCTGGAACAGTAAAAACCATCTGGTTCACCCCATTAGCTCCTCTTGCATCCCCAATGCCAATCATTCCTCCCCAGGTCTTGCCTGACTGGCCACCATAGTCTTGGTTTGTCTCTTGGCGATCAACACCACCAGCCCCTTCTGTGTTTATATTTTTCATTGTCCTCAGGCACTTCCTCTTCCAGGGGCAAGGCATGGCTCTGGAGAGTTGGGGTGACTAAGGGAAAGTAGGAGTTAAACAGTGACAGGAAATGAAATTATATAAACAAAAAATTAAGCAAATGAAACTCTCCAAAAGTCATTTCACGTATTCAGATCATTTGGTGTTAGAGATCGTCAATTCAGCTAGGTGGTTCAGGGGATAGAGTGCTGGACCTGGAGTCCAGAGGACCGGAGTTCAAATCCAGCTTCACACACTTCCTAGTTCTGTGACCCTGGGCAAGTCACTTAATCCCAATTACTTTCAAAAAAAAAAAAGAGTCAAATCACGATATGATATGTAATGTGATATAAACAATAACATAACAAAATAATATATAAGATTATAATTTTCACACCAGTGATTTCCCTGATGTGGACATTGTCTGTGAGGAAACTCCATGCACCAGTGCAGACAGGCAACCTCTGTGTAATTTAGAGGTTGTGACTTAAGCAGAGTCAACATAATCAGTACATGTCAGGGGCAGGGCTTGAAGTTAGAGTCTTCTGGATCCAAATGTCTGCTATCAGCTGTGCCTATGTTGTATTACGTTGCATATTTTTGCTATAATTATAACATTTGCATTGAGGAAACAAAGGCACACACCCTCATCCATAAGATCATAGGATCATATGTGCCAGAAGGAACCTCAGAGGTCATCCAGTCTAACACCTCGCTTTTTGCAGGGAAAGAAACTGAGTCACAGGGAGGTTAACTGGTTTGCCATGTCTAGCTCCCTATCCACATTCTGCATGCTTTCCACTGTAGTGTGAACTCCGGGCAGCAGCTGCTAGATTCCCTTGGGAGCATAGACTCTTACCATTAGAAATGTGGCTTCCTGTTTTGCTATGGTGCAGACGTATTTAGCTCTGCAAGCGACAGACAAGCCAGCATATGAACCTCAAAGGAGGCTCTCTAAGGCTTTCCAGACCAATTACTCCTCCCTGAGAGTCTACATTTCATCTTTCCTCAACTTACACGTCATGAAGCTTTCTTGGTCAACAGCACGGGTTGGTGCTAGGGGCTGTGTATGGGAGGGAACCTTTAGAAGAAACGCCATTGACAAAAATGACTGACTACCCAGAACAATGAGAAGCTGTGGCCCTGGCTTTTCCATTCACGCCCTCTGAGTGCTTGGGTCAATCCCTGAATTCATCTGGGTCTCAGTCTCCACCTCTACAATGAGGAGCAAATGAGAAGATGTAGGGAAAATGGATTTTAAACATTAAAGTGATATACAAATGGTAGTGATTTATGTTACATATGAAACATATATTATTGTATATATTATATATATCTATTACATATATACATTTATATCACATCTACATATCCATACTATATATTTTATGTCTGTATTATATATTATATGCATATATTATATACATATATTATCTTATTTGCTGCTTCCAACAACCCTGTGATTATTATTCTGTTTTATAGATGAGAAAATGGAGGCTGCTCTCTCTCTCTCTCTCTCTCTCTCTCTCTCTCTCTCTCTCTCTCTCATATACTTCACAGAACAGAGTGTCATATAGAATCCTAGATTTAGAGTTGAGAAGGACCGTAGAGATGTTAAAATCTGGTTCATTTTAAGATGATGAAAGTGAGGTTTTAAATGAACTGTGCATGGTCACATAACTGATAAATGCCTGAAGCAATCATCAAACTCGGGTCTTTCTGACTTCAACGGGTGTCCATGCACTACGTCATCCAGATCCCAAGCTTTTGGCCCTCTGGGAATGTATGGCATTTTGAGGGTTTCAAGAGCAAACATAATCAGACACTGCAACTCTGAGGCTCATCATTCAAGGCTGGCCACCTCAGACCCTTGCCATCCTTTCTTCTGCCAGAGAAATATCAGCCTGCGAAGGATTCCATGTTCTATGAACATCTAAACTGCTGTCCTCAGGGCCTCTGGAGGACAGGGACGTGGGCAGCTTGTCCTGACCTCTTTTAGGCAAGCAGTCACTGACAAGTGAGTTAGGAGATATCCTCATCCAGTGGACTAAAAAGCCCAGGACCGACATTTAAAAACTGTCCTCAACCATATGACAGGTTTACTACAGGATAAAGGCTAGAACAGAGAGAGCATTGATTCCACAGTCAGATGCCCTAGGTTCAAATCCCACTACGGAGGATAGCTATATTTTTGACATTGAGGGGGTCACTTAATGTCTCTAAATATCAGTTTCCTCGCCTATAAAAGAGAGAGATTGGACTAGGTGGCCCCCGAGGCCCCTTATAGCTTGTGAATTATGATTCTATGACTAGTTTGTCTTCTCTGGAACATGCTTTTCCATGACCTAGAAACGGTAGCCTTTCTCATTGGGATTTATCATTGCTTTTCACCAAGTGCTTCTGACACACACGATTCTGAGAAGAACCAAAAATTAGATAGCTATTACCTAGGGGACAAAAAACAGTAAATGTTAACTTCTCAATCTTAGGCTTTTGAACTATTCTTTCTTTTTCATTTTTTATTTTCTTCCTTGCTTCTTCCCTTCCTTCCCTCTTTCCTTTCCTCCTTCCCTCTCTCCTTCTCTCCTCCCCTCTTTCATTCCTTCCTTTGCTCCTCCCTGCCTTCCCCATTCCTTCTTTCACTCCTCCCCTCCCCTTCCTTCCTTCTTTCCTTCTTTCCTTCCTTCTTTCCTCCCTTCCTTTCTTCCTTCTTTCCTTTCTTTCTTCTTTCTTTCCTTCTCTTCTTTCTTTTTCTTCCTTCCCTCCTTCCTTCCCTCCTTCCTTCCTTCCTTCTTTCTTTTCTCCCTCTCTAGAAACGACCCTGCAGCTGGCCTCCAGTGTGTGTGCTAAATAAACAGGAGGCATTACATAAGGTGCAGTATCTTCAGGGGTCACTAGATGGCAGCTGCTTGAGCCTCACAGAAGAAGGCTCCTGGGGGAGGCCTTTTGAAAGAGTACACTCAAAAACTCCATTTTGGCTGCCATTGTCTTGAAGAAGTGTTGGAGCTAATCCATTACCATCTGTCTTTATTTTGCTAACATGCTCAGTCAGACGCCACACAACTGAGTCCTGCAAATGCGTGCTATACCATACAGCAGTTGCTGTTTCTCGTTTTTCACAACAATACCACCGCATGACATTCTTTTGAACTTACATGGGTTTTCCAGCTCCCAGTCTCCGTTTGCTTATTGAGGTTGTCAACTTCAAAAGCCATGGTCTGGGCCTCTCAACTTGGAGCCCTCAGCGAGTCTCTGAGGCTCTTTCCAGACAGAGAGGATGCCAGTTTCAGTCTCAGATGACATCACATGCCATGCATTAGTACCCAAGCCAAGAGGTCATTTGTGCATTTCTACTGGAGGCACACACAAGCTTGAGTAGTGTACTTTGTGACCAAGAGCCCGAGGCTGGGTTTTCTCTTCAGGCTTGTAGGTAGAGGAGGTAAGGAGAAAGATATAGGTTCAAATGCTTCTGCCCTTTGACCATATGACCCTGGGCAAGTCACTTAACCTCTTAGTGTCCCAGGCCACTCTTTAAGACTAGCAGTTTCAGAGAAGGGTTCCAAACAATGGTCAAGTAAGTGATTCTTCTCATCCCAGAATTCTTTAGATCAGTGGAATCACCAGTTGAGTGCCTACATATTGGAATCACTTTGCCTTGGCTTTCTGTTGTAGTAGAAGGAAGAAGGAGATGTTGAAATGATCTCAATAGCCTAGCCAAAAATAGAATTGAAAGGGCCGGTATGTCTGACAACTTCAAAATCTACATAGGGTTATTTCCATCTCTTCTCTTACCCTTTCCCCCAATGCAAGCTAGGGGACAAAAAACAGTAAATGTTAACTTCTCAATCTTAGGCTTTTGAACAATTCTTTCTTTTTCATTTTTTATTTTCTTCCTTGCTTCTTCCCTTCCTTCCCTCCTTCCTTTCCTCTTTCCCTCTCTCCTTCTGTCCTCCCCTCTTTCCTTCCCTCCTTTGCTCCTCCCTGCCTTCCAGGGAGTAGTTTCCCTTGGTCCCCACTCTACACGCGAGACTAACCATGTACCATGCACATGACAGGTACATAATAAATGCTTGCTGGATTGGATCGTTGGATGATTTAAAACTGGAAAGGACCTTGGAAGTCAGGTAATCCAAGTTTCTTATTTAACAGATGGGGAAACTTAGGCCCCAAAGAGGTTAGGTTAGTTGTAGGTTGTATTTAGCAAGTGCGGGATTGGAATTGAGGACTTGTGACTCACTCGGCTTCACCATCGGCCCCCTCAATCTTAGCGTAGGCCTTCAACTCTCTCTCTAGTCCTGTATCAAGAATTACCACCACCACTTACATGTGTTGCCATTTACTGCGTTGCCAAGTGAGGTCATCGTCTTCCTACCACAATGGAAACATCCCAGTGATTTTCCTATTGTTGTCAACAGCATCACCAGCCTTCCAGATACCTAAACCTGCAAATTTGAAATCATTTTAAAGGTCTCCTCCTCCTTTATTCCCCCATAGCCAATTCATCTCTAAATTCTTCTACTTTCTTCTTTGAGGCTGCTTCTGTTTATTTACAAGGCCATTGACATTACCACATACCTGATCTATTACCACAGCCTCCTAGCTGGTGTCCCTCCCTCCCCCTTGGACTCACAAATCCTCCTTTCAGAGAGCCCCGGGGAAAAATGACCCCTCCTTTGAACCATATGATGTTGAATTTCATTCACCTCCAGGAGCTCCCTATTGCTTACTATATCAAAGCCAAATTCTTTGGCCTCATTGTCAAGGTCCTGGCGCTTCCCTATCCCCTTAGCCTCAATTCTTATCACTCCTCTACACAGGCTGGCCTCCTCAGCCAAGATGCTTTGTTTTCTGTCCCAAGTCCATAGTTTTTCAAACCCTTGACTGGAACAGACTCTTCTTCTTTGTTCTCCATGGAACTACAGCCTTCACCCTCTTGAAAACTCAGCTCTGACAATACATATCCATAAAATAAGGTGGGCCAAGTGGATCACAAAAGGCTCCTCCAGTCCCAGCACTCTGGGATTCTGAGATTCCACTTCCTTTTGAGAACCTCCTGGCATTGACCTTATGTAACTCATTTTAATCCTCTCCCAGGCACCTCTGATGCTTATGCAATCCATTTCCACTGCATTACTTTGCACCTGTTGAGTCATTACCCTGTAAAAGTGTTTGACTCATGTGGGCCCCGATCCCAAAGCTGGATTGTAAGTTCTAGAAGGGCTTGCCATCTGTGTGTTCTGTACCCCTTGCCACGCCTAGTACAGTAGATGTTTACTGACTGGCTGGCTGATTGGAAACAGGCTCTCGTGAGAAAAGATCCCAGGAAAGGGAGTGCTCTTGCCCAAGTTAATCCCCATGAGGGCTTAAAGAACACATGCTCAGCTCTGCAGGAGGAGCACGGACTCTGGAATCAGAGGGCCTTCATTCAAATCCCACCTGTTACACACTGCCTGTGTGACTTTAGCCAGGTCACTTAATTTCTCTGGGACTCAGTTTCTTCCTCTTCTCCAATCATCTCTGTATTAATCTCTAATATTCAACCTACTCTCAATTTCTCAGTCTATATCCCTCCCTCTGTAAGATCTGTCCTTAGCCCTGCCCTATCATCTATAAAATGAGAAGGTTGGACTGAATGGCCTTTGAAGTCCCTTTCAACTTAAGATCTATAAACCTATGGCCCAATTAGTCAGATAACCCTGTACTTTCTTGGCAGGTGAAATGCAAAGAACTGGGTTGAATTATCAGTTCCATTGTGACTAACTGGCTCCATGATCCTGACCATGGCATTTCAATTCCCTGGCCTTCAGTTTCCTCACCTGTAAAATGAGGGTGGTAAACTAAATGACCTCCATGATTCCTATCCATCCATCCATCCATCCATCTATCTATCTATCACCTATCTATCTATCCATCCATCCATCTATCTATCCATCTATCTCTTTATCATCTATTATCTATCTATCCATTATCTCTACCTCTCTCTTTCTATTATTTATCTATCTGTCCATTATCTATTATCTATCTATACCTATTGACTATTTTATTTATCTCCGTCTATTATCTATCTAGCTATCTATTATCTACCTCCTCTCTCCTATTATCTATCTCCATCTATTATCTATGTACCTATCTTTCTATTATCTATCTCTGTCTACTAACCATCTACCTATCTATCTCTACTATCAATCTGTACTGTGTATCTGTTTATTAACTATCTACCTATATCTATTTTGTATCTCTCTCTATTTTCTGCCTATTATCTACTTACCTAGCTCTGTCTTTTATCTGTCTACTTGTCTATTCTTTGTATCTCTGTCTATGATCTATTATCTATCTATCCATCTACCTGGTAATAATAAACATTTGTTATAAGCCTACTGTGTACCAGGCACCATGCTAGGCACTGGGGAAACAGAGACAAAAATGTCATCATTACCTGCTCTCAAGAAGCTTACATTCTGTGAGCCCATGTGATTCTTTCCTTACTCCTTTTCCTTTTCTTGCTTCCATCTAGTTTGTCAGCATCAGATAACAGAAAGGAGCATAAATCTGGAATCACAAGGCTGGGTTTCTGTCCTTGTTCTGCCACTGACTAAAGGCAAGACTGAACAAGCCACTGGTTCACAAAATCATACATTTATAAGTCAAGGAGACTGAAGTTCTTCAAGCCTTGGGTTTCTCATCTGTGAAATGAGGATAATGGTAGTGACACAGATAGTTTCCTCATCTATAAAATGAGGGAGTTGTGGACTAGGTCATCTCTAAGGTTCCTTCTAGTTCTAATTCCTCAGATTCAATTGGGAGATAACTCAACCAGTGCCTACTACCTGCCAGGTACTGCAAGGCACTGAGGCACAAAGGCAAAAATAGGACAGTGCCTCACAGAGGTCGTGTTCCATCAGAAGAGATGCTTTGAACATAGAGGAATGTAGCTCAAGTCTCAGGATCCAAACATTTGCATATGCTTGATGGAGAGACTGATGACTTGACATTGTGTACCCATGTATGGGATGGAGTCAGCGCTTTGGAGATAAGAGACCTTCTTCCTTCCTACTTCAAGAGGGAGACACACAAGGTTCTGGATTCTCTTTAGTGAGAGACCTATACACTAGGGAGTTCCAATCCATACACTAGACCAGAGGTGAGGAACCTGTGGCCTCGAGGCCACATGTGGCCTTCTAGTTTCTCAAGTGCGGCCTTTTGACTGAGTCCAAATTTTACAGAACAAATCCTTTTATTAAGGGGATTTGTTCTGTGAAGTCTGTATTTAGTCAAAGGGCTGCACTTGAGGACCTAGAGGGCCATACGTGGTCTCAAGGCCACAGGTTCCCCACCCTTGGACTAGACCCATGCACTAGAGAGAAGAGGTCTTGGAAGACAAACCCGTAAGGGAAAGCAGGTTCTTCAACACGTTCTTGATTTTCATCTTGCTTTACTAGAGAAAGGGGACTTTTCTCTTGGGTGACATTGGGGGGCATTTTCTTTCAGCTAAGCTAAGATAAATTGCTTTTAGTGAGAGAGCTCATTCACTCTCTCTATCACCTAGCATATTCCAATCTATATAACTTCTCTGATTTCTGTTTACTATCTTCTTGAATAAATGAGTTTTAAATGCCATTCACTATTTGTGATAATCTTTTGTGTAACTAGCGTTTGGTAGGAAAGGGTCGACCTTTGGATACAAGTTTGGGGTATATCATCTTTAAAGGATTGTTGTTCTTCAGTCATTTTCAGCTGCATCCAACTCTTTGTGACCCCATTTTAAGTTTTCCTTGGCAAAGACACTGTTATAGTTGTCCATTTCCTTCTCCAGTTCATTTTACAGATGAGGAAACTGGGGCAAACAGGGCTAAGTGACTTGCTCAGGGTCACACAGCTTATAAGTATCTGAAGCCAGATTTGAATTCAAAAAGATTAGTTTTTCTTACTCCAGGCCAGCACTCTATCCATTACGTCACCTAGCTGCCCCTCTGTAAAAGATAGTGACCAGGAAAATGACTTGAACCCAAGCAGGGCTGGGGGTGGGGTGGAGGGGGAATCATTTTCCTGTTCTGAGAAGAGCAGAGAGGCCAAGTTTCTAGACTCTTCTCGTCCCTTTTAGGCAGTAATCAAAGTCTGCATTGGAGAGGGGTGGGCACCATTCCCAAAATATCTATTCATGTCTCGTCACAAGGTGCATTTAGATAGCTAATGTGAATATATATGTATATATGTGTGTTTGTGTGTGTGTGTGTGTATAGAACACCTACATATACAACACACATGCTCTACATAAGTACATAAAATAGATAACAAGAAGGAATAGATCTTTGATTTTCATGAGTATAGGGAACTCCCCAGATGAGAAAACTCCAAGTGACACATCCAGAGTCATATAACCAGTATGTATCAGCAGTAGGACCTGAACACAGATCTGGCTAGTTCTGAGGCCAGCTCTCCATCCATCACAACACACCACTGCCCCCATTCCATACAAAATAAATATGAGGTAATTTAGGGAAGTCATTAGCAGCCAAGGAGGGGGGTTGGGATTAGAGGTCCTTGTGTAGAAGGCAGAGTCTGAGCTGAGCTTTGAAGGGTGAGCTGCTGACCTTAGGCATGGGTCCTCCAGACACAGGCCACATGGGCCCTACTTTTCGCTCCTCATTTACTATACGGTATTTAACTACTTGGAGAGAGAAAAGGAGAAAGGGAAGCAGACAGAGAGAGACAGAGATAGATAAGGACAGAGAGATACATAGAGGGAGAAAAATAGGAGAGAGAGAGAAAAAGAGAGAAAAAGTGAAAAGAAAGAGAAAGTAAGAGAGAGAATGAAAGGAAAAAAGGGAAAGGGAGAGAGAATGAAAGAGAGAAAAAACAAAGAGAAGATGAGAAAGTGAGAGAAAAAGAGAAAAGAAAAAGAAAGCAAGAGAGATAAAAAGAGAAAGTGCTAGAGAATGAGAGAAAAGAGAAAGAGAAAAGAGCAAGAGAGAGAATGAGAGAGAAGAGAATGAGAAAGTGAGAGACAAAATGAGAGAAAAAGAGAAGAAAGACAAGAAAGAAAAAGAGAAAAGAGAAAGAGAAAAGAGAGAAAATGAGAGAGAATGAGAGAAAAAAGAGAAGAAAAAAGAAAAAGTGAGGAGAGAGAAAAAGAGAAAGAAAGAGAGAAAGTGAGCTGTAAATCAATAAATTCAACAGAGCTTTGAGGCCAAATAGCAAGCTGGAGGTTGGAAACAATCCAGAATCTAAAAGCTAGGTTGGCTTCCTAAGTTTGTCTCTTTTTCCTGACAAACAAACAGAGGCCTGGTCTCCTTGACGCCCAGGACACAAACAACAGGCCTCACCTGCATTGTCTGCTCCTGCTATGGCCGTAGTATAATCAGTGCTCACAGCAGAGGTGTCAGCCAGAGGAGTCCTCATGGCTTCAACATTGGGCTTTCCTCCGAACCTCTCCTGCTCACCTTTGCCCTTTGGACCTCATTAAAACAACTCTTATCTTATTTATTAGCCACGTCTTTCTCATGATGATCCAAAGCGGTACCCAGCATTGTGACCCATCCCTGTCACCATCCAAAGAGAAAATAAGTGAACTTTCTGAGGAGAGACGTCTGCAAGGGTTTAAGTTTTCTATTGATAGAGACAGGCCCACATGATCCATGGGAGAAAAGTGTCCAGAGACTCCTTTGGGTGAGACAGTATTGGGTCATCTCATCAGCCTCATGACAAATGATAGAAATTCATCCTCCCGCAATCAATGTTGCTCCGTCCTGCTCTGTTCTACAAGGATCCCAGTGCCTGGGCTTGCTCTGGGGTGATGCCAGATGAGTCACATTGGCCATGGTGTATTTTCTGAGCACCCGGACATACCTGTGTTTGTGCCGAAGGAGTTGTACCACGCAAGGGCGTGGCTGGCAGGGCTCTTCTGAGGACCTGGCAGCCCCAGGTGTGCAGTATGCCCTAGGGCCCACTTCCTAGGCTTGTGGGGGTGACCTTCGAGGCCGTGGAGTCATCACCACTGAGTAAAGTGGGGCCTGAACCCCATTAGCCTCGAGGACTGCTTGCTCCTTCCCCACCACCTACTCCTTGGGGCCAGCACAGTATAACATCACTGCCTACAGTGTGGGAAGATAATGACTTGACTTCGCCCTAACTGGACAGAGAAGGCTGCTGGGGCTGCAGCTAGCATGACTCATTAACTTATACACCCAGACACATATTGACCTAACACTGGTGCTGGGGATTCCCCATGGAAAAGAAGAACCGAGTGGGTGGGAGGACAAGAGAGAATGGATTTCAGCACAGGGGCCCAATTCTTCAAAAACATGGAGACTGAATAGGTTTTCTGCTCCTCTCCCCCAATCAATTCATTTCCTGTATTTGTTGGAAATGAGAAAGAATATGAGATCTGGAGGTCACACGTATACACAAACACAAACAAACAAACACATCCGTATTTATATATACATATAATAGCTGACATATTGAGCGCTAAAGTTTGCAACACTCTTTACAAACATTATCTCATGTGAGCCTCACAATAAGGTATGACAGGTATTGTCCTCATTGTATAGGTGAGGAAACTGAGACCCAAACAGGTAAAGGGCCTTGCTCATGGTAACCCAGCTATTCCCAGCTAGAAACGATTGTTTGAAAGATTGACTTCAGGGCTTCCTGACTTCCTCAACTAGCACATTTATATATGAATTAATATAATATAACATAACATAATACAATATGATATGATGATATGATATGATATGATATGATATGATATGATGCGATATATGGTATGATATAATATGTTTGATTTTTGATACATAACATAAGAATATATTTTTGTTGTATCATTTCAGTCATGTCTGACTGTTCATGACCCTCTTTGGGGTTTTCTTGGCAAAGATACCAGAGTGTTTTATCATTTCCTTCTCCAGCTTATTTTACAGATGAGGAAAATGAGGCAGAGTTAAGTGACTTGGCCAAGGTCACACAACTAGTAAATGTCTGAGGCTGGATTTGAACTCAGGTCCTCCTGAATCCAGGGCTGGCACTCTGTCCTCTGTGCCAAGGAGCTGCCCGTATGAATTGAAATATATATGTGTGTATATATATGTACACATGTAGTTATATAATTATTTTATATATATTTATATACACATATATTTTATATATTATCTTTTTATATGAATATATAATTACATAATATTTTATATATACATATATGTATGTGTATATATGCATACATACATATAATTTATATAGACATATATGTATATGTATGTATAATAGTGTAAATAGTCATATATGTATACATACACATATATGTCTATATAAATAATTATAATATATACATATATACATATAACATACATATACACAATAAATATAACATATACATATATACATATTCACATAGATATATGTATAATATTTATAATACATACATATATTTAACCTTTTGCAGATGTATGGCACGAGAGGCAACGAAACATAGTAAACAGTGTTGAACCTGGAGTCAGGAAGAGCTGAATTCAAACACAGCCTATGACATTTCTTAGCTGTCCTTGGAGTCGAAAAGATCTGGGTTCGAGTCCTCACTTTGACTTATATCGGCAGTGTGACCCAGGGCAGACCCCTAAATCTCTCAGGGCCCTCAGCTAACTCTCTAAACCTGACCTACACTGATAGAGTGAATTTCCTCTCTGAGAATTCGGTATGTTGATGAAATACCAGGTCTGGTCCCTAAAACATGAAGATGCCAGCCATCTGGTAGCACAAATCCTATTTCAGATGTTAAGATTATCAGTTTCAATCAGGAAAGGACCTCAGAGGTCCTTCTAGTCTGATCCCTTCACTTTACAGCTGGAGAAAAAAGGGGGAGGTTGGTTTAATCACAAGGACTACCCCGAGCCTCAAAAGGAAAATAACAGTATTTTCGAAGCGTCAGACCTGGGCTGTGTTCTCATCCTAACCAACTAGCCTTCTGGGAATTGCTCAGCATGGTGTGGGACCACATAAAGTAATGGGATGGAAAGGAACAAAGGAAAATTTCTACCAGTTATCGGGATAATTGTTCTAGTGGTGAGGTCAATTACCATGGAACCAAGGGAAGTCATTAAAAATTAGATGGGCCCGGATTGCATCAGAGCATTTTTCAAGAATTACATTTTAGAAGCAATGAGAAAAAGAGCAATGTTGTTGCTCTCCCAGCAATGAGAAAAAAGCAATTGTTAGGAGGCAAATTGCTTCTGTCCTAGCTAGCTGTGGTTCAGCTTTAAAGTAATTGCAAAGGTAGATTTATAGGTTATAGATTTATAGATTATATAGGTTATATTTATAGATTTCTATATATTTATAGATTATATATATATCTATACATATAAGATATATATAATCTATATATTTATAGATTATATAGGTTATAGATTTATAGATTATATAGGTTATATTTATAGATTTCTATATATTTATAGATTATATATCTATATATATAAGATATATAATATATATATTTATAGATTATATAGGTTATAGATTATATAGGTTATATTTATAGATTTCTATATATTTATAGATTATATATATCTATGTATAAGATATATATAATCTATTTATAGATTATATAGGTTATAGATTTATAGATTATATAAATCTATAGGTTGGGGTTATGCTCTTTGAAAATGGAAAGACCTAAGTTCAAAGTACGATAAAATTACTTACTAGCTGTATAACCCTGGACGAGTGACTTAACCTCTCTGGGACTCAGTTTCCTCATCTGCAAATGGAAGAGATGGACCACTAGATAATCTCTAAGGTCTTTTCAACTCTAAATCTTATTTTTTTAAAAGTGAGTTGCTTTATTCTGTTGTTCTTCAGTTTGTGACCCCATTTGGGGTTTTCTTGTCAAAGATATTGGAGCAGTTTGCCATTTTCTTCTTCAGCTCATTTTACAGATGAGGAAACTGAGGCAAACAGGGTGAAGTGACTCGCCCAAGGTCACACAGTTAGTAAGAGTCTGAGGCCAAATTTGAACTCAAAAAGAGGAGTTTTCCTGACTCTGGGCCCAGTACTCCACCCCCACATCACCTAGCTTGCCCCCAACTCTACATCTTATGATTGGACGATCCTATAACCAAAGATTATGGAAAGTCATTGATGGATAACTATAGTGTTACTACATAATGCTCCTTACTACAAGGAAAGATATGGCTATTACTATACTACATGTTACTATTACTATACTAAAAAGGATATTACTATACTACCAAGGAAGATATTACTATTACGATAAGATATTACTATGAAGACAGACTAGCAGGAGGGAGCAGACCAGGCACCATAGTCTAGTGGTTAGAGCTCTGGACCTGGAGTTAGGAAGACCTTGGTTCAATCAAATCCCTTACCCTCATGGTGCCTCAGTTCCTTATGCGTAAAATGAGGGAAGATGGATGGGTTGGGGTCTGAAATCTCTTCCATCTCTATGTCTCTGATGCTCAGATTGTCCAACTTGGGGTAGACCTAACCTTGGTGACAGCCCATAGAAGCAAAATGAATTTTCTCTTCCTGTCAGAATCTTCTATCCCTGAGAAGTAGCCTTGTTGTTCCCGGTTCAGTTTCCTTCCTTCCCCATGCCACCTTGAGCTTCCACACCCAATGCCTCACTCTTCCAGCCCACACTTTCTAAATCATCTACTTCCTTGTCCAAGGCTCTATCAACATGTGCTCTGCATCTTACTAGGCTTGTTAAGATTTCTCAATGTTTTCCCCCTCAGGAAAAATAGAAGTCCTCAGAAACCTGTCTTTCTAGGCACTGAGATTCAGTAGCAAGTTTGATGGGGCTTTGGTTTCTTATATAATTTTGCTTATGATACTCACCTCCCAGAGGACAAACATACATGCTTAACTGGAAGTGAAAAACATGCAGGCAAGATTTGGCTGGGTGTAGAAAAAACGACTTAATTCAGGTTGTAAAAATGAAACAAGATGAAACACAATGAAGGCAATTTAAAAGGCGGTTGTATTGATTTGAAAAACCCTAAGTGCAGAAAAACAATCAAATCCATAAATTTCTCCCTGCTTTTTGAACTCCATGAAAGTTTCCCACTCCCATGCTTTTCTTTGTCTTTGAAGTCTCTGTTGGCTAACTCAGTAAAAGTGTTTTAAGTTAACTTTATGAAACACATTCAACAAACATGTATTTATTAAGCTTCTGTGTTGTACATAAGGCACTCATAACTTACTTATTTTTCTCCTAAATGTTTCTTAAGTCCTGAATTAAACTATTCCTTACCCATAGACCCAAACCAGACACTATTTTGCAAATGAAGGTAGACCATTTGCAAATCAGCCACTTTGGGGCGTTGACACAAAAATAGCCTCATTGCGAGTTTATGGATAATAATTTAATTCTTGCTTAGATCAAATGCTCTTTCTCTAAGAGTCAGAATAGCACAGTGTAAAGAGGGCTAGATTCATCATTTAAACTGGGGGTCTACGTATCATTAGCTTCATCACCCAAGTCACCCAACCAGCAAGGATGAGGCAGCCAGGTAGTATAAGGGTTAGGGTTCTGGACTTGGAGTCAGGAACAGCTGAGTTCAAATACAGCATTAGACACTTAACAACTGTGTGACCCTGGATAAGCCACTTAACCTCTTAGCCTCAGTTTCCTCAGCTCCTAAACAGGGATAACAATAGCATCTACCTCACAGGATTGTTGGGAGAATAGAATGAGATGCCATATATAAAGGGCTTTGTAATCTTTAAAGTACCATATAAATGCTAGCTGCTACTACTATATTAACCTCTCTGGGGACTCAGTTTTCCCATTTGTAAAATGAAATGATTAGAGTAGATGGCTTCTAAGAGGCTTTCCAGCTCTGAATCATGGATGATTCCATAATTGTCCATAACAACTTTCCTCTCTCCCCTAGTCCTGGACTATCATTTGACTTGCATTTTTTCCCTTTCTTGTACATTTAGCATGGATCGTTTTGCATTAGGATCATCTGCTTATGAGTCACATTCCCCTGCAAGACCACAAGCTCTATGACATCAGGGATCCAGGCCTTATCTAAACTCCTCATCTGCCCCACCAACTGTGTGTTCTGTAAGTAGGAAGGGCTTAATAAATGTGAGTTGAAATGAAGAAAAAAATCAACTCGTGTCAAAGTAACTCTAAACCACCTCCCCGCTCACGTGGTGATTATTTTCTGGGAATAAGATCCATCATCACTGACCACTGCCGTGGGAAAAGTGTCTCCTGCTTTCTGTAACAGTTTGTGTTTCCTTTGACGGGAAGCCTCTTCCTCCTGGACGTAGTGAACTCATTCTTGCTATCAAGTAGGCACATGAGCTTGCTCACTGTCTGTCTGTCGTTGCTTCCTCTTTCTCTTTGGGAGGTTTCATGGGTCTCGCTCTCTCTTGGAATAAACTGTCATCCTCTGCAGATTTCTCTCACTGAGCTCTTTCCTGACCTGGTTGGTAAATATATATATTACATTCATCACAGGTAGTTTTATTAGCACAGAGACCTTCCCACCAATTGAGAAGTTCATGACTAGACCATTGACAAGGCTTGTCTTTCCTAGTACTAATGAAGATGATAGTGTCAGCTTCACACTGATCCCTAAGACAGACTTTTCCACCTAGGAGATTTCTTGTGCTTCAGCATTATCCTTGGTTTAAAAATCTTGCTGGCATAATTAATAGAAAATGAGGCCACCAAACCGTACAAAAGATTTCCTGTGGGTTCATATTGACTTAGAAAACCACATATTGGCATTATCTATGTTTTATTGTATTTTTATTTATTTTATTAAATATTTCCCAATTACATTTTAATCTGGCTTGGCTGAACTTGAGAGTGTTATGGATTGAGTTTTAGACACCTCTGTTTTTTTAGGATAATTGCATTCCCAAGCCCATTTTAGCCCATTTTTCCAGTAAGAGTAATCATGAATAAGATAGTCAGACTCTGCCTAGGGCTAAACCCAACACCTGGGGTCCTCTTTGTCTGCTTCTCTTGGTAACCTGGGATAAGCCACACACCCTGAAAAAGCCTCAGTGTAGTCATGCGCAAGAGCGTGCTGGTAAATATTTAACAAGGGAAAAAAATGTACCCAGGACACACTTTTAAGTTCAACCTGCATTATTAACCCTTTCTTCATCATTTTCTTAACTGTTTCAATTTAAAAATAAATAAATAAAACCAAGCCCTGATTGTATGTAGCCTCTGCAGATTTCCAAGGTATAAATTTTCACACTAAAATTTTAACAATGGTGAAATAAGCAGATTAGAGCTGGCTCCAGCATACTCATTCACAAAAAGGAGACTATGACTTTGCAAATATTCAGGTCTAATTAATCAGGAAGCAAAGGGCTGCCTGGCTGTTAAACAGTAGGGAAAGTGGGGCAGGGGAGAGTTGTGTGCCATAGTGTGTTCCCATGATGGCTCTGTTGTGAAGTTAGAGTATGGAGTCTGCATTTCTTCCTCAACTTCTGTAACTATTTTTAAGAGCTGGCACAGGTGACCTCATGTTTCTCTCTAAGAATTGTCTATAGAGACTGTTTTTCCCTTCCTTCATTTTTCTCCTTAATATTTGAAAATCTTTTGATTAGCTGCATGTCATGGTCTTAGGGTAGAAGGTCAGGAAAGAAGAAGAACCTTCAGCCCGCTATTCTCCATGTTCATAGAGGAAAGAGCAGAAAAGGAATGGCCCAAATTTGAGGAACAGGGGATTTAGGTTAACTAGACATAAGACTATCTCAGCATTAGGACTTATCAGACACTGGATGGAAATTCTTTAAGAGTTGCTAGTTGTCTTTCTTCTCAAGGATCTCACTGACAGATGAGGGGGATGACATGTAAATAAATATGGCCAAACAAAATACATACAGGACATATTGGGGTACTCTTGGGGGGGTTGCTGAAATGGAGGAGGAGGACTGGGAAAGGTTTCTTGTACAGGGTGACTTTAGCTGGTACTCGAAAGAATCCAGGGAGGTCAGGAGACAGAGATATGGAGAGAGAATGTCCCAGGAATGGGGGACAGAGACAGGGAAAATTCTCCGAACTGAGAGATAACACGGCATGTAACAGAAACAGGCCTGTGTCACTGGATCACAAAGTCCCGTAGGAGAGTAGAGTGGCAAAGAAGCACACGTCTTGGAGTCAGAAGGCCTGGCATCTGATTCTCAGTTAGTTTGTGGCCCTGGAAACATCAGCTAATCTCTGTTTCAGTTTCAGCATTGTTGCGAAGAAAGTATTTGCCAAAAAATAAAACAAAATAAAATAAAATAGAAATGTAAGTTACAATTAAAGAAGCCTGCGAATACACCTCTGGAGAATTTTTTTTCTTTTTCTTAAAAAAAAAGTGAACAAACAATAGGACAATATGTAAAGTCCATTGGAAAGAGCACTGGACCTAGAGTCGAAGGAACTAGGTACAAATACCAGCTCTGCAGTTTATTAACTGAATTACTTTGGATTTTAACTCATTGAGCCTCGGTTATCTCATCTGTAAAACTGGGGGTGGGAGTTGGCAGGAGGGCTCGGACTAGATTGATCTAACATCCCTTCCAGCTCTAGATTACTCTGACCCCAAATTACACGACCCTAATTATGATTTCCTTCCACTGCTTTAGCCATGTTTCTGAAGGCGGAATTTAAATTAGAACTACCCGGCAATCCTGGCCTTAATTTTTTATCATAATAAATTCTACCTCGAATTTTTATGGCACTTTCCAGTTTACAGCAGGCTTCCAACAGAACAAGCGTGGGAAGTCAGTAACGTAAATATCATTGTCCCCATCTTACAGACAAGGAAACTGAGGATCATACAAATTAGTAATGACTGATATGTATAGAGCACGTAAAAACTTTCAAGATGCTTTTTTGTATCTTTCCTATCTGAGCCTGACACTAGCTCAGTGAGGTAGGTCATACTATCCCTGTTTTGTTTTGTTTTTTTAAAACAGATAAAGAAACAGAGGCTTGGGGGAATCTAAATGACTTGCCTGAGAGGCCAGAGCTAGTGTCAGAGGTGAGTTTCAGAAACAGTTCTTCCCACGCAAAGTCTAGACTGCCTTTCTCAGGGGAAAAGTGAATTCATATCCAGGATTAGTGACTCCAAGGCTAATGCTCCTTCCCTCTACTCTGATGTCCCTTATTCTCCCCACCCCATCGATCACAAAGATGGCAGAAGCTTCCTATTCCTGGACCTGTTCTTTACAAGGAGTCTCTTTATTAGCTCTGCTATTAATTCCCAAAAAGATTAAAAAAAAACCAAACAAACAAAACCCTGAAATAAAAATAAGACCATGAGCAGCCCCCCAAATGAGAAAACTAGGAAAAGAACTTGCTTGGAGTCAGGAAGACCTGAATAGAAATCCTGCCTTAGATAAACACTAGCTGAATCGCTCTAGACGAGCGTCTTAACTTCTCTCTTAGTTTCATCATTGGTAACAACAGGGATGAGAATATCACCTCTCCCCGACCCTGTGTTTAATAAGAATAAAACTAGACATTTTAAGTAAAACGCTTTGCAAACCTTAAAGCACCACCGTATAAATGTCTATTTACTATCATTGTTGCCTTGAAAAAGGTCCTGAAGATATAAACATTTGCTGCCACCAGGCAGCTCCTGTTACAGTAGAAGGAGCACCTTGTACCACTGGGTATCCAAAAAGCTGGGAGGTACCTAAAATTTAATATTTTAAAAGGCTTGCCTATACCTGGCCTTCCCTTCCCTCCCTGCCCTCACCTGCGGCTAAGCCTAAAACTCCCTCTGAACAGATGCAGGCAATAGCCTCCTACTGATGGGGCTGCTCACTCAGGCCATTTTCTGTACATGCACCATGACCAGTTTCTCAGTAGCCTCAGTTCTGGGGCCTGTATTTCAGTCAATTTATTCTCCCTCTGACAAAGAGGAAAGCCGATGGCCTTCCGAGAGAGCAGCACTCCCTTTTTGCTGCTGAATCTCTCCCTGCACCAAACACTCCCACCCCTCCTCAATGCTTTTCATGATTTCACTGGAGCATATCCAGATCCCAGGAGGCACAGCTCATTCCTCTGGGGCCCTCTGTTTGCTTCAGCCCAGTTAAATCCAACTATTTCTGTGCCTAGCCCACGCGCCCCCTTGGATGCTACATTTCGGGCTTTCAGTGATCAATGCCAACCAGATGTTGGGATGACAATGTCGAGCCACATACTACTTCTTGTCAAAAGGATTGAGAACAGAGAAGAGATGAGAGTCTCTGCTTCCTTGGTTGCTGCATCTTGAAGGGTCCTTACAGATCCTCTAGTCAAACACCCCCATTTAATAGATACAGAAACTGAGACTAGAGAAGTGAAATGTCTTACCCAAGATAAGGTCACACAGATAATCAGTGTCGAAAATGGATTTAAACCCAGGTCTCTTGATTTCCCAACATGCAATGAAAACATCATGTCCTGATTCGTATCAGTCTCTGTGGCTTGATTCAAAGTCCACAGAACTCTCCCAGTAAGAGAGGATAACATTAATAACAGAAATTTATATAGCCCTCTAAATAAATTATCTTGTTTGAGTTTCAAAACAACCCTGTGAGGTAAACACTATCATTTTATAAATAAAGAAACTGAGGCACACAGAATTGATCACACAGTTAATAAGTGTTGCAGGTGCGATTTGAACCTATATCTTCCTAACTCTCAAACTATGATTACACAGGGAAGCTTGAGTTGTGAAATGAAATCAGTAGAGCAGTGTGGACAGACGTCCTAAACCATTTTCTATGCTGTAATTCCAAACTCCTCTTACATGGTTAGCCACCTATCATTGCCTCAGGCAGAGGTTGGACTACATGGCCTTTAATACCCATTCTAATGGCCACATTCTGTAAGACTCAGTGACTCAGTGAATTTCTCCAGCTCTCTCAATGCATCTGTAGTCATTCATATTGCCAGCAATTGTGGTTACAAACTTTGGACTTTTTATTAAAACAGATATTGCTGTTTCTATGTCCTCTTCACTCCCAGGGTCTCTCTCTGGCACCTTCCCACTGGTACCTTCAGAGTTAGCTTCATAGTCATGTGTTCACATAGATTATTCTGGGATAATATTGGAAGGGACCTCAGCTGCCATCTTGTCCCCCAAACCCATAACATAGCTGACAAGTGGATGTCTAACTTCTCCTTGAAGACCTCCAAGGAGGGGAATCTCACTCCTTCCTAAGATAGCCCATAGCACTTTGTCGTCATTGTTGTTCAGCTATTTCGGTCATGTCTGACTCTTCATGACACCATTTGGGGTCCTCTTAGCAAAGATACTAGTATGGAGATAAAAATTGTCCATTCTATGATAAAACAGACTGAGACAGAGGTCTGAGCCAATGGCACTTTATTAAGGAGTCCATGGTCCCCTCCAATTAAGTGGACTCCAGATCTTCTTCACGATCTGAGATGCCTCCTTCCTCCAAGACCTTGTTTTTGTAGGGTTTGATACCCAAATATGCAAAAGAAGCATGGGAAAATACAAAATCTCATCGGTTGATAGGCCTTGCTCTTCAGGGCTAAAAATGACATATTAGCGGCTGGAGGGAAGGGGGGGGTGTCATAGGTTGGATGAAGCATAGAGCATCTCCACTAAGTGGTCATAAGATGGTCACCTGCTCACGGGGGAGAATGCTCCAGAGGTACAAAAATGAGTTGGGGGATTTCCAAAGCATCAAGGCACCCCACCCATGCTGAGTTTGGACATGGCATTTGAGTAAAACAGGATGGAGATATCTTTATCAGCATTCTTGTGGTTGTACAAGTGAGCCTCATAACTTGGTAAACAAGTAGTGAACATTACATTAAAGTTTGAGGCCCACTCTAAGAACCACCTAGCCCTATACAATTTATGTAGAATATTAAGCTAATTAATACTGATTAGAAGAGAGGAGGGGTCCAAAGGACTTATTTCTCACTTTTCCTCACTTTGATCCCCAAAGAAAGATTACAGTCTTTCTTTGGATTATCACCACCTACATGCGTGGAGGACTGTCCTCCATGGGCAACACAAAACCAGAATGGGGCAGTCCCCTTACTGAGGCATAAAAGTGAGAGAGGAGGGGAAACGGGCACAACTTTAACAAACTGATTATGTTCCATTCGATAACATTGACTCATACTAAATATACAATAAATATCTGAGGTGCCTTTCCCACTTAACCAAGTACCACAAGAGACAAGTACCTCCTAGGAAAATATGCCCTACAAGATATGCAAATTGGAGGACCATAGGGCATGTTCAAACACAACAGCACAAGCATTGTTTGCTCTACACACAGGTTTTGGAAATCTTTTGAGTTTATGAAAACAGTTCAAGCAATGTTAACAAAGAGCCACCCCCGCGATGACCAACTTTGATAGACTTAGCTCTTCTCAGCAATGCGACGATCTAAGACAATTTCAAAAGACTCATGGTAGAAAATGCTATCCACATCCAGAGAAAGAACTATGGAGTCTGAACGCAGATTGAAATATTCTGTTTTCTCTTTTTTTGTTGTTTTTTCTTTCTCGTGGTTTTTCCCTTTTGTTCTGATTCTGCTTTCACAACATGACTAATGTGGAAATATGTTTAATATGATTGCACACGCATAGCCTGTATCAGATTGTATGCCATCCTGAGGAGGGGGAGGGAAGATGAAAAATTTAGAACTCATCTTATAAAAGTGAATGTTGAAAACAATAAATAAATAAATAAAATTGGAAAAAAATAGCAACATCCCTGCAGCCAACACAAACAGATCTAGAGAGCTGTAGCATAGGGAGTGGAGGAAAATAAGGAACAGGGTAAATTCCATGAACAAAGGAATTATTGGTCGTTGTTGGTGGTGGTGAAGCAAAAGCCAAAGTAGCACACTGAAAAGGAAGATTTGAGGTTCCAGTCACTGCAGGCTCAGGAACAGGTGGATTGCGAGTTGTTTGTGGAGAGGATGATGATGATGATGATGATGATGATGATGATGATGAAGGTACACCTACTCATGCATCTCACGCAGTTGTCCAGGCTTTGAAACATCCTTTGATGCTATCCTGTGGTCCTGTGGAAATCTCTCCTCTCAGGAATACTGGAATGAGTGGGGCTTCAGAGTGGCTTCTAGTGGCTTTGCTTCTCCAGTTCAGGTCACTCACAGAGATCCCCTTCTCTGTTAAATATCTCTAACAAAATGGATCTTAATCTAGTTTGCCATTACAGTAACTAGGTCGGGTAGCGAGAGCTGGCTCAAACCATGATAGCACTAAGATGAACATCACTACCCCAGAGAATTTACATTTTTAGGTTGGCAAATTTGAATAAGCGAAAAATTGAAAAATTCTGAACCTAAATTTTATATTTGATATACATAATTACCTAATCTTATTATAACTATTTATTAAAACCAACTGAAAAATTTTCACCCTAGCTATATTCCTTTCTAGTTATTCATCCTTCCCCTTATTTCTTCCCTTAGAAGGATGAGATAATGGTAGCAAACTATTAACAGAACACTTTTTTTAAATACAACGATGACCCCTGATACACAACTGAATTCATTGAAAAGTTGTCAAAAAAAATTGCAATTGTGGGGAAAAGTTCTGGGATGGGATGTATGTATAAGCACACCGAGTAGTCAATTTCAAGAAAATGCAGGTCAAATAAGTTATTTGTAATAAAACATGTTTGCCTTTCAAGACATGCTCAATATCCAGGGGGCAATAGTAAACCCAAATAAAATTGGCTTTTCCCACTTTGGAAACCCTAGGCAGTCTAAGATTCTTTTCTTCAAACCAAAATGGAAGATGTTAGTCTTAGGCTTAATAATTAATAGAACACCAGTTTAGTCCCAAAAACCGTACCTTCAATACCCAATTGATACAGTTTATGGGATTTTTGCTTTAATTCTTTGAATTGTATGTAAAAACAATTTTTAATGTTCACTTTTTAAAATTTTGAGTTCCAAATTCTTGCCCTCTCTCCTTTCCTCCCTTCTCTCTTCCCTGAAATGATAAGCAATTTGATATAGGTTATACATGTGCAATCATGCAAAACATATTTCCATATTAGTCATGTTGTAAAAGCAAATGCAGACCCAAAAAACCACACGCACACACACAAAAATAAAGTGGAAATAGTCTGCTTTGATCTGCGTTCAGACTCCATCAGTTCTTTCCCTGGAGATGGATAGCATTTTCCATCATAAGTCCTCTGGAATTGTCTTGGATCTCTGTGTTGGTGAGAATACGTAAGTCAATCCTAGTTGATCATTGTACGATGTTGCTGCTACTGTGTACGATGTTGTTCTCCTGGTTCTGCTCACTTCACTCTGCCTCCGCTCATGGAAGTTTGAAGGCCTTTCTTGTGGAAGGTTGATTACATTTGTTTTGGTGGTCCCAGAAGGCAAAAATAGGAACAGTAAGCAGAAGCTTTAAAGAGGCCTATTTCTGCTTGATATAAAGAAAAACACTTCTTAAAAAGTCAATCTGTCCAAAATTCTCCTCAGTCTCCTTTGCTGGTTCCTCTTCCCACTAACTATAAGTACTCCTCAGGGCTCTACCCTGAGCCTTTGACATCCTTCTGACTCAATAATCTCGTCAGCTTTTCTGGAAGTAATGATTATATCTACAGATATGCTTCCCAGATTTATCTATCTGGTCTTATTTTCTCTCCTGAGGTCTTACGTTGCCAGCTGCCTTTTGGATATCTCAGAGTGAATGTCGTACTCAACATGTCCAAAACAGAGCTCGTTATCTCAGGCCTTCCCCTCTTCTGGGTGTTTCCCTGTTACTGAGAAGGACACCAATATCTTCCCAGTCACCCAGGCTTGCAAACTCAGTGTCTTCCTTGACTCCTCACTCCCACCTCACATATCCAATCTGTGGCCAAATCTTATCTATTCTATCTTCATACGTCTTCTATGTGTCCCCTTATTACCACTCAAACAGCCACCACTTTAGTTCAGGCCTTTATCACCTTTCACCTGGACTATTGGAATAACTTTCTTATATGTCTTTCAGCCTCAATAGCTTCCCTATTTCAATTCATCCAACATTTGGCAAAGTGATTTTCCAAAATACAGGTCTGATCATATTATCCCTTACTCAGTAAGTTCCACTGTTCCCTTATGACTTCCAGCACCAAATATGAATCCTTCTGATTGGCACTTAGAGTTCTTTACAACCTGACCCCTTCCTCCCTTTCCAGTCAGTCTTCTGTATACTTTGCTCCCCTCTTCATAGTCTAGCTACACTGGTTTGGTTTCATTTTTTTTCTTTTCCTTACATATCATACCCCATCTTTTGTCTTCATGCCTTAGCTCTGAATATCTTCCCTTCTCCCCTTTCCTCACTCTAAGCTTCCCTGGCTTCCTTCAAGACTCAACTCAAATCCCACTTTCAGGAAACCTTTCCTGATCACCCCTCCCTCAGCTGCTAGTGTCCTTCTCTCTCAGATTTCCTTATATTTATATACATATATATTTTATATGTGTATTATATACATCTATATTTTATAGATATATTTATATACATATATATGCACCTGCATATAGGCATATGTATATATATACACGCATATGTATAACCTAATTCTATATTTTGTCACTTTATAAGTGCATTTATATATAAAAATTTATATTTATTTGTTATATAATTTGCTTACTTATTTATATGTTTGTATATAAATGTATTTATACATAAATATGTTTATATATACACATAAAAATATTCATTTCTATATAAATATATTTATATTCATTTATTTAAACTTATGAATAATTATAAATATATAAATAATATATAAATAATTTTATAACTACACATAAAAATATATAAATAATTTATATTAAAATATATTTATGTATAATATATTATTTATTTAAATTAATTTAAATTTATATATAAATATATAAACTTATTTATGTACACCTTTATAATACTATATTATATAATATATAATACATGATATAATATAATAATATGAAATAAAGAAATATAAATGAAATAATATCTAAATAAATACATAAATTTATTTATATATACATTTATGTATAAATATATTTTGTATACTTTTATATATAAAAGTATATAAAACAGCAAAATACAGAATTAGGTTATACATGTACAGAGAGAGAACCTAATTATTTATCTATTGGGTCCCGCATTAGAATAGCATCTGACACATAGCAATACTTAAAAGATGCTTATTAACCGACCGTTTTAGTTGGAATTAAGTTCCCCATCGATAGAGATCTCCAAGGGTAAACAAGGTGATCACTGATAGGTAAGTGAGGTTGTAGAGGGATGTAAGAGCTGGATCAGATGGCCTTTTAGGATCTTTTCATCCCTGAGATTCTAGAATTTGTAATATTGGTCATTTAGGAAAATATTTTCCAAATTTAAACAACCAATTTACAAATTGACCTTACAAAATGCTACCTATAGATTTATCAGCTAGGGATTGTCCACAGAGATGTTGACATAGTATTCACATTAGTTTGTCCTGCCTCCCTTCCCCCCTACTTACCTTTCCTTAATTTGTAGGGTCTCTGAAGGCAGACTCAGTTTCTTTTCTTTGTCATCCCTCTCAGCCTGAGTGCAGGACTGAGCATACAGGCTATTGACCAATGAAGGAAGCATACTGATTTATGGCACGGTTTTTTCTTCCATATTTAATATCTCTGTAGTACCTGATTCTGCAAAACTATGACCCTATATTCACTGTCAACTGCCTGATCATCTCTGCCCCGAAGTTCCTACCCTCTTTTCTTTAAAGGTTAGCTTTCAGTTTCTCTATGAGAATGTCATTTACTTCCCTGCCTTACCAACCTCCTGATGTCATTGGTTCTCTTCAAGAACAAAGGATGAGTAACAACCACAGCTGACCTGAAGCAACCGAGGACAAGCCTGAAGAAAAGTACACACTGGTGTGAACTGAGGATCTAAAAAGGCAGTTGGCCCCAGACTTAAATTTCTGTGAAAGAGCGCAGAGCCTTGGGGCTTACGGATGATGAATAAGAAAAAGAAAGCTTTGGGACTGAAATTTCCCCCACTCAGCAAAGGCCAGAAAAAAGGGATGATGCTCCAAGATGAGAGACAGCTGTTCATCCTTAACGGATCGTCCCTGCCAGGTGGTCCTTCATGGCAGATCCCTCCGATGGAGGCAGGCTTTCCCGACATTCAGAAGCCACGTCCAGCTGTCACATCCCGTGGGTTTGGAAGAAAGCTCCCCCTCTCAAGCACAGAAACCATTTTTTTGGTTTTGGATGAGAAACAGACAATGTTATTGTCAAGTCTATTGTCGGGAACATAATGCTCTCAAGTCCTACTGGCTTGGCCATAGAATAAGACATGACTGTCGTCCATGAAATTTCATCATTCGTTTTGCCCTGAACCCACCTTGTCCTTGGAATGTGTACGGGGTGAAGTTAACTTCCCTCCTGCCCTCAAGTGACCTCCACACACTTTCTCTCCATTTTTTTTAAGTGAAATTCTAAAACACAGGAAGCGATGAATTGAAACAGCCAGAGACCAAAGTCCTCTGGGAAAAGCAAAGCAGACTAGTAGTTAAGGTATAAGCCTGCTATAAATGCAAAATATTTTTTAAAAATACATAAATAAAAGGAAAGTTATTCTCAAAGTCTCTGGACTACAGCTTTGAGCCACTTAATTGTCTTCTGGGGCAATAGGACCCCAGGGTTCCAAAGCTTGGCAATGATATCTGTCCTAATTAACTGAATCCAAGTAAGGGTGTGTGTTTACTTAATCAGGGTATTGTGCAAACCCAGCCTGTTAGCCTTTAGCCTCGAGGCCTCTTTTCATTATACCCAAAGCTCTCTCACCTTTGAGATAGAGGAGGAACAGGCTGATTATGGCTCAATATTAGGAAAATATTAAAAATACTGTGTTCCCAAACACAATGTGACTTATGACAGAGCCAGATTCCACTGGAAGAAGAAAGTGCCAAACTGGCAGCCTTCAGTATGCTTGAGGGGAAGCGTTGTTTTAAAAAGCTACATTTGGGATCAGTCCTCCCCAGAAATCCCCAGAGAAAGATCCTAGATATCCTGAGCACATATGAGAGAGTCTTGGAAGACAGAATTAAGATCCAAAAAAGATTGTGACAGGTAAAGATGATGGATAGATTCTGAGAAGGAGAAATTTATTTGGAATAAGTTTAACAGGGATAAATGGAAAGTCCAAAACAGGTTTAAAAAATCAATGGCATGATTATAGGATGCAGTATGACAGTTCTAGTAAGTCAGTGTGGTATTATGGACAGAGCACTAGATATGGGGTCAGAAGAATTGGGTTTGCATCTTGTTTTGTTCTTATTACCCTTTTGAGCCAGAACATTAAACTTACTACATTCCTCGGAGGCTTCAATGCCTTCATCTGCAAAATAAAGGGCTAAGTGCTCTATATGGCCCTTATAGCCCTATAATCTTCAAAAAGATATTGGTATTGCAAAGAATATCAACTTAATACGAGTAAATAGTGTGATATATGTGTATAATATACATATATATGGAGAGAGAAGGAAACAAAGAAAGGGAGGAGGAAGAGAGAGAGAGACAGAGAAAAGAAAAAAAAGGAAAGGAGGGAGGGAGAGAGAGAGAGCTCAGATTATGATTTTTTTTTTTTGGAGGGAGAGGGGAGAGAGGAAGACAAGAGTGTCATCAAGGTCACTAGGATTTTAAATCCTCTTAAACAAGACCTAATGACTTGTATGGAATAGAGAAACGAGGTGGAGAGAGAGTGAAAGCAGTTACTTCATTATAGTGTTTTTCAGCAACTTTTCTGTTTGAGGAAGTAGAGCCCTAGGGCTATTTACGGGAAGAGGGGGAAGGGAGGGGAGGGGAGAAGAGAGATGATAAGAACTATAAATTAAAATAAGTTTCTGACCACAAACCAGATAAAAGTTAAACTGAAGAAATTAGTGGAGATGGGAGAGAGAAGAGTTCAAAGATCTTGGCCCTGACTTTTGCATATGCTTTTGTTGTTTTTGTTGTTCAGTCATTTCCAATTCCTTATGACCCCATGAGGTTTTCTTGGCAGAAATACTTCCATTTCCTCCTCCAGTTCATTTGACAGATGAGGAAACTGGGGTAAACAAAGTTAAGTGACTTGCCCAGAGTCACACAGCTAGTATGCATCTGAGGCCAGATTTGAGTTTAGATTGATGAGTCTTCCTGACTTAGGCTGGGCACTCTATCCACTCTACCACATAGCTGTCCTATCTGCACATAGTCCTTTCTAAAGAGAGGTTTACTCATCACAATACCTCCTGTTGATGTTCTAACTCCAAGAGCTGGCTGATAGATCAGTGAGCCTTTCCTGTATGGCAGACCTTTATCAACCACTAACCATATTTCTAATGGATGATGTGATCATTAAGGTGGCCCCAAATATAGGTGGATCATAGAATTATAATGTAGGATACTTCCCCTTTTATAAATAAACAGTTGGATACTGAAAAGGATAGGAACTGAACATTTCTATAAGGGAAACTGATCCAATCCACTTATGAAGAAAATCTCTTAAAGCTTGAGAAGAGACACAGATAGTTCTAAGGACCAGATAGAGAATTGCCCTTCAGCTCGATGTGCTGTTTGAAGGCAGAACTATGACTGTGGTATTGCAGTCTATCAGCTCCACTATCTGAGTCCTGTAGAACTGTTAAGTGTCCAGATTTCAGATTTCTCTCCTCCAAGAGAACTCCTACAATTCTATGTAGGGTGAGAGCCTTGGACATTGAAATGAACCAAACTTCCTTAAAGACTCAGCTCAGATGGATTCCAAATGCAGATTGAAACATTTTTTCCCTTAATTTTTCTTTTTTTTCCTTTGCAACACAGCTAAAGCGGAAATTTTTCCAGGACTTCACATATATGATGGATATAGTACTACTTGCTTTCTCAATGAGTGGAGAAGGAGTGGAGGGAGAGAGAAAAAGAATTTGGAAGAGAAAATTAAAAACTTAAAAAAAGACAATTGATATGTACAGCCTGTATGATGTAAAAGAATTTTTTTTATTTTCCCAATTGCCAGTAACCTCTTCTTGTTCAAATTATCTTGTATATACATGTTGTATCTCTCCAAGAGAAGAGAAATTCCTAGAGGGCATCTCCCTTTTGTCTCTATGTTCCCCAGTGCACAGTGATTTGCACGTCCTATAGTCCTATAGTGGTTAATCAATAAAGGTTTGTTGAATTCATTTGCATATGTGTCATTTTCCCCTATTACATGTTGAGCTGTTGAAGCCTGGACCTACATCCTTATGTAGACTTCTACGAGTCCTTCTGAGTTGGAGAAGCTTCAGATACAAATCTAGTAATTACTTCTGTGTCTAATCTGAAGACCAGCCCTAGCTAAATTCAAAGAGATTCATCACCAGAAAGTTGGCTACCAAGTAACAGATCTTTTAAATTGGTTTTTATTTAGGTGAGGGAGCAACTCATGACACCATCTGCTAAGTACTGAAAGGGTTGCTATCTGGTTTAGAGGAAGGCACAGCCACGCTGATGACACAATGGATCTGTTGAAAAAAAGAAATCATGTGTAAGGCAAATCTTCAATAATAAATCAAAACCACATGGATACTATGGTGCATGTGGGGGCCAAGAAAATATTAGTATTAAAGAGATGCTTTTTTTTGCAGCAATGAACAATTTAAGATCCTCAGAAAAATTTTTCAATTTCTCAAATGCAATCTAACCCAGAGTCCCCTTCCTGAGCATCCAGAGGTCCATTTATTGCCTCCTGAAATGCCTGACTGCCCACTATCCACTTCTAACGATGCCTCAGCCAAATGGCAAGTAATCACATAAAATAACATCACAGTGATAATGACAATTGACATTTACACAGCACTTTAAGGTTTACAAAGAACTTTCCTCATAACAACCCTATTAAGTAAATAGTACAATTGGTATCATTATCCCCACTTTGTAGATGAGGAAATTCAGGCTTAGAGAAAAATCATTTGCTGAAGACTTGAATGAAGGACTTTTGGCTCCAGAGACAGTGTTCCTTAAGCTCCACCATGATGCCTGCCCAAAAGATGCAGCAGAATGGGACTTTCTCTGAGCTAGAAACAGATCTGCTCCTGCCCTGAGCAGAAATGAATGAATGAGCCAGAGAATGTCACCCAATGACCCCAGAAGCTCCAGAACCAGTCAGAGGTCAGTGATGGAGAAGCAGAGTAGTGTCGTGGATAGAGTGCTGGACTCAGGGTCAGGAAGATGTGGATTCCAATCCTGTCTTGATGCTTACTAGCTCTTCAATGCTAGGGAAGTCACAACCTCTCTGTGCCTCCATTTCCTAGAAAATGAGGGTGCTGAACTCTACCTTGAAGGTGCCTTCAAGCTCTAAATGTATGATCCTATGTTCCCTCAATGGCTTTCATGCCAGGAAATGTAGGCACTGAATGATCTGATATCCAGGCTGCCAGATATACTTTACAGGATGCCAGATGGTCAATGCATTGGTGGTGAGTACCTCACAAAAAGGCAAATACCAGGTGGAGAAGGTCGACCTTGAGAAGACCCTTGCAAGATGGGTAGGCCACGCATCCGCAGAACTTGGTTCTGTCTAGCTCCCTCCTAAAGAAGAGATGTGGATTTGGCAATGGCCATTGGGAAATCATCAGCACTAGGCCTGGTCGAGAGCTTCATGAGGTCAGATCCTCAGGCCTCCTGAGAACTACTGAAATGAATCATGGAGACAGGCAGCCACCACTGAAATTCAACTGATAACATTTCTAATGGGGCAGGAGAATGTATTTTGCCAAATTTAGTTCTAATTTTGGAACTTAATTTGAAACTTCTGAACACCATGTTCCATTTGGCTCAGACCAAATGCAAGCATTACTTCTTGTTTACTTTATCCTTCTGTAGCTGGGCATCCTTTACTCTGAGTGAGTTTTGTGTTTAGTACAGACCTCCATCTAGATAGAAAAACATGTTGTTTTTATTTCCTAAATTTCCCTGGGGAAAACTGACATACACAGTGGAGAAAATGGTTCCTTAAAAATGTTCTATAGAGAAAATATTATGCCAATGGATAAACCCAGTAGAGAAATAAACAATGAAGCTCATCATTTGGTGCATTGTAGGACCATTAACATGAAGTTGGAGCGAGTGGGGAGAAGGGGAACCTCAGAATGCATCTAAGCCAGTGGTTCTTAACCTTCTGTGTATCGTGGATTCCTTTTTCAGGCTACTGCAATCTTTGGATCTCTTTTCAGAATACTATTTTTGAATGAAATATATAGGATTACAAAAGAAACCAATTATATTAGAATTTGGTTACCAAATTTTTTTTTTAAAAAAAGAACAAGTTCGTGAACCTCAGGTTAAGAACCCTTGACCTAGTAGATCGACACCCCTCCTCATTTTAGATGACAAAATAGTGCAATGACTTGTCAGTATTAAGTATTAAGAATTAGAGGTAGAATTTGAACCCAGGTCTTAACTCCAAAGCCAGTGTTCTTACCTCTGTATCATACTGCCTGCCAAAGTACAGTTGTGTTGATTCTGTTTTTCTTAAATATCTAATTTAAAAGGACAGCATTCGTCAATCAATCAATCAATGACCATGTGCTAAGAAGAAAACAATCCTGCCCTCGTGAAGCTTAAAGTTGGAATAATATTTCCCAATGATCTAACGTGTCAAGTATTACATAATGATTTCTTCATGATAACACCGTGGGGCTAAGATTATTATGTCCTTCAAAATAACAATTT
>CM053626.1:69037508-69107096 GCA_028646595.1 Phalanger gymnotis | reverse complement strand
AAAAAAAAAAAAAGGAAAAACCTTCAGACAGACAATGAGCCCGAGGGGACAGCTCAACTTCCCCTACCTTGTTACTAAAAAGCAGATGTCATGAGTAGAACACCAAAGCATTATAATTAAGCTCAGTGAAAGAGCCATGAGGCCATCTGAGCTTTCTCGAAAGTTTGCCCCAGTGGAGATTCCACAGCTTTTCTGTGCGTACTGTTCCAGGGTTTTAAGTAACTGTCAAAAACATTTTCCATATGTTTAGAGTAGACTTCTTATATTTCATACTGGACCCATTCTTTTCCTCTACAGCCCAGATGAGCAATGGATCCACCTGCCACTCAACATGCAGCTGTTTATTTTTCTTTGACTAGCCATGCCTCCAGTTCGAGCTTTGGCCTCCATGGATCTGTGATTTCGATGATGCAGGTGTTCTCTTCAACAGCACAGATCACTTTCTTACCCATTCTATGGGACCCTCTTCTGTCTCATCCTCTAAGTTCATCACAGCGGGGCCGTCTTCATGTTCTCTTGATATCGCATGGATACCAGTAGAGCATGGGGGTTGTAGGACAGTCATGTTACACTGTTATAATACCAGGAGCACCAATCTTTTTTCCCCCTATCGTTCATGTCTTTGATGACATCTTTCACAGCAGCTCTTCCATCTGATTCCTTATTTGTAGAGAAGGCAGCTTGTTCATACTCTCCGAGAAATCTCCATCACCCTTTGGGTGACAATCAACTTCAATCCTTTTGAGATTACAGCCTGGTTCCATGACTCACAACCATACACTCTTTTTGTCTGTCTTTGGAAGCGAGGTCTCCACTCATGACTCCCCTTTTTTTATTACTCCCATCTGTACTTACTCCGAGCTCCCCCTCAAAGACACAACCTTCCCTCCTCAGGCCTCAACAAACACTGTTTAGAGTCCCTCAGCAAAGCATGAGCGAAGGCTTGGAGCTGGAAGGAGCACAGTGTGTTCTGAGGACAATCACATTTGTTTGGCTGGAACAGAAGGATCATGTCAGAAGAGAATGAGAAATAAGTCTGGATGGGCCGGGTCAGGCCAATTTGAAGAGTATCTTGAAAGCAGAGGCCTTCCCCTCTCTGGTTCACTCTGTACCCATCAGTACATACCCATTTTGTGTAGGAGCTGTTGGAATGTCAAGTACTGTTGAGGGCAGGCACTCTGAGAGTTTTTTCTTAGTACCTTGACTGGCACAGAGCCAGTGATAAATGAAGCCTTTTTCATTGAATGCCAAGCTAAAGCCCAAGGACTTTATTTGGTTTGCAGTGGGGATTGTTGGAGTGGAAACATGAACCAGGGGAGTGGCTGGATACCTTCTTGGAACTTGTGTGAATCTCTCCCAACTAGCAAGCGCCTTGAGACGGGGACTGCCTTTTGTTCATAACCCACCCAAGTGCACAATATGTTCTTGGGAAATGTAAACAACAATGAACTAATGGGAAAAAATAGAAGGACGTCTCTGCCCCTAGGACTTCTGTGAATCATGGAAACTCCTTTGGTTCGTGGAAATTTGCTTGGAGATCTCTTTCAACAACTTCTTATACGTTCCCATTAGCACTTTCTGTACTCTGCTTTTTCTTCAGAAAGCCCAGCTCAAGTTTCCCTTTTCCTGGAAGTCTTTCCTAGATACTCCCACCTTAATCTGTTCTTCTTCTCAATTCTAAAAACAGTAATAGCTGCCATTTATATAGCACTTACTCTGTGCCAGGCACTGTATGAAGTGCTTCACAGATATTATCTTATTTGACCTTCCCAACAGCCTTGGGATGTGGGTACTGTTGTCATTCCCTTTTTATGGTTCAGGAAACTGAGGCAGGCATAAGTTAAATGACTTGCCCAGCCAGTGGTATTTAAACTTAAGCCTTCCTGACTTTATGCCTGGTACCCTAACCACTGAGTCAGCCTAATAGCCCTTCTGCTCATGCCAATAAGAATAACAGTATACCAAAGACCAGAGGGGCCCCAGAGATCATTTAGTTTAACCCCCACACTTCATAGTGGAAGAAACTGAGGCCCAAAAATAGCAAGTATCTACCCCAAGGTCACACCAAATGCAGAGTAAAGCCTTAAATCCAGGTTTCTGACTCCGAAGCCATTGTAGTACTTTTCACAACAGCAAGCTTTTCTCCTAATCATTTGGCCCATGTCACAAATGATCTCCCTCATTTCCAATATCTACTCAGTTGCCAAGTCTTGGCTATTCTACCTCCATGATATCTCTCTTATCTGCCCCTCTTCTCTCCATTCACATGGCCTACCAGCCTAACTAGTTTAGGCCCTCATTATCTTTTGTCTGGACTACTTCAACAGCTTCTTCTTCACTGGTCTTCCTGCTTCTGTTTTCCTTCTCCAACCCATCTTCCACATAGCTGCCAAAATGATCATCTAACCACAGGTCTGACCACATCCAACCATTGCTCCAAAATCTTCAGAGGCCTCCAAGGTAAAATTAAGGCTCCTCACCTTGGCATTCGAAGTCTGTCATGGTGTGGCCCTAGCCCACTTGATTGGATTTGTTTCACATTGCTCCCCATTATACACTCTATACTCCAACCAAAATGACCTCCCATCACCTGCCTCCCATGTCTTTGTATGGACTCTCACTGATGCCTGGAATGAACTCTTTCCTTCTTCCTCTCCACCTCAAAATCTTCTATTTCCATCAAGGCTCTCCTTCAAGGTCCCGTCCTGCCAGAATCCTTTCCCAATTTCTATAGCAATTAGTGTTCCTTGAATTATCCTAATTATCTATGTAAATATTATGTACCCCCAGTAAAATGTAAGGGAACAGGACCATATTTTTGTTAGGTCTTCAGAGCCCCAGGACATAGCATCGCGCCTAGCACAGTCATCTCTTAATAAATGCTTTTGAAATGACTAAATGATCTTGCACCAATATTTCATTATCTTTGGGAGGCAGTTTAGGGCAATGAAAAATGCATTGGTTTTGGAGGCAAAGGAAGTGAGTTCAAATCCTGGTTCTACAAATCAGGTCAGATCAACAAGTCAACGAGCATTAATGAAGTGCCTACTTTTTGCCAGGCAACATGCTAATCTCTCTGGACTCCACTTTCTCCCTCTGTACAATGATGATTTTGGACTAAATTGCCTCTCAGGGCCCTTCCGACTCTAAATCTACAATCCTCTGTGTTTTTAGTCTTACATTCTTAATCAGATTATGAATTTCTCAAAAGTAAGAGACCATGTCTTGCAAGTGTGTGTTCCCTCCAGTCTCTATCACAGTGACATGCACATTCTAGGTTCTCAATAAGGATTTTGCTGCTCTTCCTCTCCCTTCTCACCCAAATTAGTCAAGAGACCCAGCCTTCCGCTCCCTTGGCTTCTCCCACAGTCCTCATGACGAGGCTGGCTCCAAGGCTAAATCGAAGTGTTATAGCCAGCCCAGTATCAATACCACAAGGAGGACCTTCTGGACCCCAGCCCCACAGAAGGAATCATCTGTCAGTCAAGTTACACCTGAATGTAAACTTGATGGGACCAACACTAAATAGGACTAAGGGTACTACCCCAAGGAGGAAGAGTATGCCCACATGGTATTGGAGAAAACGTTTGTATTTTATTCTTTGAAGTGAATATTCCTTTGTAAAAACTACTTACTGTTGAGTGGCTAAGTACAAGTAGGGAACCAGTTGCTGGCCCCTAACAACAGGGGAAATACAGCCAGTGTGGATTTGAGCTAACGGCAAAGGAGAAAAGATACACCCTCCCTCCAATTCCTCAGGGTACCCTAAAACTCTGAGGAGGAGATGTATCTGTCTGGCCCTGAGAGAGTGGGGACAGATATTTTCCATTTCCATTATCTCCAAAGCATCATAATTTCAGTAGGGACAAAGACTGCCAGTGCTATTATCCTAATAAATTCTGTTCTTAGAGCTATTTCAGTTTTAGGCAGCCCAGATCTGGAGTCTTTTGCCAGCACTAACAGACCTCACAATGCCCTTCCCAGAGAGGAAAGTAGATGTCAAATACTGCTGTCCAGCTTTTAGCTGCTAAAAAGTGGACATGAGGTAGTAAAAAGCTTTGGGGACTTATTCCAGGTCAGCCATCAGGAGGCTGCAGGGGCAGAGTTGCAAATAGAATGCAGGGCACCAAGGCACTCAGCAAGGAACTCCCACCATGCAGGACAAGACAGAAGCAATTAGAGGCACCTACCTACTGAATCATCTGCTTTCCCAAGCTAGATCCTAGGCAGACAGCAAGTCAAGCCACATGTGATTGGGCTGAAGAGGTTAAAGTTCTTTTCAAAAGCCTCCAGAAAAGGTTGGATCGTTCTTTGTTTCTTTCTTTATGCACCTTCTCTGATCATAACACAGTATTAAGACTTGTGGGGAAGTGGGCTGGAGTCTCAAAGTATATATTGCAGTCCTTAATTTTAGGGACAGTACAAATCTAGTTGGGGTTAAAAGGCATATAGGAGACAGTGTGATGTAGGGAAAAGCACACTTATCTGGGAATCAGGTCATCTACTTGAGTTTAATTTATGGTTCTGTCATTAATCATCTGTGTGCCCCTGGGCAAATCACTTCAGCTAACTTGGGTCTCAGTTAACTTACTGTAAAATGAAAGGTGGGTTCAGGTGGACTAGATCATCTCTAAGGTCCCTTCAAATTCTAAATGCTATGGTTCTATGTACTGATTAGAAGATAGTTAGCATGCCTATCAATTGAGGATGGCTGGAAAAATTCTGGTATATGAATGTGATGGAATATCATCATGCCATAAGCAATGATAAAAGGGACAGTTTGAGAGAAGCCAGGGAAGTCTTGTATGAACTGATGCAGAATGAAATGAGCAGAACCAGGAGAATAATTTATACAACAAAAACAACATTGTAAAGCGAAACGACTTTGACAGATCCATGCAATAGCCAATCATTATCCAAAGGACTAATGATGAATGATACTAATCATCTCTTCATAGAGAGGTGATAGACCCAGAGTGCAGAATGGGACAAACATTTCTGGCCACAAACAAGGGAGGAAGTTGTCTTGCTTGACTATACATACTTGTTACCATAACTTGAGTTCTCAAACAAAATTTCCAGTGGGGAGAGAGAAAATGAATCCTTGTTAATTGAAAAATAAAAATATTTTTTTAAAGTTTAAGGAAAAAAAGGAAAACCATCAATATCTACAAAGTGATATAGGCAAGACAAGGACAATCAGTGTTTTAGAATTTCTGAGGGACAAGACAACACTTTGAGATGGAGCTGTTTAGGAAGCTCTTAAGGAGGAAGAGGCCAGACTTGAAGGATAAGAAAAGAAGGTTGTAAATAGGTAAAGAGGAGGGGAAAGGGCATTCTAGGCAGGGCCAAGGGAGGGATTAAAGCTGTAGAGGTAGGAGTACATACGGGAGGCTCCGAAGACAATGACTAGACCAATCGGTTCTGGGTGGATATGTGTAGGGGAGACCCAATATGTATATTTGGAAAGGTAGCCTAAGGTTAGCTGTAGAAGGGGCCTTGAAAGCAAAAATAAGAAGTTTGGACTTGATTCTTTTGGTAAGGGAAAGCAATGAAAGCTTTTGAGCAGGAAAACAAAAAACTATTGATTCAATTAAGCATAATTTTAAAGAAAAACTTTGATTTGTTCATGCCTAACACTATTTAAGACACTGAAGAAAGAAAATAAAGTTTAGATAAAAGATGGTACCTGCCTTCTTAAGGCTCTCAGTCTAATAAGGGGATATGCCACCTTCACATAAAACTGTAATACAAAATGATAAGTATACTAGAGATGTAAAAAATAAGTGCTTCGTGATATCTAAGGGAGAAAAATTTAACACTAACTGGGGGAATCAAGGAAGAGTTTACAGAAGAAATGATCTGTGTAAGGGTGGGAAGAATGTGTAGGAACTCAAGTCAATGAGCATTTAAGTGCCTACTATGTGCCAGGTTGTGCCAGTAAGGCAAAATGGGCTTAGTTTAATGGGTGCCCTTGAGGAGTTTGGCTTTTGTTTACGGCAAAAGTACTTTCACCTGTTAAATGCTTAGCCTCAGGCCCAAAGCCCTATCACGTGTGAAACCTGTGTGGGCGTAGATTAGGGACTTAAAAGGGGCCAATTCGGGAACCAATGGGTCTCTGGACTCTGGTCTCTAGTCGTTGAGGCGGGACTTGAGAACGCCAGAGGCTTGGCTGCGAGGAGAGGCGAGAAAACTACAGCTGGAAAAAAATCCGAAGCAGAGCCTGTGTGGACCCAGGAGTTCGAATATGATTTATGCCATCTTATTTTTCTGTGGCCTCCTGGCTGCTCTTGTGAGGCGGGCCTACTGGGCCTGGAGGCTTGTGTTCACAATACTGGAATGGTGAGGTTGGTTCCCTGATTTGTTGCTCTGGGCCCTGAATAAATTTGTTGATGCCTTCTGCTTGGAGAATTCTGTATACCCAATGATTTCGAACCATTCAGATATTTATATGATCCTTTTTGAGATCATAAATTCGGCCTTCCTACTACACAGGTACTGTGCTAAGAGCTGGAGATGCAAATAATTGCAAAAAGAAAAACGGTCCCTTCCTTGGAGGAGTTTACATTCTAACAAAGAAGTTAATACATGAAAGGAAGCTAAAAACACCAAGGGGGTCAAGGAGAGAGGGACGTATCTGAGGACACGCTGGTGAAAAAAGGCCAGAGTCTGAAATGGATCCCAGAGAGGACTATAGGAGTGTACATGTTTGGACATTTTCCTTAAAAATGGAGGATCTGGGAAGAATTTACCAATCATTGGAAGATATTATAGGGGAGGGAAGACCTCCCAGGGTAAAAAGGCTACTGGTTAATAGTGAAAAAAAAGAAGTGCACCGTCAGAAACACAGCCCAAAGAGGAATGGAGGAGTGACTATGGCTGGCCTGGGCATTTTTCTTAAAATGGAGATTCTAAGAGGAAGTGACCAATCAGAGGAAGGGTCTAAAGAGGAGGAGGCACCTTCTCAGAAAGGTAGAAAAGAGGGAGAGAGAATATTTCAGTTATAAGGAATAGTATGAGTAAAGGCAATGAGGTAATGAATTCTTGAACGTGATTAAAGAACAAAGAATATTCCAATTTGGCTGGGTTGTAGGGTATACTGAGGAAAATAGCAAGTGATAAGAGTGATGAGGCATTTTACTATCTGCTGGGAAATCTAGGAAAATAAAAAATATATATTTTAAAAAAACAATAATTAATTTCCATGTGAGAACTCTGCACACACTGTTTCTGAATTGTTAAATTCTGAATCGTTAAATTCAACTAGTACATGTCTTGGAGCTTGCCACTTTGGGTTGCGTTTTTTGTTTATTTGTCCCTGGAGGGGACCTATGGATTCTTTCCTTCCTTCCTTCCTTCCTCCCTCCTTCCTTCTTTGTCTTTCTTTCTTTCTTTCTTTCTTTCTTTCTTTCTTTCTTTCTTTCTTTCTTAATATTTTATTTTTCTCAACGACATACAAAAACAATTTTTAACATTCATTTTAAAAAAAATTTTGAGTTCCAAATTCCCTCCATCCCTCCCTTTCCCCCACCCCATATTGAGAAGGCAAGCAATTTGATATAGGTTATACAGGTGCGATCATGCAAAACATACTTCCATATTAGTCATGTTGTAAAAGATAACACAGAACCAAAAAAATAAAACCACAAAAAAGTAAAAAACGGTATGCCTTGATTTCCATTCAGATTCCATTATTTCTTTCTCTGGAGGTGGGTAGCATTTTTCATCATAAGTCCTTTGGAACTGTCTTAGATCATCGTATTTCTTTGAATAGGTAAGTCATTCACACAATATTGCTGTTACTAGGTACAATGTTCTGGTTCTGCTCACTTCACTTTCCATCAATTCATATAAGTCTTTCCAGGTTTATCTGAAACCTTTCTGCTCATCATTTCTAATAGTACAATAGTATTTCATCACAATCATTTTACCACAACTTGTTTAGCCATTCCCCAATTGATGGGTCATATCTCACTTTCCCTGCAGTAGATTGTTATTGCTATTCAGTTGTTTCAGTCATGTCTGACTCTTTGTGACCCCATTTGGGGTTTCTTGGCAAAGATGCAAGAGTGGTTTTGCCATTTCCTTTTCGCATTAATTTTACAGATGAGGAAACTGAGGCGGAGTTTAGTGACTTGCCCAGGGTCGCACAATGTCTGAGGCCAGATTTGAACTCAGGGAGATGAGTCTTCCTGACTCCAGACCCAGAACTCTATCCACTGCTAGCTGCCCCTTACAATAGAGAATAGCCTTCTAATTGGACTCTAAGCTCTACTCTTCTGCTCAGGTACCAAAATTATTTTCCTAAATCCCAAATTTGACCATGTCAGTCCTTATTCAATAATTGACTCCAAGATCAAATATCATTTCATTCATTTATGTTTTTTATTTTTGTGTAAAATTTATGATACATATGATAGGTAGAGTAGTACACGTATACTGTTCTATGAATAAGCAAATAATCATATTGGGAGTGTGTGCACAATTTTCTTTTACTGATGGGGCGCATGAACAAAAACATTTGGAGGCCACTACTCTTCTCTTCTCGAGGCTAAACACCTGCAAATCCTTTAACTTTTCTTCAGACGTCCTACCTTCTCCCTTCAAAAATTAATCTTATTTTCCTCCCGTGATCAGTTCCCGCTTATCCTCACTTTGAAGAAGGTGGAGGAGGGGGAAGAAGAGAAGAAAGCTTTACATGTGTTCTCAGCTAACTGACCTACCTTTTCTCTCTCGAGTTGGCAAAGAACACAGGTATAGTCCAAGGAAACTTGACCTCACATGGGCACTAGGGATCTTGACACAAGCACGACCAAATGAAGGCATGAGCTTGTTATCCTCCCACAGACGGCTCATCCGCACAAGCCAGGGCGGACTGGCTATCTACAGACGGTAGGTATAGGCCCAGGTCCTAAGAGACCGTAGCCCCCTCCTCTTGAGTGAATAGCCTTAATCCGGCATCAGCTGAGGCTGCACCAGGGAAGATTTAATGGATTAAGTGGAAAGAGGCATCAAAATGCTATTGAGAAAAACCATCTGTCAACAGTCATATGCAGGTGCTTCCTGCAGAAGCAAGGGAAAGAAGTATCTTAAGAAAGCCCTAAATAACTCTACATCAGGGAGGCTGATTTGATAAGTGACTCACCAGCAATGGCCTGGATGATTTCCTCTTGTGAGATTCAGCCTGATGCAACAGCTGAGCTTGCACTCAAGTGGGCCATGCCTAGGTATGGCCCTGGCAGATTGGGCCGTTGGTCTGTCAAGATCCTAGGTGTCAATGATGATCATAAGTGTGATTGGAGAAAGATGGGGAAACGTGTGACTCTACACATTCCAGAAAGAAGAGAGCGCCATAGAGCAAAGTCCTTCCTTCCTTTGGTGGTTCTTTTTATCTCGACGGCTTGTCTTCTTTGCTAGAACCTCCTTTCCCTGCTGTAGTCACAAAGGCCAAGGTTTGCATCCCAAAGTTTTAAGTTTTTCATCACTGAGCCAGTACAGTGTAGGGAAAGAGCCAGGGTAAGTGTATCTCTGGAAGAGAACCAAATCCAGGCATGTTGTTTAAGGTATACTTTAGCCTATTGAGAAGCAAGGGAGGGTTCCCCTGATTACTTCCCCACCCCACTGCGTGTGTAAGTCCTATGATCTAGCTCCTTTCCCAGTGAATTTCCAAGCACTGAAGAATTAGGGGTTATAAATGATCTCATACGATCCAGAATGCTTTGGAAAGGGACCGGTGGTATTCTCTTGTGTATCTGGCAAAGCGGCTGAGGATAGATGTCATTTTGTCAACACAGCAGCATGGCTCTTTCTGGGGCCTCTGACCATTTTCTTTTGCTCTCTTGGGTCTACTGTAGGAGGAGGGATACCTTTTTCCCTACAAAAAGAATCGGCCCCAAGAGGTCCTCATAACTAAAACAAAAATTCCCTCTTTTCAGGCCTCAGAGCTGTGTTGCCAAGGTGTGAAAGTAATTAGCTGCAGTTCCAACACTGCACTTACAGATGATATGAATGGGAAAAGAAGCATTTGGAGGCCAAGTCATGATCCTGGAACAGCCTTTTACCAAGAGCAGAGGCTTGTTTGGCCAGGTGAATCTACACGCTGTAATGAAGAGCCTTCAGAAAAAACTCCCTGAGGGAAAACTGAGATTGCTAAGGATTCTGGGAAAGGTCATGACTACCAACACTCAGCTGGCTAAGACAGCTTTTGAGAGGAGAAGCCCCTAAATTCTCTTATTCTAGTCTCCCAGCCCAAAACGCGGTATTGATTTAGATTTCCGGGAATGCTTTCTGTCAAAGTGATTTGTCTCCTTTTCTATAACAACTAACAACACTGCCATTGATTGGTATGCAAGGCATTCAGACTCAAGGCACATCTACCCAGCACAGGACAAAATTAATCAGAGGAGGACAGCTTTGAGAAACAGTCTCCACATTGGGATTACAGTTGCCGGTCTCTTCTGTGGGTTCCCAAGGTGCCCAGGCAAGCTGTGTGTAGCCTATCCCTTGCAAAATGTCTGTAACCTCAGTGCCAACTCCTGGGCATGAGCACACACACACACACACACACACACACACACACACACACACACACACACACCCCTCCTTTTTGCTGTTAGGCTAGAATTCACTGGACAATGACCTTGCTTTGTTGTGTCGCAGAATAAGCCAAAGAACTAATTTAAATGTAAGTGGCTGAGGCACCTCGGTGAAGAGGACCCAATAAACCAGGGAAGGCTAATAGTACTATGTTATGTCGGGCATGAACCCAGGGCTGTGTGCCAGGCTGGTGCAGCCTGAGATTTGAATCATTATTCACAATATTCACATTATGGTGTCGTTAGGATATTCCCTCTGGGCCTGAATTTTAATTGAAATCATTACATACCTTTTTACCTGGTTTTTCAACACGCTCTTGTTTATTCTAACTTCATAGTATGCATGGTAATTTATATCTCTCAGCCTCCCTCTCTTCCCCTCCCCTCCCTCTTTCCCCCTCCCCTCCCTCTTTCCCCCTCCCTCCTTTACTGTCTCCCTCTTTCTCTCCCTTTCCCTCCCTCTTAGCTCTTTCTCTCTCTCCTTCTCTCTCCTTTTCTCCTCTTTCTTTTTCTCTTTGCTCTCTCTCCTTCTTCCCCTCACCCCACCCCACCCCACTACCTACATGAGCTTAAACAAGTTACCTTATGTCTCAGCCTTAGCTTCCTAGTCAGATAAATAAGGAAGTTGGACTAGGTCTCCAACATTTCTTCTACCTTTAAATACATGATCTGATGGACCAACTTAAAGCAATTCACAAGTCTGCCAAAATGAGCTGTGGATACTGATGATTGGCTTATGTCCTTCTTCCTTCTTGTTTTTAAAAGGAAACGAAATGGGGGGGAGGGGTGCTTCACCAAGAAGTCCATTATAAACAAAAACTTACCAAAATACCAACATCCGCCATATGCATTACACTGGGCTAGGTTATGAGCTATAGAAGTAAATAAAAGGAAAGACGCCTTCTATGTGTTCACATGGAATTCAAAGAATAAAATGAATGCACTGGGACAATTATACAAAGAAAAGATGTGGTGTTGTCTCTTTGAAAGTTTGGGTTTTCAAAGCCAGGCCTTCCAAGCTTTCCTCCTCAGAACCTGCATCTGCAAATTTGGTAGGCCCCTAACCCATAAATGGCAGTTCTTGGAAATGGTCAAGTGAGCCAACCACATCTCCTAGGTCTGGAGAATTGGATTAAAGTCACATAGTTCCAGTCAATTGTGGTTTGCACTATTTCTTCACTCAGGAATAGCAACAAATATTGAGCAACAGAACAGATTCACCTAAATCAGACTTTTTGGGCAAATGCTTAAGATAGACAGCTTAAGACATATGACTTGAGTTTTGTTTGTTTTGTGGAAATAAGATTTTTACATCTTTCTCTACTTAGCATTCATACTGCATGTCTAGACATGCCTGTAATTTGGCTCCTGGTCCCAACATTGTGTGTGTGTGTGCATAAAACTCTTACCCAGCCCTCTACAAATAATTTACCTTAATTTTTAAAAATGAAGCATATGTATATATATATATATATACAGTCTCTCATTTTACCCAACAACTAAGAATTTGGGACTGTTTCCTATTTTACTGTCTCGGGAAAACCAAGATTCTTCCCTGGCTTTGTGACTCTATTTTGGGCAACAAAAACCCTCCCTACTTTTGTTGTTGTTTGTCCCTCATTTTTGAAGAGGACCATGACATCACGGAGGTGATGCCGTGACATGCTAGTGAATTGGATTTAAGTGAAGGTGGGCTATGCAAAGTCACCAGCTCCACTTTCTCCTCCAGGGCTATCTGGGGACCAGTGGCCAGATATACTTCAGGACAATTGGAGATGCACCCCCCCACACACACACACACACACACTCTTACAAGATACTTGAAAGATGGTTAGAGACACTAATTCTTTGAAGCTTTTGAAATGGAGGACTATTAAGGGAAGCATCCTTTTACAGCAGTACAGTAGAGAGAATGTATTGGGAGATCAGGATATTTAGATTCAAGTTCCAGCTGCCCCTTGCCAACGGCGTGGCCTTGGTCAAACCACTGAAGTCCTATGAACCTCAGTTTTCTTAGGTATAAAATGAAAATGTTCAACTAGATGAACTCCAAGCCTTCTTGTGTCATTACCTTCACTGGACTAATAGAGAAGAACAAAGAGTGAGGAACCCAGAAATTGATCCAAGATTCTGATGACTGGTTCTCTCATCTGCCTATTGTGAGAAAAATGTCTTTGTTTTTTCTTTGACTAATTGTAGAGCTTGGTACAAAAATCCATAAAGTGAATATTGAGACAAACTCTATTTCATTGTCCTGCTTCCTAACTTGCGGGTCATAATATAATAGACATTGCTAACCTGTCCCTGTGTCTGTGTTTTCACATTTAAATCCATTCACCATCCTGTACAGAAGACACGAGCTCCAAGTCAGAAGTCAGCAGCAGCTTCAGGGGCTCTAGAGGTCAGAGGCAACTTCCATTTCGATTCGAGGGCACATCAAGTCAGTTTTTCAAGGGATCCGCTTGTCTAGGTTGAAATCGTTTTATTCATTCTTGCCTTCCGTGAGAATAAGCCAGGATGAATTCTTCCTCCTCACGAAGATGAGTTTATTTTTCTTTCCCCGAGTATTTTAAGACCCTCGGACACATGCCCCACAGAAATTCCCTTTTCATTTCAGCTTGGGGTCTGGCCAATTGGTAAAAGCGTTCAGCGTATGTTTATTGCTTCTTTGTTCTCTAGCATTTTCTAGCGATTGGTGGCTGATTTCCCAGGCTGCAGCAAGCAGACAGTCGAAATCCTCTGGACTCACCAAGCACTCTAAAAAGGCCCAGGATTATTTCCCCAACTGAAGACCCTCACTAGTATACAGGGGAGCTATCATTCCCCTCTCTACACTGTTGCACAGAGCTCTCCTGCCTTCATAAGACCTATGGATGAAGAGACAAATCACAAGGCTTTTGTAGGGTGAGGGGGACAATGAGAGGCGCTAGTTTGCTTTGCTAGTTCTTCTCTGAAAGGCAGGGGACCTTTCCCCTTGACACTACGATCTGGAAGACCCTGGGGCCTCTGTTGTCTGGTTTCAAGTAAACAGCTGATATCAATTTGGAGAACAGATTCATGGGAGTTTGGGTGGGCATCAGCTTGTTTTTCCACCCTCAACAAGTTTGTGCCTCATCTTTAACTCTGCCAGCTGTCTAAGCTTCTGGGTATATGAATAAGATGCAAAAGATTGTTAGCACCCCTTCATAACCAATCGCATTAATAATCAACCCCAGCTCTTCCCCCCCCTGCCCCCCAAGGCCTGTTCCAATTTGCAGATCTCTTTCTTGAGAGGTGAGAGAACATTTTGTCTGAGGCCTGTCCCAGACCTCTGCAAAGTGCAAAGCTTTATATCAATGGGATCTATTATTGTTATTATTGCGAAGCCCTCCATCTCCACACTCTCCATCTGCTGCCGAGGTTCCCCGGGGATCAATGTTGTACAACTTGAAACAGGGCTGCAGTCATTCAGCTGTGCTTGAAATAGTCCTTCTCCTTCCCCTCCTGCCCCCAACCCCCTTGCCTAGAGGATTGCCTTCCTTCATTTCACACAACAACGAACTCATTATCCCCACGTCACCCTTCCTGTAGCATGGCCATTCCCATGTAGTGGGGTAGAAAGGAGGAGGGTTTTGTTCTCTAAGGAGTCACAGCCTTCATCACCAAGGACTGAATCCTTCTATCTGATATGAAACAAGTAGCCATTGCAAGCCTGAGAGGATGATCGTAAAGTCAGGTCTCACAAAAACCCAGCAGCAAACAGGGGCTCAGAAGGAAATGGAACCCCAAGCTGGAACGGGCCAGGCTCCCTCATCTGTACCTGATGCCCAATTTCAGTCTCAACAAGGATTTTCCTCTTCTGCTGCTGTCATATCCCTGACCTTTGCTTACCGTCAAAATTTAGGGTGGAGAAGTCCCATTTGTATTTTTTCATTAGTATCACTAGCTCTTATACCCACTTCCTTTTTCTTTCCTAGCCAATCTGGAAGCAAAGATTCTTCTTCTTCTTCTTCTCCTCCTCCTCCTTCTTCTCTTTTTCCTCCTACTTTTCCTTCTCCTCCTCCTTCTCCTCCTTCTCCTTCTCCTCCTCCTCCTCTTCTTCCTCCTTCTCTTATTTCAGTCATGTCTGAGTCTTTATGACTCCATTTGGGGTTTCCTTGGCAAGGATACTGATTTGCCGTTTCTTTCTCCAGCTCATTTTACAGATGAGGAAACTGAGGCAAACAGTCTTAAGTGACTTGCCCAGAGTTACACAGCTAGTAAGTGTCTGAGGACAGATTTGAACTCAGAAGATGAGTCTTCCTGACTCCAGCTCCAGCACTCTAACCACTGCACTATCTTGTTGCCCCAAGCAAAGACTGGGTCTTCTCAAAAATTTCCCTTTCATTGAGACCAGACAGAACCACCTTCCAGAAGTATCTGGATTCCTAGCTGGATTTGAGGATTTTCCCAGTTTTAGTTTATATGCTGAGAGCCGGTGCCTTACATATAGTATGTGCTTGATAATTGCTCGGTAGGTTGGACTAGACAGAAGCAAGGGCAAAGTAAAACAGAATTGATGGCCACATTTTCAAAGAATAATCAGTCTAGAAACAGAAGAGACCTCAGCAGTCATCTAGTCCAAACCCCTCATTTTAAGGAAAAGGAACTCGGCTCAAAGTCACATAGGTGGTTATGTCAGTTGTGATAGTTGACCCAAGGTCTTCTGACTCCAGAGCCAGTGTTCTTTCCATTGTGAATTAAAGGTCATAGAGAGCTTATCCTAAGACAATCCAATCTGGGACAAGTCTGTTGGCTCAAACTTCTGGGCCCAAAGGCCTCTTCTCCACAGCCTTTGGGTCTGTCCAGCTACCTTCTTTGCACGCTCTTTCCTCTTCCAACTCATCCTTCCTCTAACTGGGTCAATAACTTAGAGGCTTTGCCAATGGAGTAGACATTCCACCAGGTTTGACCAAGGAAGAAAGACTTGTGATATGCAATTAGTAATGGTATTTGTCATCCAAAGACTTACCTAATTAAACATGGAGGCCTTAATCATGAGAAGATGGAACACTAGATGAACTTTTTCAAGCACAGTAACATAAACAGTTGGGAAGAACAGTATATTCTATGTAGAGTTGTGAGTGCAATCACTGAAGTGACTGTCCACACTAAAAAATCACAATCTTCGAAATATTAAGTGTAATACCATGTACAAATCAATCTCCAATCATATCCATATACAATTCTCAATAATAGAAAAGTTCTTTACTCCTAAGGTTCATTGTCCCTTGTTTTTTGCCTTTCTACGTATGGCCAGCATTTAGCACAGAGCCAAGTACACAGTGGGCACTTAATAAATGTGTGTTGACTGGCTTGTCTACAGAGCACCAGCTCAGTCTATTTGCAAGGCTCTTTAACCCCCCCAAGAAACAACTGAGGACAGACAGGTTTAATAGGTGCACCCTCTGAGTCACTATGTTTATCACACCAGTGCCTCCCACAATTTTGGCTGGAACAGGGTAACTTGGCAAACTGGATAAAGCCAAGGCTGGCAGGTAATTTTAATTGCTCTTTCAACTCCCGCATTCCAGTGCAGACAGGGATTTCAGGCGTGTGCCAGGCTCATCAGGATTGTGAGGACTCTCAACTCTGTCAATCACTCAGCAGCTTCTGGAGCCAAGTCCAGCCACAGGGCAAGAGCCAACAGAGATAAACCTGAGAGAGTCTGACCCTACCATCAACCACACTCCTCTCATAAACTGAGCCTAGAAGACTAGAATCTGCCCATTAATCCAAGGACAGGGAGCAGGTAAACCACACATTGCTAGTTAGTTCTCTGCATATATAGAGCTGCCCCCTCCCCACTAGCTTTCTGCCGTTTGCCGTTATTTTGACCCTGGGTCTGGGGCAGGGGAACCTTGGGCAGCAGGTTCATCACCCCTGGTCTGGGCTATTTGCAGCGTGATTGTCTCAGCTCCAAGGCTGATCCTCTAGATTTTCCCAACTTCACTCCATCAACATTTCACCCTGAAGATGCCTCCACCCTTGCATTCATTTTACCTTTTATACACAGCCTTCCCACATTAGAATGGAAGCTAATTGAGGGCACGGACTTTCTTCCTGTTAGTCTTAAATTCAATACATCCAAAATAGAACTTCTTATCTTCCCCCCTAAATCCTTTTCCCACCTCCTACCTTCCCTATTACTGTAGAGGGCGATACCATCCTCCCAGTCCCTTGGATTCAAAACCTAGGAGTCATCCTGAACTCTTCACTATCTCTCATCCTTTACCCCACCCCCAACTCCCAAAGTCTCCCAAATAGGCCCATTTCTCTTCTCTAACACTTTGCAAAACCTCATCACCTCACACCTGGATTATTACAATAGCTACTCCCACCCATCCTATATCAATAGTGTGTTCCTGGAACCACCATTTAAGGAAATGCTATAACTATAGCACGATGGTACCTCCAGTCCCCCCAAACCAGCTGCATTTTACCTTTTACATGTGGTCTTCCCACATTAGAATGGAAGCTAATTGAGAGCATGGACTTTCTTCTTGTTCATCTTCAATTCAATACATCCAAAATAGAACTTCTTAACTTCCCCCACCTCCTACCTTCCCTGTCACTGTAGAGGGTAACACCATCCTCCCAGTCCCTTAGATTCACAACCTAGGAGTCATCCTGAACTCCTCAGTATCTCTCACCCCCCACCCCCATCTCCCAACATCTCCCAAATAGGCCCCCTTCTCTCCTTTAACACTGCTACCAATCTAGTACAGACTCTCATCACCTCACACCTGGATTAAATTACAATAGCTACTCCTGTCCATCCCATATTCAACCACTAAAGTGATTTTCCTAAAACAAAGGTCTGATCCTGTTACTCCCCCCTCTTCTTAATAAACTCCAGTGGCTCCCTGTTGCTTCCAGTATCAAACACAAAAAGCTCTGTTTGGTGTTCAAAGCCCTTCATAACCTAGCCTGCCCTACTTTTCTAGTCTTCTTACACCTTCCTCCCCAACAGCTATTCTTCGGTCCAACGAGAGTATACTGTTCCATGAACAAGACACTCCACCTCTCGGCTCTAGACATGCTGGCTATCCCTCATGCCTGGAGTGTTCTTCCTCCTCTCTGCCAGCTACTGATCTTCCAGGCTTCCTAAAGTCCCAACTAAAATCCCACCTTCTAAAGGAAGCCTTCTGTAAACCTTGTTAATTCCGGCTGTCTCCACAGTTAGATTGTAAGCCCCTTGAGGGCAGGGACTGTCTTTAGACTCTTCTTTATCCCCCAAAAATGCTTAGTAGAGTAATAAGGAACACAAACATATCAATTAGCACAGATGGGGCTTTTTTATGCAAATAGGCAAAGGAACTGTGCTTTGTCAGTGTGAGACTTCCAGGATGGAAACTCTATCTATTAACCTAGGGAGCTCCTTTGCTTACTTAGTTTACTAGGTTAGAAGTTTGCTAGGTTAAAAGTTTTACATAGTTTACTGGGGTTAGAAGCAGGGTTCAAACCTAAATGTTTCTGCCTCCAGGCCTAGCACTCTATCCACTACACTGCTGCTTCTTTTTGCATTTAGAAAATAATATTAATACTATTTACAAGGAAAAGCTCAGAAGGGTAGTCAAAGAGGACTATGGGAGGCATATTGAATATGTCTATGATGTGAAAAGAAATACATCAATTCAACTTTCTTCAATAATGCTCATTATAATGGTAATGACACCATCTTGTGCTGCCATCTCAACTTTACCTTTTCCCAAGTGCTCTCACAACTCTTGTCTCCTTTATTTTCATGAGGTATTACTGTTTCCATTTTATGGATGAGAAAACTGAGGTCAGGGCCCCCTCTAGGGAAGGGAGTGTGCTGGGCTACATAGGAAAGTCAGAGAGAGGTGAAAGAAGAGACACCACAAGGCTCAGCCAGGTATTTATGGGCCCCTGGGCAAGTTCTTTGAAGGTGAGGCGTCTTGAAGTCTTGTAAGATGTTGTAGAAGGTGACCTTGATCTTCCTGTGGTGTTTCCCCTACCCTTCCATCTCTACTGTTGCTGCCCTCGGTTTAACACACATATTCTCAAAAGCTCATGATTTTGACTTGGTGAGCTATTGACAACCCCCCTCTACTCCTGACCTCATGTTCTCTTTGGCCTCCTCTCTGCCCCTGGTCTGGCAAACAGATTCTAAGTCCTGAGTGTTCCTTTTGCTGGAGCATTTCTTTGGTCTGTCATCCTTGCCGCTCTGGGCTTAATCTTGCCATAAAGATGGAGCAGGAAAGAGCCAAACTCCCTGCCCTTGACAGGTCTAAACGGGGTAGGTGGTTTTGTGTACTTATTCAAGCTAAAACCACAGCCCAGGGCTCCTATCTCCTTTCCTTCCAGTGGACAGACAAACTGCAGGTTCCCAAACCGGATGTCCCTGCCACTGTGTAAAAAAAAACCATCAGTGTTATGATGATCTGAACTTCCTCATTCTCCTCTGATTACTTCTGATTCTAATGTTTTTCTTTACATAGGTAGCCTGGGGGAATTTGCCTAATTCTTTTATCTCTTTGAATCATCTCTCCAGGCCCAGGGAAAGCAAATTCTCCTGGGCTACACATGTAAATGTAAGAAAAGTATGTCTCCTTTATGCCACACAAAGTGAGCAGGGTCTAATCAAAGCTGTGCTCCAGCCCTCCTGATCTTAGATAAGTGAGCCCCCATCAGGGCTTCCTCCTATAAATAGATATCTTTCTTCCTATAAATAGATAAACTCCTCTCGAGTCCACTGGTGCCAAGCTATCCATAGAACCATGGAGTCCCAGCACACTCCAGGAGTAATGAAATGAACCACCTGCCTGAGCTCAGCTGCGGCATCTGGGACACGTCTTATGAGTATCTGACTGTACTGGGTACCTGAAACACAAATTTATCCAGTATAGCCTCTCTTGGACCACACAATCATCCTCTGTAGCTTGGGGCAGGGGAAGGGAACTGGAAGGGGGGGATGTCAGATTTATACAAATGAATCGCCATAAATGCTTTAGATTCCTCTCAGAGCTCAGCTTAAACACCACTCTCAATAGGAAACCTTTCCTGATTCCCAGGCCCACCACTGCCCAGGCACACATAAGTGGTACAATGGATAGCATGGTGTGTTTGGAGTCAGGGAGACTGGAATTCAAATCCTGTGTCAGATACGTAGTAGCTGTGTGACCTTGGGCAAGTCACTTAACTCTGTCTGCCTCATTTTCATGATCTGCCAAATGGGGATCATAACAGCACCTATGTCACGGGGTTGTTGTGAGCATTGAATGGAATAATGGGTAAAGTTCTTTGAAAACCTCAAAGTACTATAGAAATGCTAGCCTTAATGCTGCCTCTCCCTCAAATCATCTTGTATCTATTTTGTTTCTACTTATCTGTAGATTTCTTGTTTCCCCCAGGTACATTCCATAATATTCCATAATTCCATAAGTTCCATAAGGGCAAGGAGCAAAAATTTCCTTGTATCTCCAGTGCCTAGCACAATGACTGGTACGTGGTGGATGCTGATAAATGATTGTTTGTTGGGCGTGGATGTGCCTGTTATTCCCAGCCACTGGGGAGGGAGCTACTGTGCTGCAGAGGGGCTAATGCCAATCTGGTGTCCACACCAAGTCTGACACCAGTGTGGTGTGCCCCAAGGAGGGAGAGGCCACCAGGCTGACTAAGGGGGAACAAGCCAGCCCAGATCTGAAACAGAGCAGGTCAAAGATTCTGTGCCATCACTAACAGAATTGGACTCGTAAGTAGCCGCTGCACTTCCAGCACTGGTGATGTAGAGACCCAGCCTATCAATAAACAAACAAACAAAAGTAAATGAGTGAAGGAATATAAGCAAATAGACTGACTGGCAGAGAGAGAAATGGGTAGATGGCAGACAGATAGATCCCCTCCCTGGATCACTGCCTTGCTTGTCTAGTTCAATAAGGCCATGAGCTATTTCTAGGCAGGGTTACCCAAGATGGACAAGTCAGAGTGGAGAGTCCTGACAATAGGCTATCCACTGAGAAGGAAATGACAAACTACTCCAGTGCCTTTGCCAAGAAAATCCCACGGACTGTATTAAAATGCTAAAAGATATGACATCAGAAGGGGATCCCCTCAGGTAAGAAAGTGTCCGACACGTTCAGCAAACATGAGCTCAGACAGGCTTTGGAAGACAGAAGGGTCTGACATGCTCTGGTCTGTGAGATCATGAGGAGTTGGACATGACTCAACAGCAACAACAACAGATGGAAAGTTAGAGAATAAGAAGATAGAGGATTAGACAGAGAGAGAGAGAGAGAGAGAGAGAGAGAGAGAGAGAGAGAGAGAGAGAGGGAGAGGGAGTGGGAGAGGGAGAGGAAGAGGGAGAGAGAGGGAGAGGAAATAGGTAGATAGCCAGATAAATAGATTGATAGAAAATAGGTGGATAGATAGATAGATAGGAAATAAATTGATAGGAAATAGGTAGATAGATAGGAAATAGGTAGAGAGATAGGAAATGTATTGATAGGAAATAGATCAGGGCTTAGGTTTTTATTGAAACAATAGACATTATATTTTGATTTGCCATTTTAGTGAGAGTTCTGTGGTCACTCAGCTGCCCTTACTAAAGCATTTATGTAAATTTCTATGCTTGTAGGCAGGCGCATAAATCACACTGCAGGCTTCATGCAGCCTATCAGTGGCATGCAGCCCGCAGGGCCGCATTTTGGACAGCCCTGAGATAGATAGATAGATAGATAGATAGATAGATAGATAGATAGATAGATAGATAGATAGATGGATGGATGGATAGATAGATAGGAAATAGATTGATAAGAAATAGGTAGATAGATCGACATATAGATACATAAGAAATAGTTGGTAGATAGGTAGATAAGCAAACAAATGCTTGTTGACTGATGAATGGACTTAGGGGAAGGATAGGACATCATACATGAGAGGCTCTGAAAAGCACAGACATTTGTGGTGAGACTTGGATTTGAGTCTAGATCTGAAGACCTAGAACTCAAAGAGACTTAAAGAAACCCAAACCGTTCATTTTATAGTTGAGAAAATTGCCTCCCTGAGACAGGAAGTGACTAGCTCAGATTCACAGTTAGCAAACAGCAGAGTCTAAATTCCAGCCCCAGGTCTGTGATTGCAGCAATCTTTTGCTCTTTCCACAGGACCAAGCTCACCGTGGGACTTGGAGGAGTCAGTTAAACACTTGGCACCTCAACTATCTCCCTTGTAAAATAAGGAAGCTGGTCCGGCGCCAGGTGGTGAGTAGACTACCCACGGGCAGCATATGGCCCACAGCACTCCCCAGTGAGACCCAAACCAGATTAAAGTGTCTTTGGGGAATACATAACAAAATAAAAATACAATAAAACATAGATAATATTACATTTTAAAATGAAGTAAATACATAGACCGCAGGGATCTTTAGGAACAGCTTTACTGGCCCCCATTTTTATTTGAGACCTATACCTCTGGTGTAGATGACCTTTAAAGTTCCTTCTAGCTTTAACAGGCTGCCAATAAAGAGCCCGTGATCACTTATTAATCCCATTATACTGTGTAGTTGTCCTTTGCTCAGTAAGTTAGGTAGGTCCTCTGGGGGACACCCAGTATTATTGTACTCCTGTTTGCAGATGACCTTTAAAAATAATTTGACAACCTTTTTAGAACGATCCATCGTCTTTAGAGCTAGGTTGTTAAATGTTGACTAAGCCCCTCCCCTCTTCAGTTTCAGGGACTAGTCTGGTAGCTGAATTATGGGGTAAGATAATAGGAATAAGCAGTGGTCTCCAGTCTAGGTGATACCTGCATTTGAATCCCACCTGTCCCAGGTACTGCCAGCATAGACAAGTCAATCTCTCTGACCCTCAATTTCTCCATTTGTCAAATGGAGATCATGATAGGACTTAGCTCGTAGGATGATAGACTTAGAGCTAGAAGTGATCTCGGGTGCCATTGATCCAACCTCCTCATTACCCAAGTTGACTTGGTTGTTTCAGGAGTGAAATTTGAACCCAAAGCCTCTGACTCCAAATCCACTGCTTTTTTCACTGCCTCATAGAATTATTGTGAGGATCAAGTCAAAATAATGTATATCAAGGGCTGTCTAAACAGCAGCTCGTACTTTCTCAAGCTTAAAATATCAGCAGAATAGATGTTTTTCCACCTTCTCAAGTGTCTTGATTCATTTGTACCTTTTTAAGTAGGAAGCGTATTAGTGACAATTGGGTCCGCAGGTTCTCTGAGAGAAAAAAACGTTCAATGAAATTGGGTCTGTATGAAGGATTTCGGACAGCCAGTCAGGGCCATGGGCTGAAACGATGCATTCAGGTCCTTTCTTCCTGGAGTTTCCAGTAGGCCAGATGCTTTGATTTCCCAGTGCTGAAGGATTCCGTAATGTGACCTGGGTCAAAGCCAATGGGAATCCTATAGTTAAAATTGATAGACTTTTCTGAAGAGGTCAGCAGGGCATCTGTGCTGTAGGGGAAATATCATCGCTCTTCCTTTGAAAAATTGTGGTCCACGGGGATACTCAAGTTGGAAATTTAAGATGGCTGAGTTCTATTTGTCTCGAGTGATAATTCACCATCTGACTCACCCAAGTTATCCAAATGCTTGATGTCTCCATTGGGAAAATGAGACTATGGATGGCTCCTTCTCCAGGCACGGAGTGGGCCTGATGCTCTGACCCAGAGGTCAGAGACTGGCCCCGTACAACCTGTGGAAGGAAATCTCCGTGAATTGAACAGAAGTATGTAGGAGGAGATTCCATTACAACTTCTTTATTATTTCAGTCACATCTACCTCTTCATGACCCCATTTGGGGTTTTCCCGGCAAAGACACTGGAGTGGTTTGCATTTCCGTCCCCAACTTACGTTACCGATGAAGAAACTAAGGCACAGTTTGCTCAGGTCATACAACTAGTAAGTGTCTGAGGTCAGATTTGAATTCAGGAAGATAAGTCTTCCTGGTTCCAGACCCAGCATTCTATCCACTATACCATCTGGCTGCCCATTACAACTCCTACATAGCAGCAGACCCAATGAGACAGAACCTGGCATGGAACTCCTTTTGAAGATCAAGTTGGTTTCCCATCATCACTCTTTGCTTAGCTGAAAGGGACTGTAAAAATCATCTAGTCAACCTCTCCCATTTTATAGATGAGAAACTGAGAGCCAGAAAGGATTATTTCACTTTTCCAAGGTAACACATCTATTTATCAGTAAAGTTAGGACAAACTCAAAACTCTCCTGATTCCTAGTTCAGTGTTCTACAGAAAGGAAAGAAAAAGCATTTATTAAGTACTTTTTAATCACTGAACTAAAAAAAATGGGAATAAAAATAGAAAGCTAGACAATCCCTGCTCTCAAAGAGTTCATATTCTAGCTAACAGACACAACATATATGCTAGAGTTCAGCTGCAGGACCAATGGAAAAGTCTTGTGGTCCGGAGGTTGTACCTTAGGGAAGGGAGATCATGGTGGGATCTGGGAGAGATGGTTTCAGCTAGGGGTGTTGGGGGATGTCCAAAAGTATGGGCTCATTCCTTCAGTGCTCAGTGGCAATCTCTGAGTGGATTCTGGTATGGGATAGTTGGGGGGGCCACCCTTCAACAAACTGGCATATGAAATTCAATTTGGGCATAAGCTGAAAAACTGGGCATAAGGGGAATAGGAGAAAGACAGGAAGCTTTCTGACTTTTCTGCAAGGTCGGAAGGGAAAATATGCTGCTCCAAGTCTATCCATCAGTGTTCGGCTCTGTAGAAGAAGCTGTTTGTGAGTCACATATGCACCCTTCAAAGACTTCAAAACACTTCAAGGAAAAACACTTCAAGAGAATCAAGTCAGTGAGGGCAGAAAATGAGAGGTTTCTGGAAGGCTCTGACCTCTTCTGTTTCTGTTTTGTTTTTAGATGTTTTATCTTTCAGTGATGAAGCTGAAGAGCATTATAGGATGACTGCAATACACAGTGTCTATGAGGAAGACAAAATGGACTCCAAGGATCACTGCCTTCCCACTCAAGGGGCTCTCTCTTCTTCTATGAGCCAACTGGCTTATGGACAGTGCACCCTGGAATATTGCAGCACCCTCCTAATTGGTCTCTTTACATTGAGTCTCTCCTCCAGCTCTAAACCATCTTCCACCCAACTACCAAAGTGATTTTCCATAAGCACAGAACGGACCAAATCACCCCCCTGCTCAGCAAACTCCATTAGCTGTTTATTATCTCTAGGATGAAATATAAACATGTTTGGCTTTTAAGGCCCTTCACAACCCGCACCGTGCCCCGCCCCAAACATACCCTATATTTTCAGGTTCATTATCCACTACTCCCCTTCCTGGGCTCTAGGGTCCAGCCAAATTACCCTTCCTGACATGCCATGCCACATCCCGTTTCTGCGCTCCATGCTTGGAATGCACCCCCACCCATAGAATCGCTCGCTTCTTTCAAGACTGCTCAGACACCATCTTCTATGTGCAGCCTTCACTGCTGGTGCCTTTCTTCCCTAATGACTTGGTATGTACTCTGCTTATACTTTCTATGTGTCTGAGTTCTCCCAGTTCCCCCCTCCCCCCTCTCCCCAATAGAATGTAAACTTCTTGAAAGCAGGAATTGTTTTGTTTTTTGTTTTTCTATCTCAAGCCCCATTTTGTATCCCTGGTGTTTTGTAAATGCTTGTTGATTTTATTGAATCATGGGATCACAGACCTTGCACTGCAAGGGACCTCCAAGGTCATATTGTCCAACTCTGTCATTTTACAAATGAGGAAACTAAGGCCCAAATATCTCACAAGTAGCAAAGGAACCGAAGCAGGATTTGAATCCAGGTCTTCTGAATCCAAATGTGGAGTTCTTTTCATGGTCCTATGTTGCTTCTCAAAGAAGAAGAAAGAAGCAAGTGTTTTACCCCTTTAGTTGGCAGCCTAAATTTAAGCTCTAGCCTCTCCTCCCCACCAGCATCATTTCGAAAAAGAGCAGCTGACCCAGAGTCAACCATTTAATAAGAATAACAATGATAGCTTTTATTTAGCTTTATATGGTTTGCAAAGTGCTTTACATGCATCAGATATACTTTTTTTAGGTATAAATGTTATCCCATTTTGCAGATGACAAAACTGAGGGTGATAGAAGCTGAAGTGACTTGCCCAAGGTCATCCCTCTAACAAATATAGAAGTAAGAATGCAAACTCGGGTCATGTTGATTCCAAGTCCAACACTTTACCATGGTTATTAAATAAAAGGGTGATTTTCGAGGTCACAGCATTCCCTGCCAGCAACCTCCGCAGCACAGGTGATGTTTGGACAGAATTTACATTTATGCCTGTGCCTTCGGGGACTAATCCTGCAGGTGTGGGAGACAAGTTGGTCAGGAAGCTTTCAAATCTGCCCACAGTTCCTTGTTCCTTCCTGGCCACAAACAAAGAAGCCCAAAGTCAGCAAGTACTGCCTTCCCCCCTCCACTCACCAAACCACCCACCAGTGGCCAGTGACAGTCTCCCAAGAAACCAGAATGCTCTTTGTGCAAGAAATAAGACTCTGCCACTTCGTTGGTCTGTGTGGGAGCGACTCCCTGAAAGGCACAAAGCTCGGCTCTCCAGGTTCCATCTCAGCTGGGTAACTAAAGTGCTTAGAAGTCTAAAAATGATGGTGGCGAGGATGGGGGAAGGGTTAGGAGAGAAAACCAGGGCCAAACAACGTGAAAGAGAAGCTGAAAGCAGGAGAAGAAAGAAAAAAAAACTGGCTAGAAGAGAAAACAATTCATCAGCAGGACCAGGAATTGCCATCAGTTAGATTTACTGCACTCATACGCCAAACTGCTGCCGACCGTAATTAACTTCAAGAAAAACCCTATCTCCCAGCTTAGATTCAATTAATTCACATGGTGTTTATTGGAGAGCTTTCATTATTACATGATGGGAGGATGGGCGGGGTCCCCAGCTCAGCTAACCCTCCAGTCTCTTCCCCAGGACAATTTATATGTCAGTTATATTGTGTTGGGCTGTGGGGCAGTGACAGAATGAATAGATAAGTGTTTGTGGGAGCACATATTCAGGAAGACGCCACATTAAGCAAGCATGGCCACTGGGTGATGTCATTTTTTTTTCCTGGCTATTTGTCTGAAATCTGAGAGAGGAGAAAAAAAAAAAAAAACCACATCACCACCATCTATAGCTATCCGAGTATGATTTAATCTGATATGTCTTTGAAGCTCTAATTGTTATCAAATTAATTTGTATAAAAAAGCTAAGGCTCTTTGGGCCGGTTGTTTGCTTGAAGGAAAGGAAGGAGAAAAGAAACAGCTGTAAGAACATGCTAAATGTCTGTGGAAGGGTCCTGTGGTTGGTAAACATCTCACATAAGGCATCTTCCTTCTTCAGGGAAGTAGTGTCTGACAGGGACTGCAAGGGACGGGTTCGGCTGAATGCATTTTATTCTGCTTTCCATCTTGTTGAAAATGGATGAAAAGCTCTCCAAAATGTCCTCTGTGTATAGCAGTGGGGAGGGAGAAAGCAGAGGTTGAAGAGGAGGTAGCCTGGTCAAAAGAAAAAAAAAATCCAACAAGGATCCCTATAGAAGAATACATATCCTGCTACAAGGGCAATTTCTTTCCCCTGAAATTGAAATCAATATTAAATTAAACCTGTGAGCTTCATCTCCATGGGTAACTGGTAGTGAACTTGCTAGTTCTCTTTCCTGGCCAACTGACACAGTATCACCTGCAGCAAATCTGCCTGGACTACTAATATTTGGGGCAAGTTTCCATGCCTGCAACGTGCATGTTCCCCAGGACAGAAATAGATTAATACATTTGTCTATTCCCTGTTGCTTGGGAGCAAATGAGAAAGAAAAAAAAAACCTCATAAAACCAAGGTTTGTAGAGAGAACAAGGAAAATGGAGGAAAAAATTTCGGCTCCTAAAGCATCCTCATCCTGTTAACAAGCTCTGTCACCTGTGGCAGGTCGGTTAAGGGGATATTGATCTCTGGAAGAAGCTGGTCTGAAATATTATCTTGGAGGCTCCAATGAGACTCCTTTTCTCCCTTGCTTTAGAGAATAATTATTCATTGTCCTCTTAATCTTTCAATTTGCTGATTTCACTACTTAGCTATTTTTTTTTCCAGGACAGAGTGATTCCATGTTGAGGCCGCCCAGGAAGGCATATTAGGAAAAAGTCATTAAGAGCAGCTAACCCAGAGCCCCAGAATCATACCATGGAAGTGACATTGCACAAAAGCAATTCTCTCTGTCGCAGTTGCTTGTTGCTAGTGTTATGTTCCCTGGCCAGTCTGTAGTCCTCGCCAGAATATGATTTTCATTCAACAAAAGCATAGAACTTGTCTTCACCCCACTGTCCTCTCCCTCTCATGGCTCCCACAGGATGGCACATAGCCATCTCTGCCATGAAAAAGATGGAGGGTGAGCCAAAGGCATCATTCTCCCTGAGGACAGCAGAAAGGATGACCTCAATTGAACTGGCACTGAAAGCATTGAGTCAGATTAAAAAAAAAAACAAGGAAGAACTTCCTAAACATGGAAATAGAGATGATAAGCAACATTTTCACGGGTCCCATCACCATTGTCCCGAAGACCTTCCCCTCCAAAACCCCGTACCTCTTCTTATGCTAGCTGAGACACTGAGTGGGCAGGAGGGACAGAAGTAATGGCCGTGAGATAAATAACATTCCCAGAAGTCACTCCTGTCCTTATCTAAATGATGGTTTCCAGTTTGCTGAATAACTAGGTTTAAATTCCAAAATGGCAAATACTACTTCTATAGGGTAAGCTAGTATACTGTAACTGTACTTGTTAATATGAACATGTCAATGATGAGAGACAGGAATAATTTTCCCTAGGCTACAAGGAGGTTAAACTATGATTTTATTTTATTATAAATTATATTAGATTAGATTAGATTAGATTAGATTGTATTATATTGTATTGTATTATATTATATTGTGTTGTGTTGTATTATATTACATTATATTAATGTTATATGTTTAATTTAATTATATAATATATTTATTATATTTTACTATTGAAAAAAGATCCTGTCCAGCGTGGCCCTGGACAGGATGACCCCATGAGAACCTGTATAGTCAGTCCTTTGTACCTTATGGTACAATTCTATGAGCCTAAAGGAAAAGAGACCTCCCTGGATTGAAAAGAGGAATCTGGAAATACATGACAAAATTGGATCAAAGATTTATCATGAGAAAGCTTCTCATGGTGGATGGAGAGCCATCCTCAGAGTCAGGTTTAAGACATATGCCAATTCCAAGTCATTTAATTTCTCAGTGACCCAGGTAATGCTCTAACATCATAAGCTGAAAGTTAGTTGCTCTAGGAAGACGTATATTAACTGACACAAAATGAAATGAGCAGAACCAAGAGAACATTGTATACAGTAAAAGCAATATTGTATAATGATCCACCATGAATGACGTAGTGAGTCTCAGCAATACAATGATGTAAAACAATTCCTAATGACTCGTGATGAAAAATGCTATCCACCTTCAGAGAAAAAACTGGTAGAGTCTAAATGCGTATGGGAGCATACTTTCTTCAACTTTATTTTTCTTGAGGTTTGTGTTGTTTTATTTTGATCTATGTCTTCTTTCACAACATGACTAATACGAAAATGTGTTTTGCATGACTATACACATATAACCTATATCAAATTCTTTGTCTTCTCAGTAAGTGGGGGGGGAGGAGAGAATTTGGAACTTAAAATAAAAAAAAAATATATATTAAACACTTTTACATCTAATTGGAAAAAAATAATTTTTTAAATCAGCTACTGACAGAGAGCAAGTCCTTGCCAGGAGTTCCCTATATCAATGAAACCATAGGGTCAGACTTTTTAAATAGCATTAATTACTTATAAGTAAAAAAGCTTCACAGACCAGCCCTTTGGACAGATGGTAATGCACTATAGTACACAGAACCCAAAAGAGATATATGCCATTATTACATGGTCTGAATATGGACAACTGATGTTGCCTGCCCAGGTCAGGAAATCAGTCACGGTTTAAGAGAAGTTTTGCCAACTTCATTTGTCTACTTGGGAATTCGGCTTTAAACTATCATATCTATATGCAACTGGTCACGTGCATTTGAAAGCAGTAGCTTTACTAGACAGCAATTCCAGGGGCTGTAATGCCCCATTGGGAAATAAAGTGTTTCTAAAAAAAGCTTCAATAAACACTTTTTTTAAAAAAAAGAAAGATGTTCTGCATAACTGAATTTTCCATGTAACTTGCCTTTTTCCTTTAACCATTCTTGAATGGAAATCTAACTCACATTACATGCTTCACTTTCTGCTTTTTAAAAAAATGATCTTTTCTTGATATCAAGATGGATGCTAATTATTATACTACACTAATTATGACATTATACTTCGTTAATTATCATTATACTGTGGGGCAATAAAATTCTGCTCTTGAGGATCTTTGAGGCATTCCTACACTTCACAGTACGGTCAATGCATTCTGTGTCCACTGCCACCCAAATTCAGCTGTCACTGGGACAGGAAGCACTACCAGCAGGGAGGAAATCGGAACAGCCAAAACCCAGGTGGAAGCTTAGAGGGGACAGGGCAAGTCCAGACACTGAGGCATTAAAGAACAGCAGCCTGGAAAGCAGCTCATTCGGGGTCACTTCTTCCTTGAACATTTGCCTTCACCCTCGACCACACCTACAGGTTCTTCCTCTTTGCATCCGAGTGCTCACAAAGTGCCCGGTTTCTGGACTTCGAATGCATCTCCTAACTCTGGCCCTCTTGCTTCTTCACTGCTACATCGGCCTTCCACAACCTTTCTTTTGTTTCTGCACACCACCTGCCAAGAGTCTGTCATTGTTTTCTTTCTTCTACTATAAAGAGGCTCCTGTCTGTGGATAGGGCCAGGGGGAACATGCTTGCTTCTGAATTAAATATTCCCTTAACGGGGTTGGATTGTGAAGCGTCATCTTGGTGGTATGTAGATTATCATTGCCATAAAAACATCCCTGGCTCATTTGATGTATAACAAATACTCTGGGAACTGGGTGGATGCTTCAGTAGGTGACCTTGGGGAATAGAGCTGAGTTGGGTAGCTCAGGTCCTGCTGGCCAGGAGAGGAATCCTTTAGTGCAGTATATACTAGGTGCTTAATAAATGCTTATTGACCTAGTATCTGAAGCCATGGAGAAGTAACTTTTGAAGAAGCTACCCCAAAGTTCAGGAAACGCTTTTGGAATATGTGTTGACTGTTTTTCCTTAGGCCTAAGAATGTTGGGCTTTCTACAACAAAAAAGATTTTTGTTCAATGTCATGTCTGTTCTGTATCACCTAACAAGACTGAGAGGCAATAGCTTCTCCAAATGGTGACATGGACAGAATATGGACAGTGAATGTCCTGCCTCTACCATTTGCTAGGCAGATGTCTGAACTTTTCTGAGTCTCATTTTCTTCATCCATAAAATGGGTATAATAACACTTTCAACCTCTTACAGTCATTGCGAAGGTCAGACAAAATAATATGTAGGTACCCGTATTGTTCTTTATACAAATATCATTCCTGTGACCATCACCTGAGAAATCCCCTGAAGCTGCAATATAACAAGTTCTTAAAAAAAACCAACTAAACCTTCTCAGTGAGGTGGAAAGAGAAAATTCCAGGAGACTGCAGGCTCCCCATTTTCAAGAAAAACGGTCTCTATATTCCTTTCAACAATCACCAAGAGACATCGCCCTTTTTACAAAGGCCTTGGAAAATGGCTTATAAGAAAAAGCTGAATGAGTTGTTGCTTTTCAGCTTTAAATATCAGAAAGATTGCACGATTGCGTCACACTACAGTTAAACCCTCAGAGTTTCCACTGTTTCATGATTCCCTTTCTCGGTTTCTGCCAAAAGGAGGATATGTCTGAGGACCTTGTTTCCTTTATTTTGGTTTTGGTTTCTGCTTTCTTGTCCCCTGGGTGTTTTGGAGTAGTTGGAATATGTCTTTGTCTCTACACGTCCCTCTCCCTGTCTATCTTTTTCTCTAACAATTACCTATTTGGTTATCCGTGGGACCTAGAAAAACAGGGACAAGAATCACACAGGATGAAAAAGCAGATCTAGAGAGATTGCAATTTACTTCAGTGGAGGGAGTATCCACGTCGATGAAATCACAGATATTTTTCAAATGATAGTAACAGCTAACAAAACACTTAGCATTTTATTTCATCAAAGCATTTGGGAAAGTAGAAACCAAAATATTCTGATACTTCTAGGAGAAGGGGCATAGGCATGCCCACTATTTAATCTGTGGATAATATGATGCTAAAGATTAAAGCAAGTTTCAAAAAGTACTGGAAGAAATGACCATTTCTTAAATCTAGTCCTCATTTTTTTACTATTTTTTTCTACTTTGGTGACCCATAAAAAGCACAGTAGAAATGACATTGGATTCAAAGTCAGAGGAGATGGGTTCAAATTCCAGCTCCGCTAATGACTACAAGTCACTTACCCCTATCTGGGCCTCATCTAGAAAATGAAAGGGTTGTGTTAGATAATTTCAAATATTCATCTTCCACATAGATGCCAAATTATTATTCCTAATACATAGATCTCACCATTTTATCCTTCTTTTCAAATAATTCAAATAGTTTTTTATTGCCTCTAAAAGAGAACATAAAATCCTTGGCCTGACATTTAAAGCCCTCCAGAACTGGGTTCATACCTAATTTTCCAATTTGATTTCATAGTGTTTAGTCCCATACACTCTCTATCCTATTAAAACAGACCTGCTTGCTGCTCCTCGCACATTACATTCTGTCTCTTTCCTCCACCCCTTTGCAAAAGTGGTCCTTCATGCCTAGAATATACTCCTTCCTCCCCTGCTAGAATCCGATGAAGTCCAGCTCAGGTACCAGCTCCTAGGAAGACTTTTGTGATTTTCCTGCTAGTTATTAGCACTTTCTCCCTCTTGAGATTACTCTTTATTTATTTACTTGTGTAAATGCTGTGTTTACTCCCTTTCTCTCAGTTAAATCTAAACACCTCATGGGCTGGAATTTCTTGATTTTTGTCTTCGTTTTCCCCCAGCGCCTAGCTCAAAGCTGGGCACATAATAGGCACTTAATAAATATTTATTGGATTTCTTCCAGACCTAAATCCCATGAATATACGATCCAATGACTATCAGACAAGATACACATCATTTCCTGTCTTCAGGCATTTTCTCTGACTGTTCTTCAAGCCTGGAATGATCTACCACCTCATCTGTCTCCTCCCTTCCCTGGCTTCTTTCAATCTCCAACTAAAATCTCACTTTCTGTAACAAGCCCAAGGCCCTTTTGGGCCCCCAAAACTTGTGCTCTCCCTCTGCTGATTCTCTCCAATTTATTCCTAGATAATAACTTGTTTATACCTAGTTTTTTGCATGGGATTTCCCCATTCCACTATGTGTGAGCTCCTTGAGACCAGGGATTAGGTTTTTTGTTTTGTTTTGTTTGGGGGAGGGGCTTTTTGTTTTCTTCCTTCTTTGTATCCCTAGCACTTAGCATATTGCCTAACACATTTGTTGTTAAGTCCTTTCAGATGGTCTGACTTTTTGTGACCCCATTTGGGGTTTTCTTGCCCAAGATACTGGAATGGTTTACCATCTCCTTCTCCAGCTCCTTTTACAGATGAGGAAACTGAGGCAAACAGGGTTAAGCGACTAGTAATTGTCTAAGACCAGATTTGAACTCAGGTCTTCCGACTCCAGGCCCAGTGCTCTATTCACTGTACCATTGAAGTTACCTAACACATAGTAGGCATTTAATAAATGCTTATTTTTTAAAGATTCAAGATAATATAAATATTATCTTAATATATATTATATTAATATATAAATAATATAATATATAATATTGTATATTATTATATATATTATAATTATATTATATATTATATATATAATATTATAATAATATAATATAAAAATCAAACATTTCCATGGGCTCTTAAAGCTAGAAAAAACATCAAAGATTATTTAGTTCAACCCTCTCCCTGATTTGAGTCTTTTCTACAACACCCATCTTGTTGCAAGAACTCTACCTTCCTAAACAGACCATTCTGACAACTCTAGGTATGTGTTGTCATGAGCTAACATCTTTCCAGGGTAATTCTCACTCCCTTCTTCTCATTTTCACTCAGTCTATTCCACGAATTGCTCTTTTTCATTTCTCTTTCCCACAGGTGTTTCTTTCAGCCAACTCTCAAACTATGGCCTTAAGATTAGAGCTTCCCTGGGATGGTGCCTATATGCAGTGGTGTGTTGGCAAATGTTTAACGAGTGGCTCTCTGAGAAAACAAATATACACAGGAGGATACACTCACAATGCATTATTAACAATTTATCCATTGCTTTCTTAAATCCATACAATCAACAGAATACTAACAACAATCCCCAATTTGCTTTCACATGGAAAATTTGACAAGTGGGCTCTCCAGCTGGTTTGAGCTGTCTCCAGCACATTACTACAAATTCCCCTCCCCGTACGTATTCCATGGAGCATGCATGCATCCTCTGCCATAGGCGTATTCTGTATATGTTATGTATCTATCTATCTGATAGAATGGAAGTAGCTTGAAGACAGGAGTGGTTTCACTTTTTTGTCTCCATATCCCTAATACTTCCTTAGCACAGTGCTTGGCACATAACAGCATGTGCTTAATAAATACTAGTTGATTGGTTGCTTGCAAATCTCTCACCTTTTCCTCATAGCCCAGAGTGTGGGGCCATTTCCCCTAGGGAAAATGGGCAAAATCTCCTAATTCCAGGACACTAGACAGAGTTTTCATCCCTTCAAGGAAAAGTGCAAAAGAGCAAGCCACTCAGCAAACACTAACCCTGAAAAAAATAGCACACAACTTCTTCCTCAGTATCATGGGTTTCCTTGTATGCTTTGCCAACAAAAACCCAATGGAAGATTTCACAAAGAGCAACCTGAAGTAGCTTTGGGTATTCTGGCCAGGCCAACAGATTGCCTCATGCTGGGGGGGGATATTCTTTCTAGACTGGAGGCCAGAATGCACATTCAAAAGGGCTCAGAGATGATGAGGTATGACACCTGCCCCCTCCCCCAGAAGAATCACATGCATTTCCCATTAATGCAAACGGTCATGGATTCCCAAGCGCAAGAGTTCTATGTCAAGTATCCAACTCCAAAAAACCTGATTACATTGAACCCCACAGCTATATAGTACAGTGAAAAGAAGGGGAAAGCATTTATTAAGCACCTACTATTTGCCAGTCACCATGCTAAGCACTTTACAAACATTATCTCATTTAATTCTCACTATAGCTCCTGGAGGTAGGTGCTATTATTTTTACAGTAGAGGAAACTGAGGCAGACAGAGATCAAATGACTTGCCTACACATCTAGTAAGCATCTGAGGCTGGCTTTCAATTCGAGTCTTCCTGACTCCAGTCCTAGTGTCCTATCCTCCGCTCAACCTAATCTTGCCTTAGAAACTTGCTCTCTGGGTGTCCCTGAGAAAACCATTTAATCTTTCTGGGGACCTCTTTAAAATGAGAGGGGTGGATAGGATGACCTCAGTCTATGCTCCCATTATCCCGTGATTCTATGACTTAGAATTAAAAGACCCTCAAGCTCTAGATCTGTAATCCTCTGACCTGGGTTACACCTACACGTCTCACAAAGGAGAAAGGAGAAATTCCTCCTGTCACCATGGCAACTCCTTCCCAAATCTTATAGGAGTGCTGGTTTTGTTTTTAATGCTGAACATAAAAAAAAAAAAAAAAACAAAGAATGAAAGTCCAGGCCAAAGACTACCATTGTGAGTAAAACTCACATGATTCATGACTGTGTGCTCACAGAACTTCAACCATTAGCTCAGTGTTTTCCAAACTTTATGTAGCAATGTCTTGCTTTAAAAAGGAAAAATCTTAGCAGCCTCCACCACATTTTTCATAAAACAATCATGCAAATGTTTTTGTTAGCTCGTATTTTATTCAAATGAAATCAAGAATTTATTATAATTGTATAACAGCATTAAAATTTAAATATATAATAAAATATGCAATATGCACAGATATTTATTGATGAAAATCTTTTAAAATGTTCATATCTATAGGGTATAAAATAATGACCATAATAGTATTGATTATTAATTATTTACTAATATATTAATTAATTATGTAAGTATACAATTATGTATTAATAATATGATGAGTCTTTCAGCACAGTTTCTTGAAACATATCACATAGCTATTCATAATTTTTAATACATTTTTATCAAAGTATTTTGGTTTTTTAATATCACCATAGTTAAGTAAGTTTTTATTAATCTTTTTACACATTATCATAGTTTTACGTTATCATTGCTTTTACATTACTATAGTTTTTTTATATTACCATCCTTTCATATCTGTTGCTCTCTCCCAGACAGCCATGCCACATAATAAATAACATCTTAAAGATAAAAAAAGAAAAAGAAGAGGAAAAAATCAATACAACTAATCAATACATCATAAAAGTCTGAAAATATATGCAAAGTACAACATTCATGAGCTTCCCAAGTCAGCAAAGGGGTAGAGTGGGAGTATTTTCTCATTTCATTTCAAGCCACACTGGTTCTTTAAAATTTTGCAAAATTCACTTTTAATTTTGATGTGTGTGTGTGTGTTTCCATTTACATTGTTGTATTCATTGTATATATTGGTTTTTTGGTTCTGCTTACTTCATTCTGTATCAGTTCATGTAGATATAATTCTTTTAAAACTACTAATAAAATTAATATTTTTCTTTATAACAATTGTAGGAGGAAATCTCATTTCACATAAACAAAATGTTGCACAATTGTAGTAAAATTTATATTACTTCAATAAAGTAGGGGATAGGGGCTAGACCTGTGATTTCACTAAATATAGAGAACTCCAATTACCAAGGCTAATTGGCACCTTCTTTGCAATTTATAGTCCCAGAGAATTGACTAGAGCTCCTAGGAGTAAAACGACTTGCTTATAGTTACACCTTTTGCATGTGTCAAGAGGCAGCATTTGAACCTAGGTCCATCATGACTCCCAGAACATCTCTCTACCCACTATACTAAGCTGTCTCTCACTAATAAGTCAGAAATAAATTCTTTATTCACCTGTAGCCCTAACATAAGTCTTTTTAATGTTTGTTTCAGTTTATTCTCATGTCCACAATATGATCACATGGGAAAAGACCAAATGTATCTTTTTTTTCCAATGACAAATAGGTTTATTATCCATTTATTTTTATAAATAGGTTGAGATTTTTTTTTAAACCGAGATTTGCGTTTGTAGACCATTCAAGTGATCAGTCACAAATCTTGACATTCTATTTCATTCACGGGGCAGTTACTTTTAAGTTGGGAAATATAGCAAAATATTATTTGGAAATTCAGTACACATAGCTCTTTTTCATAAGTGCAATAATTTTATCTTTCTAGATCAGAAGATGAAGTTGAAGACCGTGTGGTTTTATTAAGAATACTCCATTTTTAAAAATCCATCAAATGGACAAGTTTCAGGAGAAAATAATTTTCTTATAAAGTGAATTTGCTTTCTTTTTATTATTGTCACTAAGAAAAATGGCAATTTCTTCTTTTATTTCCAACACTTTTTGAAGTCCTTTAGCATGAACAAGTCGGAATGTTTGATGAAAACAAAAGAAGTGTCCTCTACCCCACCACCACACAATTTTGTCAAGAACCTTCATTTTCATGGATTAGTTTTTGTAAGGTTGATGACACTTGTAAATAAATGAAAAACTACATATAACTCTTCATTCGCAATTCTCAATACAATTGATTTACTCTGTGAGGTATATAATGTGTCCAAATTGCATGAGGGGCTCCATTTTAAAGTATTGATTCTGTGCTCACTTTGACTGAACTCTTTTATATTATATCATTTTCATTTAAAAAATTATTAACTATATTGAAATTTTCTCTTGTTGTGCCACTGTCGTTAATAAGTTTGTAAAGTAAAAAAAAAACTTCCCTGATGTCAGTTCCAACGCATCATACATATGTAATCAAATGAGCACCTTTAACAACATCTGTTGCTTCATTCCCTTACAATGCAAATTAGGAGGATTTTAGTTTCTGGATTAATTATTTGCAAGAGTCTTCAGATACATCAGTAATTTTCCTTCTTGTTCTATTACTGCAAGTAGAATCCTTCAAAACTGTTTTGCATATGATTTTCCAAGCATTGTTTCAATAATTTCATTAGCGGCAAATAACAAATCTCTCATCTATTAAATAAGGCTTCTAACACACAGCAATTCTATGAACAATGTAACAATCCTATTGGTGTCATGGACATCATAGAACTATAAAAAATTTTGTTTTTTCTTATTAAAAGCCTATAATTCTCTTGGGGGGGGGGATTCTCTTGGCTTGCCAGCACATGCTTTACGTAAGCTTTCAAGATGTCATTTTTGTATATTAGGTTTCATGCTATCTATTATTAATTCTAAAAAGCAAACACAGCAGCTTTTCCTCTCCATCAATAGTAGCACTTGTGAATGCCTATTTATATATAATTTATAATATTATAACATATAACATAATAAATAAAGAAAATATGACCCACTATTGATAATATGTATCATGTGATATACATTATATGATTTTATGTTATATACTATTGTTTAACTAACGGAAATAGAGAAATGCAAAGTAGACAGCCATAGTTCAGAAAACAGAATCCACTATGTAATATAATTTGTTATATTATGATATAATGATATTTATTATGTTATAATTTATCATTATATTATATTGTAGATGACTGAAATTATATTAATTATATCATATAACATATTATATAATATTGTGGTATATTCCATTGTTTTATATTGTGTTATATCACATATATACATGTTTATATATGTATGTGTGTGTATATATGTTTGTATGTATATATGTGTATATGTGTGTGTGTAGGTATGTATGTATGTGTGTGTATACACATCTCGGGTGTATAGGGTGTTCAGGGAGGACTAGCATCTCTGGTGTGAGGGCTTGCCAAGCCCTTTCAGGGTTGTTCATTCACTTTCACTTGTGGCTCCAAGAAGCTGTAATGTGCAGCAACCACACCCCAGTAAGATCATCTTGGCAAACAAGATAAACCAGGTTGAGGGTAACCGATGGTCCTCAGACCTGATGGTGAATTAGGGTAATGTCTACCCCAAAGCACATGATGACTTCCCCCAGCAGAATGGGCAGAAGAGAACAACTTGTTCCAACAGCTGTGAAGGCAGCTGAAGCAGGCATTGTGGAGTTCTTAGGGCCTGGTCAGGCACCCAAGATGCCAAGGTCATCCACTGCATCCTGGGCTATCGCAAGTCATCCTGACTTTTATCTTGCCATTGGACTTCAATGACGCTGGAAGAGAAAGCGAGACTGATGACTATATGTAACTCTGTCTCACCTAAATCCAATTAATGTGCAAGTCAAAACATTAACCTGTGATGTCATTGGTTCTCTTCAAAAACAAAGGACAAACAACAACAAATATACATACATATGTGTAAATATAAATATGTATGCGTTTCTATTTCCTGGACTATAACTGTGTTACTTTGTATTGCTCTATTCCCATTAGTTATATGGTCTCTGTTGTTTTTGCTTATACTGGTTTGAACTGCTCCCGTGGATTTTCTTTGCAAATTTATAATATGCTTATTCATCAGGAAGATATATTATTTCCCTATTTATCAGAGAAAATAAAAATTTAAGTCAATTATGGTAAAATTTAATCATTGAAAATTTCAAATGGTTATCTATAACCATTCTTAAGTTATTTCATTTTTTTTAAAGTGGAAGGTTTTTTGGGAACCACTTTATTATATTGCACTTGCAGTAAGTTATTAAGAAACTTAACAGATATTAGGGTAATTTTAACATCCACAGGAGTATTGTTTAACTTTAAATTAACATTTTTGAGCTTATACACTTTACATTCAAATGCAGGGGGCAGAGCAATGATACAACTCTTCGGTATCATGAGCCTATGCTGATTAATGGTGGTAGTGACATGCCTTTATTGAAGAATGGCATGTGCCTACTCTTATTTGACCTTGTTTGCACATACCTTATTTAATTATTACTGCAATATGTTATCTTCCACAGATATGGAAGGTAAACTCCTTGAGGGCAGGAAATATTTGTTTGTTTGTTTTTTCATCCTTAGCACCTACTATAATTCCTAGCACCAAATAGGAACTTAATAAATGTTTATTGACTAAAGGACTAATGTCATCAACTTTAGCAGGAATTGTACTAAAAAATATTCAATAATTTTGAACATTGCTTTGAGCCCCCTAAGAGGATTTTGTGCCCTACCCTGTGGTGGCGTGACCCGCAGTTTGGAAAATTCTGCCTTGACAGATGAGATTCAGAGGTACAGATTCCACATGTAAGATCTTGGCCTTTAGAGCTGAAAAAGTATCATAGAAATGATCTATGATATGATACTATGAAAAGTATCATAGAAATGATCCTTTCATGTTACAGATGAGGAAACTAAGGCCCAGGGAAGTAAAGTGATTCACTCAGGATCCTACAGGTAGTAAGTGGGAGAGCAAGATTCAAACTCAGGTCTTCAGATGCCAAATCCAGTGCTCTTTATTTATAAAACTGCCTTCTTATGTAAGACTACCTACCTCATATAGAAAATGCTATTGAAACTACCCTTGAACATGTGCATCTGCCGGCCTCAGTCTGACCCACAAATTTGGTATTCTCTGAAATACTATATATGTGACCTAGGACTAGACTAAATCCAACCGGGTTATTCTGGTTTGAAGTGGATTTTCATCGGTAGGACGTGAGCCAGAACTGAACTGACGTTTCATAATCCCTTATAATATCAGATCAGAAAGTAGCATACAATAAGTTCTGTGAGGGCAAGAATCATCTCTTTTTTATCTTATCATAACCCTTGGCACCTAATTGGTACTTTGCTTATGGTAGTCACTCAATCCAATATTCATTAAACATCTACTACAGGTCAGGCCCCCTTGGGTGCTAGTGATACCAAGACAAAAAGTGAAGTATCCCTACTCTCAAAAAGCTTCCATCCTATTAAACGTAAGCAATTTATACAATGTGAGTCTTTTGGGTGAACTACCCTTGGGCTTTGCAGGAGCTATTAATGTTCCCAGCGGCCATAAACAAAGCAAAAAGATGTCAAAAGAGCGTCATCTTGCATGTATTTCTTGAAGCACGTCCTTTGTAAACTGGAAACATTGACTGGAAAATAGCTAAATAAATTGTGGTACATTAAGGGTGGAATACAATGGCACTGCAAGAAATGACAAACATGAGTAACACAGAGAAGCATAGAAAGACTTCCATAAACTGATGTAGAACCAAGAATTCATGACTGCAACAATGTTTGTGAAAAGAGCAGCCACAATCAAAACTGAATATAGCAAAGCTATATAGAATAACCATGGCCTCAAAGATGAGATGTTAGAAAGTATCTCTTTCTTCTCCTTTACAGGAGTCAGACTTGATAGGCATGGAACATTGCATAAAACAATAGGTTTTTTTCAATTCTTTTTCAGAAGGGCTTGGACTCCTCATGGAAGGGAAACATACTTGGCATTGTTAAACAAGCAATTTCATAACATTCCATTTAATCCTGCTTATATCTCAGAGATCCGTACCAGTGTCCTGCCTTATGGTGCTATTATTGAAGAAAGGAAATGGGGTAGAATTTTCTAACTAGAATGTTAGAGTTAAGAAAAGACCTCAGTGGCCATATAGTCCAACTCTCCCATTTTACAGATGGATAAATAAAGGCCCAGAGAGGTGAAATTACTTACCCCATTTCTTAAGTGTCAGAGGCAGGATTTAAGCCTTCGTCCATGGATCAGTGCTCATTCCACCTTCCCATGCTGCTCCCTTATTTATGCCAAATTTCCCAAATGCTGTTCTAAAGTAACATTTTTCTGGTCCATAAAACTTTCATTACCAAAGGTCCTTCTTAGAATCTATAACCTTAAAAAAAAGGAATTACTGCAATGGGTACCTAGGTGGCACATTGGATAGCTCTTCAGGCTTGGAGTCAGAAAGACCTGAATTCAAATCCAGCCTAAGATACTTCTAGCTGTGTGACCTTGGACAAGTCACTTAACCTCTGTTTGCCTTACTTTCATCTAGTGAAATATGGGGATGATACTAGCTTCTATCTACTGGGGTCGTTGTGAGTATCAAATGGGACAATCATTATGAAGTGCCTGGCACAGAGTAAACTCTATATATGTTAGCTATTATTATTGACAAGGTAGGTTACAATCACACCCATTGGGGTCGACATAACCATGTTCTAATTCTCCATTAATTTCTTGGGCATGAGGTAGCAGTGACTGACTATACATTTAAGATAGGTGGGGTAGCCTGTGGTTTCTGAACATGTGCTATGGCCCAGGTATAAGAATGAAAATTAAATAAGTTTCCATAAATAGAATAATATTTACATGTTGCCTTTATCATGAATATTTAACAGTCAAAAAAATTATGTCTCAGATTAAATGAGGTATACAAAACCTTTTATATAATCAATAAACATTTTATCTTGAACATTTGATCATTGAACACAAGGACAGCTTCCACATGGCAGAAAAAAACAAATTCCTACAATGTCAGTACTACTCAGCAGAGTTTTCTGGGGACTAAAATGACCCCAATATATCAGGTTACTACTTCATCCAATAGCCTTCCCCCCAAGAAAACAGCCAAAAACTTTCTTCCATGGGAAGAGATACCACGTGGTACATTATACCAAAGTTTAAAGGTAGTAGGTACACCGTAGGAAAAAGTCCTATTAATTCAGTCTTAAATCTCCAGTGGAAATTCCTGTTCTACATGAAATCCTATTACCTATGTGACCCAGGACCCAAGCTTCAGTTCTCACATTCACAAATTAGAGGATTAGACTTCAAGTACCTTCAGGTCCCTTCCAAATATGAATCCTATAAATGGGATTGACCATCCAGCATGAGAGTTTGGAGAAAAATTATTTGAGTTACCGAAGTTGAAATATTTGGGTGATCCATCACAGCTCTACCTTGCCCAGTCTTTGGGTTTACACGAACTATATTTAATCCTGTGGACAGCCTCCAAAATTATGTCTCTCTTGGACTTTCCTTGACCTAGTTCAGAGTTTACTCTGGGAAATGATATTGATATAGGTCATGTCTAGTTCTCCTCAGATATAGACTTTGGTCTACAACTCCCCTATAAACACAGAGTAAATGCATATATTAGGTGTAGGACAGCCTTCACTTCATGCTACACGGGAAAAAAACCAACAACAGAAAACACATTAAAAAAACTGAAAGTAGTTCATAGATTATCAATACAAGATACTCCTTCATCAGCAAATTCCTCCTTTCCCTAGTGCCCCATAAAAGTACTCAGCCTTATCAAACTATCCTGAAAGCTTGGACTCCTGTAGAAAGGGAAAGTTACTTGGCATTGTTAAACAAGCAATTTCCCAACATTCTAGTTAATCTCACTTGCATGCCAGAGATCCATACCATCATCCTGCCTTATGGTACTACCTTGAGATTTTAGACTCCATTAGAAGAGAAAAGAAGTTGAGGTTGCTAGATGTGCTATCTCCCAACATTCTTCTGAGATCTATTTTCGCCCAAAGACCCACATAGGCATCCATCTTTATGGTGCACAAGCTGAGCCCTTCAGGTTCATTCCTAAACTCCCCAGGAAGGAAATTACATTTAGTGTTTCTAGGAATAACTACTTTCCATCAGACCCATACTATCCTAATACTCATAGTAATAGGGAGGAAGTCTAAGTCTTTTCTTCCCCCATATTCAGTCTTTTGCTTCTCCTACTAGCTATAGGGGCCACACATACAATCCTCTCCTCATACCAAGAGTCTGAGGTGACCAAGAATGCCTCTTCTTTCTTTGAAAGGGTGAATCCCTAATACGCCAAACTTGGGAATGCTACTGAAGTAACACTAAGGCTGATATTTCCCAGGAACTAATCCATCTTCTATCCGAAAGGCTCAAAATCAAGATTTCTCAACCCTCGCCTGGAAAGCTAGAGGTCAGGCATCCTCATCACTTGGACCATGTGGTTCTCTTATGCATGTCCAGGCGTTTGAGAGTATGTGAGCTTCTACCAATGGCTCCCCAGATCTGAGTCCAGGACCTTTCCTTTATGGCCACATGGGTGTATGATAAACATCCTATCGCAAAGTAAGAGCATGTGCAACTTTCAAGGCATGGAATGCCTCGCAATGCCCCAAAGGACTAATCAATGACTTTCAGGGAACAGGGAGAGAAAGGAGGAGAATTCTCAGGATCTAGAGCTACTCTTAGTTCTGTTGCTTTCTCAGGATATTATAAATCTGGGCAAAAAGGGTTAAACCTTTAATGAAAACTCCCTTTTACAGGCTTAGCATAAAGGGCACAGCTCTGGTCTCACAATACTGAGTCCAGAGTAGTTTGAGTGGGCATGTTTACACTCTTCACATGGAGATACAATTAAAGTCTGAAACAAAGGCTCACCTCTGCAAATTCATCAAAGTTGACCAGGGAACTCTTCTATCTATCCGCTACCCTTTTGGATCCAAAAAATTCAAATTAGCCTGATAGTTTCATAAGGAAATATGGGTTGGAAAACTCACTTCTCTTGTATATTATTGTTTAAAGATCAATTAAATTTTCATCTCCAAGGCACTGTGCTTAGTGTTTTTCATTTGTATAGTAACTGATGACATCAGCATAATAGACAAAGCAATGTAGCTGATGAGAGCTAGCTGATGGGGAAAGGGAATAATTGTAGCCAATAGCCTTGAAGAATGTATCAGCTTTTCTTTCCATGCTAAGGCTGCCTGCAAGCAATACATAAAAGCTAAGAGAAGCAGGGTTTTCACTAGTGAAACTGGTCTAGACACCCTTGCTATTACAAATGAGAACTTTGGAAAGAGGCAAGAATTGAGGCAAGACTCATAAAATCAATACAACAATTTTCTGGGGATGGTCTGGATCTCCTGAGTATTTTCCCCTTGTTTAAATGCATTTGTGCATGTGTGTGTATGTATATATGTGTACATGATTAAGTGCATTGTTCCAGAGCCAGGACACAGATTCCACCTTCTGGAGAACTAGGCAATGATGACCTGGGTCCTAGGTTCCCCGTGAGGCGAATCCGTTCCCTGTCCCTGCTGGAGTTACCAAGTCATAAGAGGTAAGCAAAATATTAAAACTGGGGGGTGATAGTGAAAAAAAGAAAACAGTCATTTCCTTCCCTTAGGTGGGTAGGTGCTATGATAATGAGTTAGGTAACATAGTGGATAGAGTCTTGGATATGGAATCAGAAAGATCTAAGCTCAAATATGGCCTCGGACACTTACTAACTGTGTTATATTGGACACATCACCCTCTGTGTGCTTCAGTTTTTCCAACCATAAAATGGGGCATCGTAACAGCACCCGCCTCTCAGGGCTGTTATAAGGATCAAATGAGATCATATGCATAAAGCACTTAGCATGGTGCCTAGAACATAGCAGGCACTTAGTTATTCTTGTTCCCTTCTCTCCCTTTCCTTCATTTTTGTCATTTTCAGTTTCAGATTTGACTCTATTTTTGAACAATTAGAAGCATTTTCTCAAATCTGTCCCCCAGAAGAGCACTTCTACTTGGGAAATTTGCGGATGATTCACCCATTTGTTAGTGACCAAATGGAGAATTTATTCAAAAAGCAAAATGAACAAAATTACCTCTGATTTAAGGATAAAATCTCTCCTGTCTCTAAATTTCAGATCCTAAGATTATGCTTACAATTTAATTTTTTGCCAAAGCAAAGACAGAGTGCCTAGTTGCCTCCTGGTCTTGCAGAGAGAGAGGGCTGGCTTCAGAATAAAAAAAGACATGGATTCAAGTCCAACTTTGATCAAACGTTAGCTGCGTGAGGCACTTATGCTCTATATGGCCCCAAACAACTATCTAAGCTGATCCTTGTATCTTATGGATGAGTTAATGATCTGCATGAATAGAGAAAAGAGTCAAAAGTCTAGACTCAAAAACAAACAAGCAAAAGCAACAGTCCAGGCCCTTGTGAAAAAAAAATGAGTTTTATCTGGCATAACTTCTTAACACTAGAAGTTCTGAAATTTAAGAATACCTTGAAGGACCAAGATACATCAATTGCCATAATGCTTTTTTTAATCCATGAGGAAAAAGAGATAGTAGGATGAATATTTTATTTCAAAGTAAAATTGTAATTTTATGTGAGCATTTTATATAATGTTATATAAGGATAAAATAATGTTCCTCATCCTTCTAGTGTTAATTAGCCCAGGATGACTCATAGTAGCCACTCTTTCTCTTTCTAAATGCTCACAAATCATCTATTTATTAATCTCTTCAGGAATTTTGCTGTGAACTGACACCGAGCCCACAAACCTAAAGTTTACAGAATTTGCCTCTTCCCCTTTTCCAAAATTTAGGCCATGCTTACCAGTTTCTCAAGTCTTCCACTAACTCTCTTATTCTCCACAATTCTTCAAAAATTGCCAACAGTGGTTCGGTATTTGCATTAAGTTGTCCCAGCATCGAGCTGTTTAATTACTCCAGGCCAGAGCACTTGAACTCATTTAGAATTTCAAGGCGTTGTTACTCATATATCTTTGACTGCAATTCATTTTTATCTGTGTTTTTCCTACATTTTTCCAATCTAAAAAAATCATTCTCCTTGACAGAAAATACGAAAGGCAAACAACAGTTAAATCATTGAGTTTTCTCTCCATTTTCTGATCACGTGACACCTTTACCTCCAAGCAGGGTCAATCCACTTCTTTATTCCTCCCCTTGCTCCAGGTTTGGTATAAAAAAAAGAATCCTTTTTGTTTGCCTCATTTTTTGTTTGCCCCATTTCTTTTGGCTTTTTGGTTTTTTGTTTGCCTCATTTTTTGTTTGCCTCATTTCTTTTGGCTCATTGGCCTGATACTATTCCTGATGCCATTCTCATAAATCCATAAAACTCTTATGTTTTTCCTTCAAGTCTCCTGTTACTATCTTAAGTGCATGATTTTTTTTAATATGAACTCAACCATAAGATCCTTGTTACATTAGTGCCTTTAGCTGGCTCCTTCTTCTCTTCTTCATTGACTTTCCTTTGCAATGGAATCATCTGTATTTCATTTTCAAGGATTTTTTATCCTTCTGAAGTCTGGCCTGAAATGTATCTTAGAATTCCTTGTTGCCTTCAAAATTTTGTTCAAACAATACCTTCTACATGAAACTTTTTCCAAATGCCACTAATTATCTGCAGTTGCTAGTGCCTCCCCCCAATATTTGTATTTTTTTACGTATTTCATACATCCTTATTTGTGTGCATGTTGTCCTTTCTATTAAATTGCAAACTCCTTGAAGTTAAGGACTGTTTTGTCTTTGCGTATACCATGTGTGTGTGTGTGTGTGTGTGTGTGTGTGTGTGTGTGTGTGTGTGTGTGTGCATGTGTATGTGTAAAATAAATGCTTGTTGATTGAGGGAATGATACAAGTCGATAGAAAAACATCTATTTTTTCTCTTAATTTTTTGAAATCTACTTTCCTAAAATAAAGGATACAAATCCAAGCATATACAGCACTCCCCTTCTTGACTCAAGAATTCTAGGACAACAAAGTCACAGTCCCTGAAAGTTCCTATCATTTCCACTTTTGGAGTGGAATGACATTTAGAGTACTAATAGTTAAATTGATGCTTCTAGATTATCTAAAAGCTATGTGATTCTTATCACTCTGTCCCTTTTCTGCCATCACCAAAGAAACAGAATGAAAATACACAGGACTCAGAGCCATATTGAATTGTCGTAAATAGATGGTGGCCAAGACCAAAGAATTTATCACCTTACTGACCAGTCTACTGGTCGTGACTTTCTCCATACTTTGTTAGGCTGGTCCTTGGAATATAGACCCAGTCTGATGCCTTTCCAACATGCCATTAATTGTCAAAGCTAGTGCTTTGGTATGGTATAGTCTTCAAAACCCAGGGTCACCTCCACTCCACAGGGAGGCATTGAAATAAAACTTTGAGGAGGAGCTTTAAAAGATAAAAAAAAAAATCTTGGCTAGGGTTGGAACGAATCTTATCAGGACTAGGAAAAATGCGTTTGACTGTAGACTTGCTGATTGACCAAGGGGTTTTAAATAGAAAATGGAAGAAAGAAAAATGACCAGATACAATTTTAAACCCAGATCTGATAGAGGACCTCAAAGAAGGGTCAGAGGTCAGATGAGATAATCAGGGATGCAAATAAAACATGAAAAACTAGAAACAACCTAAGATCAGAAGCTAGGAGAACTGGATAAAAGATGCAGTAAGCTTGAGAAGAATGGGGAAAATAGAGAGGATGTTCTGCAGCCTAAAGAATCATTCTCTGGCCCTCTTTTCACAAAAAGTTTAGCAGGCTAACCATGCTACATTGATCATGCTTACTCTATATCTCTCCAGAATAGAGTCACCAGATACCAGACACACTTCTTTTTTTTTTTTCCTTTGTAGGCAATCTGGATTAAGTCACATGGGCGGTAAATGTCTGAGGCTGGATTTGAACTCAGGTCCCCCTGACTCCAGCCAGGGCCAGGGCTCTATCTACTTCACCACCTCTTAAACATTTTGGCAATCATTAAATTGTAAGCTCCTTGAGGGCTTTTGCCTCTTTTTGTATCCTCAGTACTTTGGGCAGTGCCTGAAAAGTAGTAGACGCTTGATGTTTATTGATGGATTTAATTGGTTGGCTCATTTGAACTGGGCCTTATTGTTTTATTGGCATAGGATGCTGCCTATTCCTCAGATTATATAATCACCTCACCCAGAAAGCACCTCCCATCCCTTATGTAACTCCTTCCCTTTCTCCTCTGTGTCACATTCTTCCACTCACTGGCCTCTTGAACCTTGTCCTAAATCCCCTCTGACTTCTGAGAATCTTTGGCTTCCTGCCTCCCTTCTTCAATGCACCCTGTCAGGGCACCACCCATCATCCTCCTTAATGAGCCTGACTCTAGAGAGGCATCCTCGGGCTCTCCGTCCTCCCCTGACCTTCTCCCAGCTCGCCGTGAATGCAGCCAGCTGCCGATCTCCTCCAGCAGAAAGACAGAAATAGCACAAATCCCACCCGATGCTGGGACCCATCCCCTCTCGTTCGTGCGTCCTAATATAGAAGGGCTTAGGGCTAATGTCCTGAGGGGCCTTTCCTGAAAACTGCTGGTCCTGCTCTCTATTGGGCCTCTACTCTGAGCTATTGACTCCTGGAGGGTGGATATCTATGGCCGTATGTTTTTATGCATCCAAAAGGTCTCTTCCTATTCCTACTGTTTCATCCTGTCTCCGGCTAAAAGGGCCAGACTCCTCTCCCCACCTCCCACCCCCTTTTCTGAACCCTTTTATGGGTCTTCTCTCATTAATAGATACAACGCTAGACCTGGAGTCAGGAAGAACTGAGTTCAAATTTGACCTTGCCAGCTGTGTGACGTTGGGCAAGTCATCAAATCAATCTTTGCCTCAGTTTCCTCATCTGCAAAATGGAGATAATATTGGCGGGATAATAATGATGAAATAATAAAATGGAGATAAAAAACCTACCTCCCAAGGTTGTTGTCAGGGTCAAACAAGATAATAATTGTAAAGTATTTAACACAGTGCCTGGCACATGGCAAATGTTCTATAAATGTTAACTATGGCGATGATGATGACGATGATCATCTTTTAGGACAGGAAGTGTTTTTTTTCCTACTTATATTTGTATTCTCAGCACTAAGCATGGCGCCTGGCACATAGTAAGCGTTCTGTAAATGTCAGCTATCACTATCATTATTATTATCGTTATTAATCATTATCATTATTAAGACCCTTTAGGACAGGAAGTGTTTTTCTTTCTACTTGTATTTGCCGTGCTGAGCATGGTGCTTGGCATACAGTAAGCGCTTAATAATACTCATTGACTAACTTACATAAGTAACATGTACTTACTATCTCCTAAATTAGTGCCTTGGGAATTAGGAAGATGTAAAGGTACAGGCAGGTGAAGGCAGGCATCCGTGGCTTAAATGTCAAGGCCAAACGTAGTCCCCATAGATCCCTGGATGTGGGAATCCAGAGCGTCAGTACCATGGGATCGAGATAGAAGAGATTTTTAGAAGTAACTGTATTAGCAAGCACCCCAGCACACCCAGGATGGCCTGCCAACACAGGCTCTTGATCTGCTTTTATAAAGGAATGACAGCTTCAAAGGGGTTAACAAACCTGCTTCATTTAAACAATACAGACTTTATTCTATCTAACCTTGTCACAAGGGTCCCCCGAGCACCCAACTCCTACAGCATTCCCCAATCACCCTTCTCACATGGGCCAGCAAGAAGTGGGGGGGGGGGGCAACTCCCCCTATGACTCAGTGGGGTCAGTCAAGACAGGCACAACTTATGCATTCACTTCACTAAATCCCCTCAAGCCTCCATGGGGGTCAGTTGAGGCAAACTCCCTCCAAGCTTTGATGGGGGCCAATCAAGGCACACCCAGCATCCTAGCTTGTACATTTCAACCCTAAAGTTTCCCCACTCGCTGACCAGTGCCCATCTGCTTTGTACTTACTCCACCCCTCCAGGGTCCTGACCTTTACAATCTAAACAGGCGACACCTGATCCTTACAATCCACATAGGTCATGGTGGAGATGTTTTGAATCATAGAACTCATATCTAACACCTGGGGACAAGAGATTGTTATGGTCATGGATCCTGGAGAACCAAATCCAAAAAATACCAACAAAAATCCACTGTGCTTATGCTTACGGTAACCTCATACAAGACCATTGTGCAGATGAGGAAACAGAGGAACAAAGAGGTAAAATTGTTGTGTCGTTAGTGAGTGGCAGAGCCATGATATAAACCCAATGACAAATTATCTTACATATCTGCCACAGTACACTGATTTACCATCACCTCTCTTTCTCTGGAGATTTTCCAGTGTTCTCTAGTTTTTATCTTGTTCTTTTCTTCATTTGGCCTGGATAAAAAACCCCCAAAGTCCTAACTGCTTAACACATACCTACTAATATTTTTAAAATAAGGACAGTATTCTGCTGATTTGCAATTCTTAGTCCCAAGATTCAACATTATCATTTATTCCCCATGACCAGACTGCCTCACACCCTCAGTATGTTACTTGAACACAGATTTAGAGCTGGAGTGGGAAAAGAGCCACAGAGGTTATGTAGTTAAACCTCCTCCTTTTACAAATGAGGAAACAGGTCTAGAGAGGTGAACCTCTGAGGTTCCTCTTTTTTGAGGAAGTGGCTGAGCTGGGTGAATCCCACCCATTTGAATCCCACAAGGTCCTCAGATACCAATCCCATCTTTTTTCTATTGTACCACTTTACCTAATCGGCACACCATGTTGTCATGTGGATATGTTTTTCTTTTTTTATAATTGTTAAAACCATTAAAATTGTTACCATGGGAGTCACCAAACGATCATATCTCTATATTGCTGATCAATGCAGAAGCAAGGCACACATCTAGTGGTGAGCTCCAATCCAGTAACATTTATTAAGAGCCTCCTATGGGGACAAATGAGTAGCTAGGTGGTACAGTGGATAGAGCGCAGGGCCTGAAATCAGGAAGACTCATCTCCCTGAGTTCAAATCTGGCCTTAGACACTTACTAGCTGTGTGACCCTGGGTAAGTCACTTAGCCCTGTTTGCCTATAATGGCAAGCAGGGTGGGTCTTTTTGTTTTGTTTTGTTTTGTTTTGGAGTGCTTCTCAGCACTAAGGCAATCAAGTGCCTTTGAGTCTTGCTTTTGTTTCAATCAAGAGTTTTGATTGAATTGGGAGTCTTTGATGACCTGCTTAAGTCACAGGAAGGTGTAGGTCACATGGGTTTGAGGCATATGGTTGTGATGCCCTCTGACCCTGAAGAAGTGTATGTATACTCTGAGGTTAGCATTTCGCTTGGGGCTTGCTCATTGGAAGAGCGTTGGTGTGGAGACTGTGGGTTGCTATTAAGGAGCCCCCTGGCTTTGAAAACTCAGATGTTGGTGCTTCTCTCTGTGGTAACTATGTATATATTGCTATGGTCAGACAGAAGCCTGTCTGTTGATTTGTGTTTATTTGATCTGTTTATATAATTTCTGCTTGTAATTTCTGTTTGTGTTTTCTCTGAAGTTCAGTGTGCTGCCTTTTTCCCCTGAACTAAGTGAATGATATATGTATGTTCGATTAAAGTGAGATTGCCAATCCCTTAAAGTCACTTTCCTTAGAAAAGCTGGTCAAAGAACCTGTGCTAGAGGTCCTTCTGTGTGCTGGTGGTGTTATTGGCCTTACACAGCCACAGTAGTTGCAAGTAACATTGTTGATACATTGCCTCAGTTTCCTTATCTGTAAAATGAGTTGGAGAAGGAAATGGCAAACCACTTCATTGTCTTTGCCAAGAAAAACCTCAAATGCGGTCATGAAGTGTCAGTCATAACTGAAAAATGACATCACAACATGAGCACAAACAAATTAATCAGGAAGAACTAGACAAAATAAACAAATTAGTTAAGGGGTCTTTTATGAAAAATAGGTTCACTATAGAAAGTTGAAAATATCTGGGATAATCTTCACTAGATACAAGGAACTTGGGTGAGAAGGGATTTCTTACACTCCCAATACCTGGAAGCAAATACATTGCAGAATCATTGAGATAAATATATAACCAGAGTTGCCTTTGAAGACAAGAAGGAAGTAGGGCATTGTAGTGGACCCCCAACTCAACATAATAGAGGAGAGTTCAAATTTATAGACAGGAAACAAGCATTGAGTCCTTTCAATGAGAAATGTTGAACCAGGTTAGCCAAGAAGCCTGTGGAACCTCCTTTTATGGAGAGCTTCAGCAATGAAATACCACTTTCAGATAAGGAAAGCTCAAAAGTGTCTAGAAGCAGAGGATTTCAAGACGTAGCAATGGAAAAAGACAAGTATGACCATGAAGGCATTCTACCTGTCCTTGTTACCTCATATGTAGAATAAGGAGCCTGTACTAATTAATAATAGATGGTGTTTAAGAGGTTATGACCAAACAAAGGATAAAGAAGATCACAAAAGATATAATGAACAATTTTTGATTATATGAAATTTAAAAGTTTTTGCATAAACAAAACCAATGCAGGTAAAATTAGAAGGGAAATACGTAGGTGTAGGCAAATGTTTAACGACTGCTCTCAAAAAATCGATACATGCCAGACTTTTAAGTTGAATCTGCATTTTTAATAATTTCTCTATCACTTTCCTAAGTCTAGGCAATCAACAAAACAATAAATCAAGCCTTGATTTGCATTGTTTGCCAATTTTCGAGGGGTAAATGCTCACACTGAAAACTTCATAAGTAGTTCTTGTGAGCCAGTTCAAGTATGGAAACAGGTAACTGGCAGGGGTAAGGGAAGAACCCATGCAGAAAGTCACATCCAAGACATTTTCAAATTAATAAGAACAAAAGCCATTCATTCCCCAATTGGTAAATGGTCAAAGCATATGAAGAGCTTTTAAAAGAAGAAACACAAGCTGTCAACAAACTAAGAAAAAAATGCTCTAAATCACTAATAATTAGAGAAATGCAAATTAATGCAATTCTGAAGTTCTACCTCAGACCCATCAGAGGCAGCCAGGTAGTATAATGGATAGATCATTGAAGTCAGGGTCAAGAATAAAAAGGAGTTTGAATCCTGCCTCAGACATTTATTGACTCTGGAGAAATCACTCAACCTCTCTTTCTCAATTTCCTCATCTGTAAAAAGGAGAGAACAATATCTACCTTCAAGGGTTGTTGTAAAGGTCAATTGAGAGATTATGTTTGTAAAGCATTTTGTAATAAATATTACATTACCAGATTGGCAAAAATAAAAATAATAATAAAAGGAAAATGGCAAGTATTGGAAAGCCTGTGGAAAAACAGGTACACAATGAACTGTTGGTAGACCTGTGAACCAGTCCAACTATTCTGGAAAGCAATTCAAAACTAGGCCCCCCAAAATCCATAACCTGTGACCCAGAGATACTACTAGTAGGTACATACTCCAAAGAGATCAAAGAAAGAGGAAAAGGAACCAAATGTACAAAAATAATTATAGCAGCTCTTTTTGTAGTGGCAAAGCCCTGGAAACTAAGGGGGTTCCCACCTATTGGGGAAATGGCTGAACAAGTTATGGTCTATGAGTGGAATGAAATATTACTGAGCCATAAGAAATTTTGAAAAAAAATGGTGTCAGAGAATAAACTTGGGCTTCTGAGAAGACCTGTAAAATCTGGTGATGCAGAGTGAAATGAGCAGAAGCAGAATTTCTACAATAACAATATTATAAAGAAAAACTACTTTGAAAAATTTGAGAACTCTCATCCACTCAATCCACTCTTATCCACTCAACTTATCCACTCAACAGGACAACCCTGTTTCTAGAGGACTGATGATAAATCTTGGAATCTACATCTTAAGGAAGAAGTGATGAATTCAAGACATACGTTTGGGGGGCACAGTCAGTGTGGGAATTTTCTTTTGTTTGACTATGTATATTTTTCACAGGAGAAGGAAATGCAAACCACTCCAGTATCTTTGCCAAGAAAATCTCATGACCAGCGTTGGCGTGATAAGGTCCATGCAGTCACAAAGAATCAGACATGACTGAATGACTCAACAACAACAATGTATATTTTTAACAAGAGCTTCATTGTTTTGTTTTTTTTCCAAAAGGCAGTATGGGAGGTGGGAATATGAAGGGAGTAAGAAGCCTTCCCACCCCACCCACAAAAAAAATTAAAGGAGGGTTTGTTGTTGTTGTTTTAATAGCAACAAAAGAATAGTGGGAAGGTCAAAGAAGTGGTCCCCTTTGAAAGCTACAGTTTGATCTTATCATATACTTTAAAAGAAAAGCAAATTGTACATAACAGAGACCTGAAGCTTCATGCATAATCTTTCTGCTCTTTGTGCAAAGGTCCATCTTACTTGGTATTTAAGTTCAGAATAAAAATTTAACCCATGTTTCCAGCCTGGGGCATTTGTAAAATACTTCATGCCTCCATGAGGAGTGGAAATAGGGCAGAAGTTTTGGAGAAGAGATTTTCTTTTTCATTTCTGCTTTGAAGAACAAACATGGCCCCAGACCCTCTTTAAGGACAGAACTGTGCAAAGAGGATCATAGATTTTGGAAGGCAAGACATGTAAGGGAAAGCAGACTTCTCAACATGATTTCCAGCTCTCCTTGGGTGACATTGAAGCCTCTCTGAGCTGAGATAATCTTGATTCCAAAGTGGGAGAGTTCATTTATTCTATGTATATTCTAATCTGTACAATTTCTCTCATTTCTGTTTGTATGCTGCTTGAATAAATAGGTTTAGTCACTATTTGTGATAGTCACATATAATTAGCAGTTGATGGGAAAGAGTCAAGCGTTTAGATGTAAGCTTTCTCTTTAAAAGATAAGGACTAAGAGAGTGGCCTAAACCTATAAAATAATGATACCATAATCAGTCCCCTATACCAGCAATTGGAGGGACAGATAGATATAATTCTAGTCTGGTACTCTTCCATCTCAGTACTAGTCACGGCCTCTTCTCTTTTTCAAATCCAGGCAGGAATAAAGGTCTCCAGGGGAGAGAATTGGACAAGATTCCAGAGATATCTATCTTTGTGTCTCTATGATCCACATTTAGATAACCCACGTGTATATGTGTGTCTGTGTGTGTGTGCATCCCTACGTGGGCAACAAAAACATCCACTCTACAGTGAGAACCCCTTCACAGGAACATGCCCAATAATTTCTAATCAATTATTTTGCAAGAAATTTATTTTTTTATTTTTTTAAACCATTGGATTTTTTTCAGTGGTTCTGAGGTTTGGTCATATCATGAATACTACGTGCCATAGTTGTTATTTAATAAATGCATGTTCCCTTTCCTTCCCCCTCCGATGTTAAACCCTTGTGGCTTCTTCTTTGTCTACCATTCCTTACTTTGCCTTTTTCATTTGAATTGGTGTGGCCTCTAGCTATACACTGAGTTGCAGGAACCTTCTTTGACTTTGAAGAATGATGTTTTTCCATAATCATCTCTCATTTTATCTTTCTATTCAAGAAAACACATTTTGGGGCATGTTTTTTTTTTCCTTTTCACAGTGAGTAATTTTTTCTTTTGAAGCACAGATAATTTTGTTTCTTTCTAGTTGTAGCCTAGAATTTTTTCAGATGTACTTATGTGGTTTTTTTTTAATTTTTATTTTATTTTATGGAGTTATAATGGGCTTATCCTATCCTGCCTGATGATTGCTGAATTTATTGCTATGCTGTATCTCTTAAAAATTTCAATGTGACTACATGCATAATTAATTGCTACATGTAGATACATGAAAAAACCATTGGTTCTGTTTTTATGATCTGAATTTGTCAGTTGTGGCGCTATTGTACTGTATTGCTTAAGCATGGTATATTAATTCAATTGAGCATTGTTGCTGTAATGCTGCATATTTATTGTAGGCATCAATATTTTTGTATTAATGTGAGCACACAGGCAGCAATGTCTATAAAAGACAGGTAGTGAAACAGTTGAGTGATAGCTTGCATTTGCATTTGAAGAGGATAATGACCTTCTACTAGTGGGAAGAAAGCTATATCTTAAGGATAAAGACATTTTAAGGATAATATTAGGTCAGAAAAAAAAATGAAGGTCTTGGAAGAGAGCACAATTAAGAACACTAATATTAAGGCAAATAAAACCATTCAAAAAGTTTTTTTCCCCCCAATCCTACAGGAGAATTTCAAAGGGAAGGGAACAAGTACATATTAACCACCTACTACGAGCCAGTGACTATGAAAAGTGCTTTACCAATATTTCAGCTGATCTTCACAACAACCCTAGTAGGTAGGTGCTGTTATTATCCCCATTTTACAGTCAAAGAAACTGAGGCAGATAGAGTCTAAGCGATTTGCCCTATGTCATACAGCTAGTAAAGAATCTGAGGCAGAATTTGAACTCAGGTCTTCCTGAATACAAGCCTAGCTCTCTTGTCCACCGCAGGACTCAACTGGCATTGAGCTATATCTGAGGAATGGACAATAGGGAGTTATTCCTGGAAATTGAGGCTAGTCCACACTTTGAGGGAGAAGAATTGTTTTAAAGGGCGGGTGCTTCTCTAATCAAAGGAGTTACTTAACACAGAAACAGAATATCACAATGAAATCCAGAAATGCGGCACAGCAGATAGAATGCTAGACCTGGAGTCAGGAAGACCTGAGTTCAAATCCAGCCTCATACATTTACTAGCTATGCCGCCCCAGGCAAGCAGCTATACCATTGTCTGACTCCTCGGCAATAAAAAGGGTATAATAATAGTACCCACCTCATAGGGTTGCTGAGAGGCTCAAATGAGATCATATCTGTAAAGTACTTAGTGACTGGCACATAGCAGGCACTTAGGGGAAGGTAGGTAGTTGCAGTACATAGAATACCAGTCCTGGAGTCAGGAAGATTCATCTTTCTGAGTTCAAATCTGGCCTCAGACACTTACAAGCTGTGTGACCCTGGGCAAGTCACTTCACCCTGTTTGCCTCAGTTCCTCATCTATGAAATGAGATGGAGAAGGAAATGGCAAAGTATTCCAGTATCTTTGCAAAAAAAAAAACCAAAAAACAAATGGAGTCACAAAGAGTCAGACACGACTGAAATCACTGAACAACAGGCACTCCATGAATGGTTGTTCCCTTTCCCATTTCATCTGTGAGTGAAGTGGAGATTATAGCCCTTGTGTTGATAGATACCATAGGTGGATCTTCTCTGGACATAAGCCACATCCAGGAGTCCAGGAGAACAGTACTGGGAGACTGGGACAGACACCAGCGATCCTGAAACACTAGAAGGCCCCAGAGCCACACAAACTGTTTATACCAGCATGTTGTGGGTGGGATATCCTCACTAGCAATGAATAACCTCTTCGATGCATGGTGGGAAGTCATTTGGTATGAATGTATACAAATTTTAGCAGAGCTTATGAGAGGAGCAGATCACAAGATGCCTGTACTAATTTTGTCTCTAATACTGTGCAGCAAAAAGAAGGGGGGAAAGCCTTCTGAGTTCCTTCTCAGAAGGCGGTGATGTTTGCAGAGGCTGATGCAATGATCAGAGTAGGTAAAAGCGTGTTGTGGAGACTGAGGCAGAGCTTGATTTTCTGGCGGCTGATGTCATCATTTTTGTGTTTTTTTTAGATCTCTTCAGGATACAGACCTAGCAGTGGTATTGCTGGATCAAAGGGTATGCACAGCTTGTTAGCCCTTTGGTTATAGTTCCAAATTGCTCTCCAGAATAGTTGGATCTCACCCATGATAGTGTGAGGAGAAAGGCATAAGCACCAACAACTAAGAAGATCGGGAAAGGACACGAGCTGAATTTTGAGGGAAGTTTCTAAGAGGCAGAGGTGAGGATAGAGTGCACTCTATGGCAGGGAGGAAAGAGGTGGGAGATCAAGTCTTGCTATAGGAGACAAGCAGACCAGTTTGACTGAAATATAAAGCACATGAACATGGATAATATTCAATAATCTAGAAAAGTAGGATGAAAATTTGGAACTGTCCCCAAAAGCTATTAAACTGTGCACACCCTTTGCCCCAGGAATACCACTACAAGGTTTATGTCCCAAAGAGTTCAAAGAAAGAGGGTCCTTTTTGGATACAAAAATATTTATAGTGGCAAAGAACTGGGAACAGAGAGGGTACCTATCATTTGGGGAATGGTTGAACAATTTACATTATACGAAGGTAATGGAATACTATTGTACCATAAGAATTGGTGACAGAGAGGATTTCAGAGAAACCTGGAAAGATTTATATGAACTAATACAGAGTGAAGTGAGGAGAACCAGGAGAATAGTTTATAAAATAACAACATTTTAAAGAAAATCGGCTTTCAAAGATTTGGGAATTCTGATTATCAGAATTCCAGAAGACTCATGATGAAACAAGCTATCCACCTTCAGATAGAGAGGGGATGAACCAACGGTAAAGACTAAAGAATAATTTAGGAGTGGGGGGTGGGTTTGGCCTATGCAGGAATTTGTTTTGCTTGACTACAAGTTTGTAACAGGGGTTTTGTCTTTCTTACGTTCTCACAATTGGAGGAGAGGAGAGAGATGGAAGGAACTCAAAGTGAATCTTTATTTGAAAAAAAATATATTTTTTTAAAGAAAGGAGGAGAAGGAAGAGAAAGAGGAGGAGGAAGAGGAGGAAGAGAAAGAGGAGGAGGAGGAGGAAAACAACAACAAAGAAAGGAGGCTGGAGCCATACTTTGGAGGTTTTCAACTGCCAGACTTAGGTGTTTGTATTTTATCCTCCAGGCAAGCCATCAGGAGCCACTGACATTTCTTGACCAGTAGAACCACACCGTCAGAATTCTGCTATAGGATTAGATCACTGGATGTTCCTTCTGACCCAGATGTTCTATATGCATTACCTTCCTCCAGATGCCTTTGCTTACAGTGCATAAAGCAAGTTTCTGGTCACACAGCCATTGCTTTACCTTACCTAAAATGCAAAGATTGCAGAATTAACAAATTGCAGAGCTGGAAAGGACTTGAGAGGGCATCTAGTCTAAGGAATAAATATCTCAACATGAATCGACTTGACAACAGCTCTGACATGGTCATCTGGCTTCTGATGACCTTCAGTATTCCTAGGCAGCCAATTCCATTCTTGAACAGGTTGCTGACAAGTGAGCCTCAATGTGCCTCTTTATGACTTCCACACATTCTTCCTAGTTCTATCTTCCAGGGCCAAGGAGAACTAATCTGATCCCTCTTCCTCACTGACAGGACCCTTCAATACTAGATGATAATTCTCATTGGCCTCCCTTCCCCATTGAGATCAGAACAGGGTCAAACATGGCACGTATGTCACAGTCTCGCCCTCATAATGGCCCACAGTTATTAACGCTATGAGAAATACCTCCTTGGAATACAGGGAGGGCAGTGGCATATGGAAAGTATGCACAGCACATAAAGAAAATTCTTTACCATATATATCACAGCTTCTGGATCTTAATAGGTGATGACCATTTGGGTATTTGCCTTTAAGTAAATACTCAGCCCTATTTCCTTCCACACAGGAATTCACAAAAGCTGCCATCATGCCTTCCAAATCCCTAACCAAATTTAATTTGAATGGAATGAGTGAGAGGCAAATGTTTGCTATTCTTCCTCAGAACTCAATGTTCATGACAAGCCGCAAGGTGAGCTGGGGCTTTGTCCATTTCAGCCAGGAGTCAGGGTTCCCCAGAAGTTCTCAACAGTCTTCGCTTCTCTGTTCCTAGGGAAAAACAAACAAAAAACAGAACACTTTAGACCACTCAGATTAGGGATAGTCTTAGGGATAGGGAAATTTAAAACAAGTGGGGAATTGCCTTAAACCCAGTACAAGAATGCATTGATTTCTGCCATTGCCTCAGAAGCAGCTTTGGTTTATGGGGAAAACCTTGGTTAATCAAATGTTCAGAGAATGGATATTTAGATGCACTGAAATCTACTTTCAAAGAAAGTATCTGAAGGTTGGGCTTAGCACCCCACCCCCAACCCCAAGGGATTTTTATTTAAAGTGTTAGTGCACTTTCTTCTTCTCTAATTTATGCCCTGAATTTTCCCACCTCAGGGCTTTTGTTCACTCTATTACTTTGGTCTTCCTTTATCTCTTCTGATAGTTGAATTCTTAGCCACCCTTTGTTGTTATTTGTCTTTCCTTCTCAAAGAGGACCATGACTTTGGGAAGTGATGCCATGACATGCATTTGAACTGGATTTAAGTGAGGCAGGGCTGTGCAAAATCACCAGCCTCACTTTCTCCTCCAGAGCCATTTGGGGATGAGATATCGATCAGAAAGACAGGAGATGGCCCTGGGTGCAGCCACCCTTTAAAGCTGGACTCAAATGTCTCCTCTTTCAAGAAGCTTTCCCTGAGATTCCTAATCCCCCAACCTCTTCCCTACCCCACCCCAGCATATGACCACACACTCAGCTGGTATAACTTTTTCCTCACAGACGTCAGGAAGCAGCACTTTGTTTACATGCAGTCATTCACTTAAATATTATATTCCTTGTATTGCCCCACTCCCTCAAGGCCAAGCCTGGTACATTTTACCCCTACTCAGGATTCTCAGGCACTAAGAGGTTTGGGGGTATCATTTTTGTCTATCATTGGCTATAGCCTCCACTAGCTGAACTCCGCCTATTTTAGGAGCCCAGTAATTAGTGCTTGAGTTCTATGTAATTTCTTAACATTGGATAACTTTTACAAAAGAATATTAATTTTAAAGATAGAGCAAGAACAAAGTTCAAACATTCCCCCCCAAATATCTTGAGGGTATACTCCCCTCTATATCCCCTCAGTCTCTGGGGTTCTTTACTTGGTTCCTACTTAGCGTCAGTCCCACCAAGTTCATGTCCAAAACCAAAATCATTGCTAGGCTGACGTTGGAATCCTTATTTTCTCAGCCTGATACCAGGCTGGCTGCAACCCCCAAACCATATTCCCTAACTCCCAGATCCCTACGGTTCATGTTCCTAGACAAAATTGGAGACCCTACTCCCTGCACCTAGCATAAAAAAGTAAAATGCCAAAGACCTAGGCCTGTTTTGGGGGTCAGGGCAGGGGAGGAGAACATCCCCTCACAGAAGGAAGGAGACCCCTAAGGCTCTCCCCTTCTTACCACATTGTCTCATCAGCTATGAGTGACTGAAACATCTCATTCCCTCAGGTTTGGATGCACCAAAAGTCCTCCTGGATGCTAACTCATGCCCTTCGAAGACTCCCAACAATTCTGACTAGAGCCAATGGAAAAAAAAAAAAGTCTCCTCTGAACCATGTGGTAGGACAACACCATGTCTACAAATCCTCCAGTCTTGCAGTCTCCTGGACTCAGATCTCTAGTGTCTTCCTAGTGAATGATGCCATTCTAGCAAATTGACCACGTCTGCATATGCCTCTGACTCATTACATAATTGTACTGTTGTTGGGTCATTTTCAGTCGTGTCCAGCTCTTTGTGACCGCATTTGGGTTCTTCTTGGCAAAGATACTGGAATGGTTTGCCATTTCCTTCTCCAGCCCATTTTACAGATGAGGAGAGTGGGTCATATAGCTAGTAAATGTCTGAGGCTGGATTTGCCTTCAGAAAGATGAGTCCTCCTGATTCCAGGCCCACCCCTCTAACCACTTTGCTACCTACCTCTAATTGTATTGTAGGATACTTCTTTTTTGTTTCTGTTTTTGGTTTTTAGTGAGAGTCAGGGACTGAATAGTTTATCTTCTCTAAGTTCAGTATCGTGTGGTCTACAAGCAATGGGTACTTATTAATAAATATTTATTAAGCTGAACTGAATTGAATTGAAGAATTTGTTGCTCTCTTCCACAGTTCTTAACACCTACTGATCTTTGGGGTATCTACCGGCACATAAAGAATAAGTCTATTTCTTTCCCTGATTGGCTTATTATTCTGAACCTCAAGGATCAATGCACTTGTGTCCTTAGGCAATCGATCAGGACCTATTCATTGCTACCAGTGTTGGCTCAAACAACTCACTTAACTTTAACTTCTTAGGTCCTTGAGGAGGAGAAGGAGGAGGAGGAGGAAGAGGAGGAGGAGGAGGGGGAGAAGAAGAAAGAGAAGAAAGAGGAAGAGACTGGATCATCTCTAAGGTTTCTTCCAACTCTAAATTCTGTGATCTTACCAAGGGCTTAGACTAGGTAATTTCTAAGGTCCCTTTTCCTTCACTGATTTTAAAGAAGCTCTGTAAGAATAAGAGACTGGAATGAATGTGTACTGATCCCAGGATATCACCTGGAAACAAGATGGGGGTGGGGGGGAGGAATGCCAGATCCTGCTCAAATCAGCTCACAACACCTGATTGTTAATTTTTTTAAAAAAAATTTTTAACATTCTTTTCTTTTTAAATTTTGAGTTCCAGATTCTGAGCTGGTTGTTAAATTGTCAGTGTGAACATTTGCACCTCACTTATGCTACGAATTAGGACTTGACTTACTGATTGTGTAGTCTTAAGAAAGTGATGGAGAAAGTGTGAATGATGCAGATTAAACTGCGTGTACCCTTTTTTTCCCCAGAGAGTTGGCTACTAAAAATTTACCAGTAGATCTCTGCCTAGAAGTTCTTTTTTTGAATAAATGCCTGATATTTAGTGGGCTGGAGGAGCAGCAGTTGTTTGGGATGCGGGGGATAATTTACCTCTTCCCAAAACCAAGCAGAGCAACCCAATTCTGGGCTAATGGTGGGATCCAGAAGCCTGGTAAGTACTCTTTACCCAACCTGCAAACCATCCCTCCAGGCTACCATCAAAAGCTGATCTGATCTAGTAAAGACCAAGAAATGTCGGACCCTGGCCAGTTCTGATCCACGTAGGCAAGGAAGAAGCGGATCTGTTCATGTGTCCAGACAGATCTCTTCAAAGTTAGGGAATTTGCAGGTGGCAGCTCCCACTGTTCTCTCCTCATAGTCACACACATTTCTTCTTTTCCATTCCATCCCCTTTTCTCTCCCTAGCATACTGCCAAGTATTTCAATTCCATCTGGATTAATGTACATCAGGAATTTTGTTAGTAGATGCTGAAGCCAAGAGTTGGCAGTAGCTCCTGCCTCCCCCTCCTGCCCAGACTTCTAGACGGAGGACAAGTGGGTCGGCACAGTGAAGGTGGTCATGCCAATTACCTTATGGACAAGAGGGGCTGGGGAGATTTACCCCCTCCTGTCTAGCCCTTCAGACGTCCCTAAGCCCTTTGTATTAATTTCTTAATTTAATCCTCACAATAATTCTGTGGAGTAGACTGAGAAGGTGTTCTCATTTTCATTTTATAGACAAGAAAATAAAAACTCAGAGAGTTCAAGAGTCCAAGATCACACAACTAATTACTAATGGAATTGAGGCTAGAACCTGGATCTGACTCTTCGACCAGGAGTCTTTGCCTTATACTGCTGTTCCCTGAACCCCTTCCCTTCTCAGGCCCCAGCTTACTGTTATGCATGTGAAAGGTGGAAACCCTAAAGATGATTCCCAGGAGTGGCCCTAAAATTCTTCTTCTTCCAAAGTATTTATCATCATCATCATCATTTTCATAATTATAATTTTAATTATTATACAGGGTGTCCCTAAAGTCAGGACACATAGGCAAAAATGCATATTTTGAAATATTTGGAATATTAATAAACCTTAGCCCCCTTGACTTCTTTTTCTGGGGTATGCTAAAGGAGAAGGTGTACTCAATGAAAATCACAGATGCAACACACTTGATTGAATGCACAAAGAGTGAATGTGCTAAAATTGACCGCAATGTGGAGTTATTGCATCAAGTTCACGTGAATCTTGCAAAGCTCATCAACCTTTGCATCACAAACGATGGAAATTATATTGAAGATGTTATTTGTTAATATTCCAATTAAATAAAATGTTGTTGAAAATTTCACTCATTTTATTTCTTGAAAATATGCATTTTTGCCTACATGTCCAGACTTTAGGAACACCCTGTATAATAGAGACTATATTATGATATGATATAATATAGTCTCTATTATAATATGTATAACCTCAGAAGAGGTCAGTTGCCTTCTCCATGGGCACACAGCTGGTTAGCACCTGAGGTTGGATCTTAGAATCGTAAGATCCCGTTCAGTCTCCCTGACTCCCAAGTACCACATTCCTTCTACTCCCCCACCCTGGGCAGAAAATGAGCGTGCCTTTTTATCTAGAGCAGTTTAATCAAAGCGCTGATCCTTGTGCATCTGGAACAAGGGCTGAGAAGGGCTTAGACAAATGGTCTGCTAACCACTCTGCCATCCTTGCTCTCTTAATTGAAATGGGCCATGAGTCACGATTGTAATACTAGACATCTCTTGGACCGGTAACATGTAAAATCACTCAGCAGCCGAGTTGTTTATCTAAAATTCACCAGGGATTTGTGTGCTGCCGTTGTTATTACTTCCTGTACCAGGAAAACGAAAAGGCCAAATTTAGCAGCAGACCATAAACGGCAGGTCCACTTGTTTCTGAGAAGGCTGGGATTCAGTCTTCTGTCTTATTTACTCCAAACCAGGCTTCCCAAACCTCATCTTTCTTGAGACCTGAAGAGATGCTTTCCTTTTCCCAAAATGAAGGTCTCAGTCATTGCCTTTGATTCATCTACCGTGGGTGTGAAGGAAGGCATCATAAAGATCCTGGAGTCAGTCATCTAGGTGCAGGTTCCTCTGAGCCCCAGAAGGACCTGAGTTCAAATCTCACCTTTAACCACTAGTTATGTGACTCACTCTCCCTGAACTGAGCCATGTGTCAAAAAAAAGCTGGGTGACATGAGCAGCAATTTTTTTTTTAAATGACATAATCATTAGACATCAAATCACTTGATATTCCAGCCTCAGGTTTTGGGGCACGTGGTCCTCCAAACAAAGACACAGTGAGTAAGATCTCAGGAGAGTAGAACGTTAGAGGAGGAAAGAACTTTAATACAACTCCCTCATTTTACGTAAGAGTAAATCAAGGCTTGGAAAAGGAAACACCAGCCAAGTTCCAACAGCGAGCTAGAGGTAGAGCCAGGATTCAAATTCTAGGGTTCTTTCATAGAATCACAGATTTAGACCAACACCCTAATCTTGCAGATGAAGAAACTGAGGCCAAGAGAGACTGTGGCTTGCCTAGAGTCACATAAGTAAGAAGGAACAGAAGCAATATTTGAACTCATACTGTCTCTCTCCTTTCCATTACACTACACTGTCTTTCCTCTGCCAGCTTCTAATATCTGGTACATTGTGGGGGAGGGGGAAGCAGTAGGAAAGGGAGAGGACAGTTAATGAGTTGGGCAAGGTGGCATTTGGGTTGCCTTCAGACTCTGGGATGCTACAAGTCTATGAACCCTTGTATCGGAGGCTTGCTCTGTCTTCTTTGATTAATAGAACGTAAACTTCTTGAGGGAAGCTACTCTTCGATGTATGTGTGTGTGTGTGTGTGTGTGTGTGTGTGTGTGTGTGTGTATGTGTATGTGTGTGTGTGTCCCCAGCACATAGGGCAGTGCCTGGCACATAGTGTGTGCTTAATAGATGTTCGTGACTGACCGATGATTGGTTGTCCTCCAAGATGAGCTATAACTATCCACAACTCTAATCCACCTAGTAATTCCCACAGGGTCAAACCGTGGTATTTGTGCAGTAGGCAGTATGTATATTTCCAAAGACCTCTTTAGGATTATGCCAGATAAGCCCCTCAGACCTATAATCTAATTTCCCTAAGGCCCATCAGCAACAGCCAATTGGATTTGGGCTAAATGGATTAAATGTTGGCCACACCCAAATAACTAGGAAACATTGGGCAAACCACTTGTCCCTTCCATGCTCCCATTTCTTCATCTATGAAATGAGGTGGTTAGATTTAGAGCTGGTAGAACCAATTTTGAGTCCTTGGCATTCTTGAAAACTGCTCCATGGATGTTACTCTCTACGGGAGACCTGAGACTACACTATAAGACATGCAATTTGGCATCACAAAATAAATACTTCCAGTATATGTCTTGGGAAGTGAAATTTTCAGGTACTAAAAAAAAGTGTATCTGTGAACATAGCATTAGAAACTACCCCTGCTTTGTGCATCCCCAGGCTTGTTCATGAGTAATGGTTAACTCCTCAAGGCAGAGACTTTAGCCTTTTGTCTTTGTCTTTCTCTCCCCGGGGCTTGGCCCAATGCCTGGCAAGAAACACTGGTTTGATTAATGCTAGTTAATTAATTAATTGATTATTAAGACTTCAATGACTGCCCACATCACCTACTCTTAATTCCAATTTGGGTTGAACGAGATGGTGTCTGACCCGCCCTAAAGCTCCATATTCTCATGTGACTGCTCTGTTCAGCCCAAGATGACTGACTCAGCCCTCTCTCCATGGTGCTATCATTGGAGACTGGGGGTCTGTCAAGGAAGGGATATAGATGCTTCTCCTACTTTTTACCCTTTTTATATCTGCTCGAGAAAGGGCATTTCTTTAAGTCAGTGCTTCCCCAGGTGTTCTGAATTGTAGAACACAGGGTATAGTAAACCAGAACAAAATTTGGAATCAGAGGAACAGAATTTGAATCCTGTCTCTGACACTTAGAGCCTGTGTGATCTTGGGTCTTTAACATCTCCTCAGTGACCCTTAAGGTCCCAGCCAGCTCTAAATCTTCGACTTTCTATAGGCCTATGAGGTGCTCTCATGGGGTAGAGGAGGGTGGAGGCTGTTGTGGACTCCAGACTCATGTTTCCCCAATTCCCATTCAGATGTATTGATTATTCCTGAGTCAAGGGGGCATATGGTGATGATGAAGGTTGAATAGTCATACCGTTAAGACCTTGAAGGAGGGGAAGCTAGGTGGAGCACTGAGTAGAGGACCAGCCCTAGAGTCAGGAGGACCTAAGTTCAAATCCGGCCTCGACACTTGACACGCTTACTAGCTGTGTGACCTTGGGCAAGTCACTTAACCCCTCCCCGAAATAAAAAGAAAGACCTTGAAGGAGAATCCTGTGCCATAATCTCAGAGATTTTAAACAGGTCCTTTCATCTCATAACTTCAAATGATAAAGGCACTGAATGAAGCAAATTCCAGAGTAGATATTATTACATTTTCTCCCATTTGCTTATTATATAATTCTGTGATATACAGATATATCTATTTCTGTGATATACAGATTATAACCCATCCACAGCTTCTCATTCCATGTGCATTTTGTCTATGTCATTCCATAGATGATAGGATTATAGCTCTTAAGCTGGAAGGGATGTTTGAAGCCACCACCATTTTACAGTTGAGAAAACTGAGGTCCAGAGGTTAAGTGACTTGCCCAAGGTCTCCTGGACAGTAAGGGGTAGATTCCGTATTTAAACATGGTGGAAGGCCTCCAAATCCAGTGCTCTTTCACTGCTTCACACTGTCCCTCCCAGTCCCCTGCCCCCAGGCCCTCCATAGAAGATTCACCAAACTCACTGAAGACCTTCGCTTTGGTTCTTTTAATATGTATTTGAAACCCAATGCAAAACCGTTTGTACATATATTATCTTTTTTCTACATGAGTAGCCCATGTCTTTTTCTAGCCAAACATGATCTTGATGACATAATCCATGCCACTTCCTGAGCACATGCCATTTTCAGCAATCTGCTGTGGTCCATGTATTCCCAGCAAGCATCTGTCTGTTATCCTTTGAAACACCACATATAACTTTCCCTGTGTAAATACAACCCAAATTATTTTCCAAGATCTCCTATTAAAAATAAGAGAGGAATGAGAATTACGACCTTCCTCCAACAGTATATATGCATATCTGTGTATATGTGTGCATATAACAACTAGTGCTAACTTAAACCATTTGAATAGTAACAGCTAGTGAAGAAAATATATTTCCAAATACGGAGTATCACATAAGGTCCCAGATTGAAATCAATTCCCACTTTAAGCCACTTATGATTTAAAAAAGTACCTGGCTTAAATGATCCACCTGGAAATACGTACTTCTATTCATGAAATATATGAGTCACCAACTACACACCCCATCGAAATATAACCTTTAAGTCTAAAATGATTCAGACAAATTCTTAATAACAATGTGGGTTTGGTTTGTTAGTTTTAACTGATTGAGAATCAGCTCTCCACTTAAGAAAGGAGTTACTGGACTGCCATGTTAAGTGATCTGTTTTACCATGAATCCATTCCAACAACTGTCCCCTGTGAAGGACACATACAATAACCAACGGCAACGGGCATGATTTAAAATTGTGCCTGCCGGGAATACACATACATTAGTGACAAAATGTCCACTCTGGGACTCAGACTCTATTTGCAATATGAAAAGGAAATGGCTGGTCATATAGAATACGAAAAAAACAAGCATCATGACCTTTGTCACCACTGCACTCTGTGTATTCTGGGTCACCTTCCAGTTTCTTGATAGCAGAGCTAAAGAGCTGGAATCTACATGTGCCTCCACAACATTAGACAGCAGCAGCATCTAGGGAGAAAAATTGCCAAAAAAAAAAAAGGCAAGAGTAATGTTTTGTAGATGGCAGTAATGCTGTCCAAAGGGAAATGTGATTAGCTAGAAGTCCATCAGCAGATATTATTTCTACCTCCTCATATGGAGCCATAAGAGGTAGTGTGCCATAGAGAACTGATCTCAAAGCTAAGACCTAAGTTCAAGTGCTGTCTCAGACACATACGGCTGTGCAACTCTGACTTCTCGGTATCCTAGGTAACTAAATAACAGAGGAGGTACCAATCTGCCTTGGCACACAAGAAGGAAGTTTCTTTACTTGGGAGTTCCCTATATCTCTGAAATCACAGGGGCAGTCCCTACCTCCCACATATGATCATGTGAACAGAAGTAGTCTATGGAATCTAAGTCACAGTAGTTCACAGTATTTAAATTTAGGGGAATCGTTGTAGATTATCTAATCCAATCCCTTCATGCTTATAGTGGAAAAGCTGAGTTCTTGAGAATTAAAGTGATTTGCCCAAGATCATTAGATTAATACTAAGGATGTCATCATGAGAAACCCTAAAAAAACCTCATCTAGACCTGAGAAAATCCTGAGTGAAATCCAGACCAGAAGGAAATATAATTGGGAAATGTTTAACAAAATAAATCAAAACATAGCACAACACAGACAATGTTAATTTGTGGTTTTCTAAGTCAACATGTAGCCTGAAGTTTCTATTTGAATTTGACATCACTGATATCTAGACCAACTCTCTCTTTTTGATAAAGAAGAAAATAAGGTATTAAATAGGAAAGTCGGCAGGGGCGGAGCCAAGATGGCGACTGGAAAGCAGTAACTGGCGTGAGCTCCCCTCCAAGATCCTCCAAAAACCTATGAAAAAATGGCTCTGAACCAATTCTAGAACTGCAGAACCCACAAAGGGGCAGAGGGAAGCAGGACTCCA
>CM053626.1:69012474-69037008 GCA_028646595.1 Phalanger gymnotis | reverse complement strand
GGAAATGGGGAGAAAAATCTGTAATTCAAACGCATGTGAAAATTAATGCTGAAAACTAAAGATGTTAATAAAAAAAGAAAAAAAAAGAGAAAACACTGAAGAAAATTAAAAAAAAATAGGAAAGTCACTAAGTGAGAGGGTCATGATTCAAACCCAAATCCTCTGACTCTTTTCACTATTTTGCATGCTCCCACCCTAGTTCTTTAACACAAGAGAAAGATCTACATCTAAATGGCCATAATATTATAGTAATTGACCACAGGTGATAGTGATAGTGAAATTCATGCAAGCGGAGAAGAAATAGGACTGCTACTCTTTGAGTAGCCTCAAGGGGGGCAGGGAAGTGCCACTGAAAAATATCAGTCCAAAATCGAGAGAAATTGGGAAAAGAGAATGTGTGTGTGCGTGCGTGTGTGTGTGTGTGTACACACACAGAGACACACATGTATACAACAGGACAGGCTTGGGATGGGGAGCAGGGAGGGAGGTTGGGGTGGGGAGTTGAAATCATATTATTTATAAAAACAATATATCCTTATGAGGAAAGCCATTGGAGGAGATAAGCATAGAAGAGAGTTTTTTAATGGGTGATTATCAAATGAAGGCAAAAATAGAAGTCATGTTATCACATACATGACTACATATACCATATGTATGTTACATATAACTATATATACTATATATAACTATATATAATATATACTATATATGACCACATGTGATATATACATATATACTTTGTGTGTGCGTGTATGTATAGACCAGTAGTGTTAAACTCAAATAGAAACAGGGGCCACTAAATTGTATATAAGAATTCCTGTGGACCACCTATTGACTTAAGAAAAACACACAACATCTTTATCTATTTTTTTATTAACACGTCAACATTACAAATCAGATAGGAACTACATTTTGATCTAGTTTGAGCAGCACTCGGGAATGTCATGTGGCACATGCACCCTTTGGGTCACGTGTTTTACAACTCTACTACAGACCACCCAGACAGAAAGACAAAATAGATGAGGATCAATGAAACAGAAGCAATATAAACCATCAAGACAGAAAGAGGAAATAGATGAGGATCATGACAAAGAGGTATGGTATGATGGTGATGGGGGACTTTGGTCCTTGAGATATCTGCCTAAAGGAGAGTGGCTAATAATGTTTTTACTCCACTATTCAAAGATGAAGTGATCCATGAGGGAAAATGCAGATGTGGACCTGAATCTTCAACAAAGAAGAACTGGATGCTAGAGGGAAAGCACCGACAATTGGGTAAAGTGAAGACTTCATCTTAGAATCTGTGATAGAGAAGACAAGGTAAACTAGGCACAGTCTGACATCCCTAGATTTGAAGAAGGAAGGTTTCAAAGTTTCCAAAAAAGGATGAGTGGGATCCCAGGAATTACAATTCTACCGAGGGAGTCAGCCAAGGAGTAGTCCTCCAAATTCTGAAGACAAAACGAAACAATTCCAAAGAGAAGACATAGAAGCTCCCTGCAGAGATATGACAGAGGGAACTCATGAAATTAGATTTTTAGAGAGCAATATAGAATATGGAAACAAAAGTATGACATGGAACTCTAAGAATTTTGTCAGGAGCGCTAAAGCTCTGAGTGAGCCACAGATAAAACTTGAAGGCAATAAAAAGGGGTCTTTTAGCCACATTGGGGGAAAGAAGAAAATCAGAGAAGGAATAGGAATGCTTTGGGGAATGCGATGAAAATAAATGGCGGAGAGAAGGAAGGCAGATCTGCTGGATTTTTATTTGACTTTTGTTTTCTCTGCCAAGGAGAATGATCTCTGGGCTGGAAAGGACAGCACCAAAATGAACAAAATGGATTTGATCTCTACAATAAGTAAGGGCAAATTAAGAGAGCACGTAGCTGGCCGTAATGAATTCAGGTCACCAGATCCAAGCGAATTACAGCTCAGGGCACTGTCAGACATGATTGCTAAACAATTGTCAGTTATACAAATCATGGCAAACAGGAGTACTGCCAGCCCTATGCAAGGAAAATATTGCTCAATATTCAAAAAAGAGAAAAGAGTCAAGTCTGCAACGTACAGGCCAATGAAGTCAATTGGAATTTCTGGCAAAATTCTAGTTCATCTAGAACAAAGGAATGGGTAGACATCTAGAAAAAGAAACAGTGATCACAAAGAACCAGGATGGATTTGTCAAGAATAAGGTCACATTAGACTGACTTCATTTCCTTTTTGGACAGGATTACTACCATTTAGTAGATTATAATAATACTATTGTCCACCCAAATTTTATCAAAGTATTCTTAAAAGTCTTTCATACTATTCTGTTGAAAAACAAGGTGAGAGGTGGGCTATGTGATATGACAGTTAGTGAAATCTAAAATAGTGACCAGCATGGCCACGTCTAAAAAATAGTCACTATTGGTTCTATGTCAACCTGAAAGAAGTTCTTTAGTGAGTGTCCAGGGACCTGTCCTCGGCCCTGTGCTACCTAAAATGTTAGCAGTGAATTGGGTAAAGGAATAGATAGCAAGCTTTTCAAAAATGCCAGCGGTATGTAGCCAGGAGGGGTTATGAACACATTGGATTGCACAATCAGCATTCAAAAAGAGCATGACAGGTTCAAATGTTGGATTGAATTTAATATGGTGAAACTGAATAGGGATAAATTAAAAGTCTTATACTTGGAACCCAAAAAGGCGACTTTACAAGTACAAAATGGCAGAAGAGAGGAGTTTCCCTGAAGAAGATTTGAGGGTTTCAGTGGACTGTAAGTTGGATGTGTCAATATGGTGAAATGGGAGCCAAAGATGCTGATATTATCTTAGTCTATATTAAGAGAAGTATAGTGTCCAAGACTAGAGAAGTGAGAGTCCCACTACCATCATCGGACTATATCTAGAGCATTGTGTTCAGTTCTAGGCAGCATGTTTAATAAGCTAGAGAATTCTTTGAGAAAGGAAAACAAGATGGCGGAGGGCTAATAGGTCATGCCATATGAGGGTTGAAAGAATAGGCAATAATATTTAAAAGACTTTAAGGAGACACAATAATCTATTTTTAAGTATTTGAAAAATTATCTTATGGAAGAGGGATGATACTCACTTGGACTGAACCAAGAGAGGAATACTTGGGACAATGGGTACAAGTTTAGAAAGAAGCAAATTTCAGTTCGAGATAAGGAGAAACTTTCTAACAACCGTAGCTATCCAAAACTGAAGTAGATTGCTTTGAGAGGAAGTGGGTTCCCCCCTCGCTAGAGGTCTATAAGCAAAGGCTAGATTCTTTTTTCAGTAATAGCTTGAACTAGATGTTCTTTGAGGAGCTTTTCAACTCTGAGAACCTGTGATTAATTTCTTAGATTTTGCTATCCCTGTGAAGATTTAAAAGGAGCATCACATTACTACTCTGAGAAAAAAAATTTTCTAAAAATCAAGAATAAACCAATTTTGGTTAATGTCTTCTCTTGCTTATAATTCAATGCATTTTAGGGGCTCAAGACACAGAACCAAAGCTAGGTAAGTGATAAATTGTAATGTAGGCTTTACCTAAGAAAATTCTCTTGGGGTTTACAAGTATGTGTTCCCTAAGGAATGTTTGTTTGAGCTTTCTTGGAGGCTGGGTGAGTAGTGAATAGAATAGGTCATGGGGAGGACAGATAACAAGATCCACCCACCATTCTATGAGCATCTCTGGCTGGGGTGAGAGCCACCCATACCACAGAAAAATCATTCTGCACTGGGAGGCCCCATTCGCCCTGTAGCAGGATTCTGTCAAAAGCCTCAGGAGGAAATATCCTTTCAAGGACTCAGAGATAAAAACACAAGTGAGTCAGTTAACGCCATAGGTGGAGGCTGTCATTCCACCAGGGTACCTCCTCTCTCTTGTGGAAAAGGTTTGAATGATGGCCTGAAATGGATTGTGCCTTGTTCAAAAGACCAGGATTCAAATAGTTGCAACCTGATGCATCCGTCCTCACATACAAACATATACATACATTTCTCTTCCTGAGGTAATTAGGTATAGGGTACTAGACCCCTGTTCACATTTATTCTGCACTTTTCCCGAGCTCAAAGAGTATAGTTTGGCCTTTTACTCCCAGAAACTCTATCCCATGACTTGGCATCACAGTCATGTCCTCATGCTGCTGTAAACTATCCACAAAAGACAGTGTTTCATCCTAATTTCAAGGTGACCCTGGGTTATGGAAGGCTATGCCAGGAGAGTACAAGCCCTGGTGGATTCTACTAAGAAGAAAAACTCTGAAGGTGGTCCTAGTAGAATATCTTATCCAAGAAACAGTTTAGATATGTATAGAGATCTTCGTCATTGGTATGTGTGTTCTTTGGCCATGGCAACCCAAGAAACAGATAAAGCTAAATAATTTTAAATAAATAAATAAACCCGCCCCGCTCTTGGTTCCTTGCATCTAGCCTCTTGTTTTTGTAATTATAAAATGATAGAGTAAGGAAAGGGAGACAGAGATGGCTTTAAAAATCTCTGTTTTCAGACCATATACAAACATGAAATTATTTGGATATGTGAAAACTATGAAATCTTTGTCAAATTACCAACAAGCTAACACACTGGTGAAAGAATAGAAACACATGCATATTTCCATTTTCATTATAACTGAAACCAGATGGCCCAAAGAAGTTACAGCTAAATGGAAGGTTAGCTCAAAGTCCTCCTTGGAGGAGCTAATAAGGGATCCATTCACCATGAAACCAAAAATAAGCAGAAAAATCATTTCATGAAATTGTTGGTTAGTTCACCTTAAAAATAATTGCAGTAGATGTGTTAACCCAAGGAGAAGAGAATGAAGGAATAGAGAAAGTCTACCAAGCACTAAATAAGATCATCCAACCATGGCAATATATACATGAATAGTTGGTGAATCCAATGTGAAGATGGGAACAGGAAAGAGTGATGAAAAACATGTTGGGAAATAGGGTTCTCCAGTATGTCACCCCTGCATATCACCCTTATCAAAAAGAGTGAGAAGGTACTGGACATGACAAACATCAAATATGCCCTCTCCCAAAAAATAGAAATTGACTATATGTTCAATATTTCAATTAATCTGTGATGTCCTTAATTTTTGTATCCCCTCCATTGGTACATATGACAACCCACCCACACCTTGTCATGCTATCTAATGCTTATCTCAAGGGAACCTGCTGGGGGCTGTCTTCTAAGGCATTTTATATTTGTTATTATTGTTGTTGTTAATAATTATATATGTATATATATATATGCATGGTGTTTTAAGATTGGCAAAGCACTTTACAAATATTATCTCATTTAATCATAACAATCTTAGGAAACAGTGGTATAGTTATTCCTGTTTTATAAAAGAGGGAACTGAGTCTAGGAGAGGTAAATGACTGCCCAGGGTAATACAGTAAGTTTCTGAGGGTAGATTTTAACTCAGGTCTCCCTGACACCATGTTCAATGCTCCATCCACTGTGCCACCTAATTATCCATTTATTTCATGGATTTCCAAGGAGTAGTCTTATCCCTCCCTACTGCTCACTTCACTTTCTGATCACACACTTCTACTCCATGGAAATCCTATGGTCCTGTCCCTCCATTTCCATTTAACGCGACTTCCTTTTATCTTCTGGTTTTGCTTGTCATGAGAAAATTCATGACAATGTAACTCAGTTCTTCCAACAGTATTTCAATTCAGTGAGTTTTAGAAAAGCATCTCACACTCACTTGTCCTTTAAACATATTGTTATATTATTTAATATCTCAATTGAGTCTATGTCTATAAGTGGTCTAAAAACTGTGTGATTCTTAGCACCCTCTGCCTCCATTTTCTGCTTGTCCACCCCTGTCCCTTTGAAAGCAGAGGAAGGTTATATAGAACTGAAGGTCACTGTATTTCTTTTTTGTTTGTTTCACTGGGTTGCCATGACCAAAGAGTGAATCACCTACCAGCCACCTACTTTTGAAAAGCTTCTGCATACTTCATTAAATTGGTCATCAGAGAATAGATTCCTTGGTCACTAGGAACTTACTCAAAACATCTCTTGTATTACGTTCTTGTGCATAGTTTTCCATAGCCCAGGGGCACACCATATGAAACATCAGAGTAGGCTTTTGAGGAGGAGTGGGTTAGTATATATCAACAGACTGACGTGGGAGTTGGCTAAGGAATCAGCGTAATGCATGGCATCGGATCATCGGCTATTTAAAGGGAAGGGCAAAATTAGCACCAAATTAGGAGAAAGGATATGTGTGAGAAGAAACTGTGTGCAAGAAGAACAGCTCCAACCTGACCTATTAAAAGAAGTTGTTGACTCTAAAAATTGGAAAACGGATAAAAGTAAAGACATTGACTCAGACTATTGCTAGTGTCATTACGTTAGCAAGTAATGGAGACTACATGAAGAAAGCAAGACAAAATGAGATCATCTTGTACTACCCTGCCTTCGTTACAGCATATCTAGAGTATGGTGGTCATCTTTAGATGCTGCATTTTAGGAAGATCAGTAACAAAATAAAGAATGTGTGGAGAGGTACAGGTAGAATGACGAAAAGTCTTGAGTTCAGGCCTTCCCATATAGAAGCATTTATCTTTCACTTATATATGAGGGAATTATTTCATCTTACCCACTAAGGTATTACTTCAGTATTTATTTTTCCATCTGTAAGTCAGTGCTCAATAGTATTTTGTGTTCACCAATTTTTTTTTTTTGACAGGTAGGTGGCCTCGTACCTGAAGGGATTTGAAGACACTCTTCAGAGCTCCTTCACCCAAAATATTTCTGCCTTGGCTGCCATGGGGGGAGAATTCTCAGTGTTGGAGTAACTCTTTGAGGGTTTATAATATCCCACTGCTACTACCTCTTGCCTTGGTGAGACAGAGAAATAAATGGATATAGGTCTGTAGGATTTTGATGTGAAAGAGAAGGAGAAGGTTGGCAGTCTAGGGCTCTTAACTGACCAAAGCAAGGAATCTGGGCGATCATAAAGGTGTTTGGTATTATCTAGGGCAAAGGTGGGGAGGAGAGGGAAGGCTATCCCTGCAAAACCAGGAAGAAGACAAACCACCCAATTTCACAGTTTCGGGTACAGCCTAAGCTACTCATTTAGGGTATAAACAGGAAGGGCTGCTGTTAGGCACATTGGGTTTGGCATCTTATCTCAAGGAAACAGATGCTGGATAGAGTCTTTTTGCTAGGTTTAATGAAGAGCCCAACCAGCCTTCTGAATGGAGTACATATAGAATCTAGACTAGAATTAATCATGCATCTATCTATACATGACACTAGGGTTTCTGGGTCTGTGTTTGGTCCTGCTGGGGGAAGGGGAAGGTCTTGTCCAATAAGCTGAAAGTGCCACTTCAGTGGGACTATTTCCTCTGTTTCCTTGGGACCCTCCTTGGGTCTATAGAGCCCCTCAAACAGTAGATGAATAGGGAATGTTTGGTGACTAGAAGACCAGTGTGATGTAGCTGAAAAAAAGATTTGAGTTAGAATTAGGGTGAGTGGGTTTGAATCTCACCTCACACATTAAATGAGCTAACATGACCCTGGGCAAGTGGCTTAACTCCTATGTGCCTCAGTGTAGTCATCTATAAAATGTACTCATTTTACTCATCTGTAAAAAATAATAACATTTGGGGAAGCTAGGTGGTGTAGTAGATAGAATGCTGGCCCTGGAGTCAGAAGGACCTGAGTTCAAATGTGGCCTCAGACTCTTAATAGATGTGTGACCCTGAGCAAGTCACTTAACCTCATTGCCTAAGGATGATAACAATAATACTTGCATGGTCTCCTAGTTGTGAGGAATGTGCTTTGTAAAGCCTGCTGAGCTGTAAAATGTGAGTTATCATTATGTACCTGTTGGCTTGAAGTGTCTAGAAATCCTTATCTTCCTTCCAGGCTTAGCCTAGGTGCTACCTTAGAGGATTAGCACCTCTGGTAGGAAGGCTTGCTGAGCCCTCTTTGGGGCTTTTCATCCACCTTTGCTCATCACCCACCTCTCACCTGTGGCTCAAGAAGACACACCCTGGTAAGACCATCTTTGGATCCACAGAGCCAGAACCAGTACCTTGAATAATTGCCTTGAACAACCCTACAGTATGCTTCATAAAAACGTCTCTTGAACTCAAATGAATTGAATTGAAGGGCTCTTCAGAGCCGACCTGCCTCATTTCACAGATGCTGAATGGCCCAGGGTTTTAGGGCTGGTGCTAATTGACAGAGCCTCCCTGACTAAAAAAAAATTATTAAACTTGGGAGGGGCTTCACATGGATTTTGAATAAGTCTTGGTAAACACATGTAACCAGAATTCATCCATTTTATATTCTCCACCCTTCCCCTGGGATGGCATATCCTCTTTTCCAATGTGCTCCTAGAACATTCTAAGCTCCCACAGGAGAAGGAGGGACCAGTAAACAATGTTTCCAAATGCAATTCAAGAGGCACCCATTGTTAATTTAGCTGATCTGCTTTTTTCTCCTTTAATTTAATTATTTTGACCCCTACTCAAGACAGGAAGTGCAGGGGCTACTCACTGACCCCACTCTCTACTGATTGGCACTAAAGCTTGGACCTGCTGGTCTACCTGACTCCTTTCAAATCCCACCTTCTACAGGAAGCTTTTCCCAATCCCTTAATGCTGGTGTCTCTCCTCTAATGATTTTCTCCAATTTTTCATTTCTATACCTTGCTTGTATGTAGTTGTTTGCATATTGTCTCCCCTATTAGACTATAAGCTCCTTGGCTGTGTTTTTCCTTTCTTTGGAACCCAGTGCTTAGCACAGTGTCTGGCACATAGTGGGTGCTTAATAAATATTTATTGACTGTCAGTTCTATTTTTCCTACCAGGGCTAATTCTCCCCTTCTTTTAAGCAGCCCTCCTTATCACCACAACCCATTTCTGCAGGACTTGCCATATTAGCAGCAGACTCAGTGAGGATGCCAGATTGGCTTTAGCCCTAACTGTAGCCCAGAAGTACAGCATTCAAGATATCCAGCAGCCTCAGCTTCACCAGCCTCAGGGATTACAGGCTTGTACCCCCACATCTGGTGTTTTTTCTTTGTTAGCAGAGATGGCTCCCAGTATAGGGAAAGGAAGAACGGTATATTTGGAAATGAAGGTAACGTAAAGCAAAATATATCCATAGAAATTAAAATCAACAAAAGAAAAGACACCAGGGGAACTCTCACAGGTTTGGGAATCATCGGCTCCGCTCCTGTCTTGTACAATGACTTACTGGGCAGCTTGGGTCTTCTCTTTCACAGCCCTGTAGCAGGGCTCTTAAAGGTTCTGCCCCTTGAGGATGGAGCTAGTGAACACAGAGAGAACCTCCCTTAGGACCAACAAATGCTTGGGCTGAACAAAGGAAATGGAACACTTCAAAATCATAAATACAGAAAATTAGCAAACAGTCATGGAAGTACCCAAACTCACATCCTGACTAGCTATGTGACAATGGGCAGACATTTACTCTCTCTAAGATCCAGTTTACGTCTTTAAAATGGGTATTATGGTTGGTGGGATTGTTTAATGCTTGTGTGTTCTCTACCCAGTAGAAAGTGCACTGCCTCTGGAGTCAGAGATCCTGGGTTCAAATGCCTCCTCTGATACTTACTACATATGTGACCTTGGTGAAGGGACTTCCAGCTCTCTGGGTTTCAGTTTTCTTATCTGCAAAAAGAGATTAGACTGAATAACCTCTGAGGAACCTTTCAGCATCCAATCTGTGATCCTATGATTTTCTCAGTGTAACCAGTCCTTCCACCAATAAATAATGTATCTGTTTGTACTTTCTCACCCGTGCAGTGTTTGTCCATTAGCCTTAAAGAGAATCTAACCAATGTGCTGGGGGCTTCCTCTAGGTCTTTTTGATATGTTGTGGTTACCCATGCAACACTTAAGTCATTCTGTGACCTGGTGCTCCCTTACCCTTGATAAATGACCTGCCCATCTCTTTTCCTGACCAAAGATGAGATCATAGAACCATAGATTTATAGCTGGAAGGGACCTTAGTGGCCACTGAACTTAAGAGTCCTGCTTCTCAAATTTACATATCGAGGAAACTGAAGAAAGGTTCAAATTCACTTGAACAACGTGAAGTCATTCAGGTTCACGCAGGTCCTAAGCAGCAGGGTCAGGATTTGAACCCAAGGTCTCTATCTCTAAACACAGCACCTTTTCCACCACACCAAAATGCCTTGATGAAGTACCTTGTGCCACTTCTTACCCACAAATCTTCTTTGGGAATATGCCACAGCCTATTTGCCCCTTCTATGGGTTCCCTACAATTATGATTCTCCTGGGATTCACCTCCCTGATGCAGCACTGTGGAAATATGGGTGTTGAAACAGAGACTCGAACTCTATGAACTTTAAAATGCTAGAGAAACGTGATTTATTATTATTCTTATGCAAGACCCCTAACCGAGACAGGCAGCTGTACAAACACCTAAACAAACAGAGTATCCGTGCTCTAAATGCCCATGCAATGCTTTCTGTGTGGGGGTGGAGAGGACTGCAGAATCATTTAACTCTTTCACTTCTAGGAAAACGGCAAGGAAGACACGTGCCTCTAATTACAATGATTAACACTATTTAATCCTTATTAAAGTGTCACTCCTGATAAAATGTATGTAAATCCCTTAGACCAATCACTCTTAACCTGGGGTCCAGAGACCTACCCCCTCGCCCCCCAATACACAATGGGTCCATGGTTTCAGGGGATCTGTGAACTTGAAGGGGAAAAAAATTACATCTTTATTTTCACTAACGTCTACCTGAAATTAAGCATCTCCTTCAATTATAAATGTAGATAATAAAAGGCTGTTCCGAGGAGTCCATAAATACTTCACAGAACAGCCACTGACATCCGCGACCAAAAAAAAAAACCTGTTAGGAATATTGGAAAATGATGGGCACAAAACAGAGCATGCTGAGCTGGGAAACACGCTGCAGCGTCTTTGGCGTTTTGGAGCGTCTGTTCCTTTAACGTTGGCTCCCATTCTGTAGGCAGACATCGACGTAGAGGTGATATTCTTCCAAGGCTGCTGTCATCTGGAACAGCCTTCCTCTATTTCTCTGCCTCATCAACTCCCCATCTCCTTTCAAATCTCATCTGAAAACATCTTCGTTCCCTTGTCTCTCTATTCTACCTCCCTGCATCCTTGGACCCGGCTTTCCTTTTCCCCAGGACTGTGCCCTCCCTCGAAATCAAGCAGGGATTCATTTTGTGCTAACAGGGCTGTGCTAGTTTGGACCCCGGGCCAACAGAGAACACGCCTGCCAAGACCTCAGCCCACAGCTCGCAGCCCAGCGGGAGCCACTTTAGCTGCTTGCTGTGGAAATGGCGGGGCGGGGGGAGATGCTTTTGAAAACAATCCTTAGGATTGAGTTGAATGCTCCTTTTTTATGTTCACCTGGTTGACGTCATAGTTTGGAAATTTATGGGCCCCGTGGGCGTGCTACTTTTGTGCATACCAAGGGGAGAAAGGTTTCTCCGAGGTTTGTGTGCTTTAAGGAAAGAATATATTTTACCCTTTTCCTGAATAAAATGTGAGTGGAGGGTGCTTTAATTCATCAAAGTTAATGAACTGCACTTGATTTTACCTATTTTAAGCCATGATCAGGCAGGGAGGCCTCCTGGCTAGGATTCTCTCTCTCTACACTGTAAGTATGATGGCTCCGCAAACCAATTACTTCCCCTTCCTCCTGGTGTTTTTTTTTTAAAGCATTTCAAGCATACCAAGAGTTTTATCCTTTGGCTTTTTTTTTTTTTTTTTGGTCTGTGCTTCTCAAATTATGATTCCTGGAAGTAAAGGAGGTGAACCCTGGGAAGAGCAAGTAGGAAAGTGCGATGTGAGCCAATTGTATCTTCTTTCCCAGTGGCTCAACATCAGGGTCGTTAATATTTACGTGAAATGTAATTTTTAAAAGATGTTTCCTGCCTCCCTAGGCACCCATATTTCCATTAGCCTGCAGCCACTCCTCCCTCTCATCCCACAAAAGTGCTTGGGAGCGTTCCTTCTTTATCCTGGAAACGTTATTTGGCATTCTTCAAGTCTGTTTCTAAGCATTTACTTTGCTTGCCTCAGACGCCTTCTGCAGAGAACGTTCACTGCTATAAATTTCATATTTGACTTTAAAAAAAAAAAATCAATAGAAGAAAGAGAAGAGAACGGTTGATCTCTTTCTCAGGTCTTTTCTATCAGCTAAGAAGTCCAGACCCTTCACCCTCCTTTTGGAAAAACGCACAGTTCGCATCCCCAAAGACTAAAATAGTAACCCTATTGTGACCAGCCAATGCAGAAAAGGGAAAGGATTTCTATATGTACATGTGGGATCGGGGAATAAGGGATCCCAGATAATCCTGGTCCAAGGGGCCTCTGATGCAAAGAAGTTGGAGAAGAAAGTGCATTTTTTTTTCCACTTCCAGACCTATTAGGCTTATTTAAGAATTAATCCCTTTCTTGGAAGGGCAAAGAAGGTTAATGGCCCTCTCTTCGGCCATCTCCAAACAGATATTGAGTGATTCTTTGTTGTAGACCTTATAGGCACAAGTCCCATGCAGGTCTACAGATTGGACTCCATGGCTTCAGGGTGCTCTAAGAACCTCAGATTCTCATATGGGAGGGGGAGAGAAAGAGAAGGAAATTCAGGTCAATTGCTTTCCTAACTTGTAGGGGCTCTGATGGAAGACGTGAGTAAGGAGGTTGAAATTATTGGCTAAAATAAGAAATTGACATTTTCTTTCTGGCTTTACCTATGCATGGCAGTGACTACCAGCTTAGGTTTGTCAATACCCAAAGATGTTTTGAAACTCAAGTCAGGTCAACAAGCATTTATTAAATGCTAAGGTATTTATACTAAGCACTGGGAATACAAATACAAGCAAAGAGAAAGACAATTCCTGCTCTCAAGAAACACCTTCTAATGGAGCAAGATAACACATAAAAGGAAGCTTGGTTTGGGAGAGAGAAGAAAAGAGGATATGGGAGAGAAAGTCCGGAAAGTCTGGAGTGAATAAAGACACCCGGGAATAAAGACCGTGGCTGGCCTTAAAATAGAGATTCTAGGAAAAACCAAGTAATCAAGGGAAGGGACCCCAGGGGCAGAGTGAATTTCCAGGGTGAGAAGACTGCTGTGGCTTAGCAGAGAAAGTCAGAAGAGTTAGGAGTAGAGCTTGATGAAGAAAAACTAAATTCTCTTTATTTAATTTTAAGTAGAATGTGGCACTTTTGGAAATTGAGGGGTGTTGGAAAGTAATGAAACCACATGTCATCACTCCATTTAGTTCAAGAATCGTTTATCCACCACAGTCTCCTTCAGCAGAGGGGCTAGAGCTGACCTGGAATTCTCTAGCACACACACAGACACACACACACACACCCTTAAACAACAACAGCTCCAACAGCTAATGCTACTTAAAGTCATATATTCATGATGGAATATTAGGCAAATTCATATTTTTTAAAGTTTGAAACCCAGGATTTTGGGGTGTTTTTTTTGAGGCAGTCAGGATTGAGTGACTGGTCCAGGGTCATGGAGATAATAGTATTTGAACTCAGATCGTTGGACTCTGCTCTAGCCACTTCACCACCTAACTGCCCCAAGCCAAGGTTTCTTGAATGGTAATGGTCTGTCTTAAGTATTGTGGCAAACCAGTCAAGAACAACAAAGCCCTATAGACAGTTTAAATTTTAAGTATGAGAGATGTACAGGGACCAGAAAAAACAGCTTTTAAGGAGGACCAGAAATACCTCTTTTGGGGTGTGGCAAATTTTCTTGGCTGCAGCCTGCTTGAGTGGTAATTTTTATTAATCAATATATTAATCAATAATATATATCAATAATAACAAAAAGTCATAATTCAAGAGGTTTACACAATGCTTTCCTCACAACAACCAAGTAAGGTAGGCAATGAAAGTTGATTTTTTTGTCCCTCTTTTGCAGGTGAGGATACTGAGGCTCCGCAGGGTTTAAGTTATTTGCTGAACATTCCAAAGGCACAGAGCATTAACTGTTCACAATGTAAATGAGCCTTTCCTCAGGGGACCAACCTCTGGGGGAGGGGGTGGCCTTACTCTGTGATCCTCTGCAACTCTTTTGTCCTCAATTGTGCACCCCTCCCCTCAAGGTCCAGTTACTGCCCCCCTCCCAAAACCCAGACAGAGTCAAGGCTCAAACATTCTGGAGAACCAGAGGCTCACTCTCCCTGGATGAATGCACCTGTAGACAAATTACCACCCACCCTCTCTTAACTATTTTTGCTCCAGGTGAATACATTCTTAATTAGGGTTTTGCATAGATATTAAGTTTCAAAGTTGGGGTTTGAACTTGAACTTGGACTCAGGCCTTTAAATTCCAAGTCCAGTGTCCTTTCTATCACATCAAGCACTTAAACCAAAATTTCTTCCTTGGATATCTAAAATCCTACCTACTCGTTGTTCTAACGGTTTATAACACCGAAGGTCCCTATGAGAATACATTAAGTATTAAATTAAACCATATCATGAATTAAATCTTTTGAAAATCAGTTTATCAGATTAGCCAAACAGTTATCTATCTGACCCTCAGGGAGCATGGAGTGGGGTAAATTTGGATTAGGCATGGGGGAGTGGGGAGGGGAGGGGAAGTGATAGGGCAATGTGAGAATGGGCCAGAGCTTGGGGCATTGATTTGGGGAAAGGGGACAATAAAAAGCATAGGCCAACATAAGGCTTCTGTGTGGCTAAGGAAAGAGATAAACAGCAGGAAAAAAAGGTGTAAAAAAAGTTGGGGGGAAGGGGGACCGAATAAAACTCCTTCTACCTTACGATTTTCCCTAGAACTGACCTTACTTGGTGCAATACTATTGCATGTGCCCGGGTTTGCCCCCTTCTTCGATCTCTCAAATTTTTCTAGTTTCATCTCCTTTTTGTCCTGCAAACATTATAGCAATTGAAGCAATGCCATTCATATAGCAGGGACTCAAAAAAATGTCATTTGACAAAAATGGGTCATTCAGTCAATCAGAATAGTAGTATTAGGGTTGGAAGGAACCTGAGAGATCATTGAGTCCAACCAAATCAAAATCAAAATATCCAAATCAAAATATCCCCATCCCTTTTCCATATATAACGCCCCTATTAAGTGATTATCCTCTGATCCTCTTAATGCCTTCTCATCTTCAAGGGAGTACTCTGACCTTTGAAGAAGCCCAATCTACTCTTGGACAACTTGGATTGTTGGGAAATATTTGCTTATGTTGAACCCAAATCTGTCTCCTTGTAACTTTCCCTAACTGGTCCTTCATTTGCCCTCCGGGACCAAAGAGAAGCCTGATCACTTTTCTGCATGATGATCTCTCAGATTTGATGACTCTTGTGCCCCACCCCCAGCCCTCTAGGATGTGGCTGACAATCCTCTCTGAAGTCCTCTGCTTTCACTTTTCTTTTCAAGTTCAAGTGGAATGCTTGTTCCCTCCACCACCCACATTCTGTTCCTACTCAGATCTCTCCCACTCAGTGATTTGTTGCCATTTAGTTAATACAGCATTTTGGTTGGCATAACACAGACCGATCATTTCTTAGTTAGCTTACCCAACAACCATGAGAATCAGGACAACGTTACTGCAAAGCTCTGTTTTTGCCTCCATTTACGTTTTCCCTCCCTCCTTCTTTCCTTCCTTCCTTTCTTTCTTCCTTCCTTCCTTCTTCCCTTCTTCTTTCTTTCCTTTCTGCTATCCTTTCTTTTTTTCTTCCTTCTTCCAACCACACAGAGCAGCAAACCAAAATATCTTCCCTAGATGCCTAAAATCCTCACCACTAATCACTCCAATGGGTTATGCCACCAAAAGCCAGTATGAGAATACATTAAGTATGAAGGATAACAGGTTCACCATTATCACCCGATGGTCTCCTGAAAATTAGTTTATCAAATTAGACAATCGGTCACCTATCACAACCCTGAATGAGCAAAAAGAGCAGTAAATTTGGATTAATGGTAGAAGTCAGGGGAGGATGATAGGATAGTGTTGGAAAGGTTTAGAGCTAGGAGCACCCCTTGTTTCCTCCTCCTCTGTTTTTCTTCTCCTTCTCTCTTCTTCCTTCCATTACTTCTCACCTACTTGCTTCCTCCCTTTCTTTCTTCTCCTTCCATCAGTCTTTCCCTTCTACTTATGTCTCTCTCCCTTCCTTCTCTCTTGTCCCTTACTTGATTTTTCTTCTTTTCCTCCTCCCCTTCTTTCTTCTCATTCAATTAAGCTCAACAAATATTTTAAAAACACCTACTGTGAGCAGAGCACTGTTCAAGGTACTGAAGATATAAACAAACAAACAAACAAAAAATGACAGCCTCTGTCCTGAAGGAATTTAAAATCTAATAGGGAGGATATGACAGGAGCACAAATATGTATGACACAAAGTAGTATGTGCTAATGGCAAAGGAGAAATCCAGACAGAATATTGTAACAAAATTGGAGGAAGAGAGGCTACTTTACCTTTGGGTTGTGGAGGAAAAGTCAGAGAAGACTTCATAAAGGAGGTGACACCTGACTTCCATCTTGAAAGAGAAGGATTTCCAAAAATGTGGAACAAGTGTGTTTCAAAATAGGGGGATGTCTGTATGAATGCACTAAGGATATAAGAGAATGGGATGAGATCAGAAACCCCTTTTGGCAGCAAAGTGGACAATAAAAAATGGGTAAATTGGAAACAGATTGTGGAGATTCTTAAAAGCCAGGAAAAGAAGCCTGTATTTTGTCCTGTAGGCAACAGGAAGCCATTGATAGTTTTTGAGAAGAGAAGAGACATAGTCAAAACCATGACTAGGTAGATTATTCAGCAGCTGGATGGATATGTGGGTGGATGGACAAATGGATAGATGGATGGATGGATGGGTTGGAAAGGGGAGAAAGTGAAACCAAAGATGTAAGTAAAAATGCTATTGCAATAGTTCAAGTTATTAAAAAAAAAAGATGACAACTAAAACTAGGGTGGTGACCATTTGAGTGGAGAGGAGAGCAAAAATATGAGAGCTATGGAGAGAGGAGAACTGATCGGACTTGGCAACTAACTGAATGTGAGGGATGAAGGACAAGGATGAGTCAAGGATGATTCTGAGATTTCCAAACTGGGTGACTGGGAAGATGACACTATCAAGAACAAACATAGAGAAGTTGAGAAAAGATACTAGATTTTCCTTTCTTTCTTCCTCCTTTCCTCCTTCCCCATCATTTCCTTCTCTTTCTTTTTTTCCCTCCTCCTTTTCCCTTCCTCTCTCATTACTACCTTCTTTCCCTTATTCCTGAATTTAGGCTTGCCTAATCAAGGACCTAGAGGGGCAGAAAAGAGAGAATCTCAGGAAGGACAAAAGGATGGATAGGAGAAACAACTGAAATAACCTAGATTATGGAGAGTCCAAAAAAGCACGCAACTGGGGATCAGAAGATCTGTATTGTAACCCTGACTCTGTTACACATCTCGGGTTGAGTTGCCTTCAACTGAACTGAAATGAACAGACTCAAGAAGTGATGGAGAGAGAAGACTCCAACTCACATAACTTCTCCAAGCTGCAGTTTCTTAATTCATAGAGACAAATAGCTGCTTTTCCTACCTTGGGGTTATTATTCAGTTCAGCTCAATAAATATTTATTAAAAATCTGCTCTATTCTGAGAACTCTACTAGGTGCTGGGAGAGATAACATTTGAATAAGACAAGATTATGGAATTTAAAATTGAGTAGGAGAATATGCTATTGATGGTTAGTAGAAGTATTGGAGAGACAGTTTCACAAATGACTATAATACATGTGTAAATATCCATGAGGAGATTCTTTGTCTAACAGAGAACTTTATATTTGATATTGAAGGTAATAGGGAATCACAGGAGCTCACTGAGCAGGGGCTTACATGATCATACCTGTGCTATAGATTATTGTGTCAAAAGTTTCAGAGACATCAAGGAAGATGAGAATAAGAAATATATACATATATACACACACATATACATATACACATTTTATATATGTATATGCATACATATATGTATATATACATACATATACACATATATACCACACACACATATGTATATATGAACATCTTGAGGCCATAGGTGGCATTTGAGAGAGTAGCTTCAGTCAAATGGTAGGAACATAAGCTGAACTGCAAGGGATTGAGAAAAGAGTTATTGATGGAGAAGTGAGCCTTGGATAGAGACAACTTTTTTAAGAAGTTTAGTGGCAAACTATAGAAAAGAAATGGGACCATGGATAGATCAAGAGGAAAAGATGAGGTTGTAAGAACCACATGAGATAACCTAAGTATTTTTTATTTTCATATATTATGAATATATTAAAATATTAAATATATATTAAAATATTTTCATATTTTGTGAACTATAAACTGCTACAAAAGTATTTGTTGTTCAGCCATTTTTCAATAGTGTCCATCTCTTCATGAGCCCATTTGGGGTTTTCTTGGCAAAGACACTGGAGTGATTGGCAATTTACTTCTCCATGTGAAAATAGAAGGTATTCTTATCATCATTGCAAATGAAGCCAAATATTCTGTCTTGGTCATAAGCAATAATGAAGTAAGGCAGGAAGGCATCAGAAAGCAGTAAAACAGAGGCTAAGCTTTTATCAATAGGCTATAGTTTGTAAGAGGCAGCTTTAAGGAGTAGATAGAGTTGGCCAAGAAGATCTGAGTTCAAATCTCACCTCTGATATGTAATGGCTGTGTGTGCCATGAGACAAACCACTGACCCTCTCAGTGCTCTTAATGGAGAAGGTGCCAATCATAAAAGGAGTTTCTCCCTTATGGGGTGTCACTATTTCAATGAAATCACAGCCCCTCTCCCGATAATTTGTAGACTATAAAGCTTAGGCATAGGACAGCTAGGTGGTGCAGTGGACACAGTCTCAAGTCAGGAGGACTCATCTTCCTGAGTTCAAATCTGGCCTCGGACACTTAGTAGCAGTGTGATCCTGGGTAAGTCACTTCACCCTGTTTGCCTCAGTTTCCTCACCTGTAAAATGAGCTGGAGAAGGAAATGGCAAACCACTCCAGTATCTCTTGCAAAGAAAACCCCAAATGGTGTCACAAAGAGTTAAACATCACTGAAATGACTGACCAACAAAAAAGCTTATGTAGGATACGAACTATTGGCAGCTCTGCAGTAAAATGAATAGAGGGCTAGAACCAGCGTCAGGAAGACCTGAGTTCAAATCAATCCAGTCTCAGAAAGTTACTTAGTTGTATAAACCTGGGCAAAGTCCAGGTCTTAAACTAAGTTTGCCTCAGTTTCCTTATCTGTAAAACTAGGAATAATAGTAGCACCTCCTTCCCAGGGTTGTTGTGAGGCTTAAATGAAATAAAAATTATAACATGTTTAGCACTGTCTGACACATAGTAGGTGCTATGTAAGTGTTAGCTATTATTAGTATTCCTAAAATATAATGTCTCCCAGGTTATACAACAATTTGGGGCTTGTAATAGACTAACCAAACCCATAAATATGACATTGATATGGGGATCAGGGATAACAGGGGGACCTGCAAAATTTGGGAGCAAACTACAGAAAACTAAGCCTACACTCATGACAAACAGCTTTGCTGTGTTTAATAACTAGTCTATTCACACAGTTTTAGGGGGAAAGTCAATTTTATTTGATTAACATGCGCTAAGCCCCTACTACCATTTGCCCCTTGGAAGCCACTATATTTGGAAGCCACTGTGAACACAAAGAGAGAAAGAAGACAATGTCTACCCTCGAGGGGCTTCCATTCTACAGAGGGACACAGATAAATTTCCTTCCAGATAGAGAGTGAGGAGGACAAGGGAAACATGGCAGAGGTGAGTCCCAGGAAAGCTCAGACAAATGGAGGGACTGGGGAAGGTCTCAAGGAGGAGGCAGTGCCTGGGCTGAGTCTTGAAGGAGACAAGGAGGGAGCACATTCCAGGCAGGCAGCACCAGCTCCTGTGAGGTAGGCGATAGATTCAGGGCGACAGCAATGAGCTATGTATGGTTGGCTGGAACACCGAGCACACAAAGTGGAGTAAGATGAAGGAAGACTGGAGAGGTTCATTGGAATTGTGTTATAAAGGACTTTAAATGTGGTATAGTGAAAAGATGGAGAACCAGGGTTCAAAACTCAGGTCTGTAAGTCATAACCTCCATGGATCTAAGTTTCCTTCTCTGTAAAATGAGAGGGCTGCGTTAGATGAATGGAAAATCATTTTTTTAAGAGTTTACTAAGTAGCTAAGCTTTGTGCAGTCAGTCTCTGCCCTCAAAGAGCTTATATTCTAATAAGGAGAAACAATATAGAGAATGTCCCAAAAGTCTTAGTGCAGTTGAATTGCATTGACTTTTAGAACATTCCATTAGGTAGCGACACCTTGGTGGTGGGGGAAGGTGAGGGGAGGATAGAATTTTAGAGGAGTAGACTGGCATACCTTTTCCAGCAGCTATGATATTGATTTGATATGGTTCTGAAGGGCAGCTAGGTGGTGAAGTAGAAGAGCGCTGGGCCTAGAGTCAGGAAGACAACTTCCTGAGTTCAAATCCAGACTCAGACACTTACTGGCTGTGTGACCCCAGGCAAGTCACTTGACCTTGTTTGCCTCAGTTTTCTCATCTATAAAATGAACTGGAGAAAGAAATGGCAAACCACTCCAATATCTTTGCCAAGAAAACACCAAATGGGGTCATAAAAACTTGGACATGACTGAAAGACAACTGAAGAACAACAACATGGTTCCAGAGCTGGAAAGAGGGGAGGAGGATCTTCAAGGCAGCTGGTGAGAGGTTGTCCAGAAGCTGGCTGGGGCCAAGCCTATGTAATGGGCCACAGGAAGCACTCTGAAGTCTCTTGCAGTTCTGAATCTACAGGGTCTTCCTAAAGTCTGGACACATAGGCAAAAATGCATATTTTCAAGAAATGAAATAAATGAAAATTTTATTTAATTGGAATATTAATAATTAATAATAAAATAATAAATATTTAAAAAATAAATTTATTATCAATTACTTAATTATTAATAATTAAGTAATAAAATAATATCTTCAATGTGATTTCCATCATTTGTAATGCAAAAGGTTGATGCACTTTGCAAGATTCACGTGAACTCGATGCAATAACTCCACATTGCCATCAATTGCCTATGTGTCCAGACTTTAGGAACACCCTGTACGAGCTAATGGATCAGGCTGAGGAGATTATATTTTATCTTGCAATCACTAGGAAGCCACTGTAGATTTTTTTTTTAATCAGGGAGTGGGACATGATCAGATTTGTGTTTTAGTAAGAATGAAGAAAGGATTGCAGAATTGAAAGACTAGGAACAAGACCAGTTAAGAAGTTATTTGTTGCAGCATTATTTTTTTAAATAGTATTTTTTTCAATTATATGTAAAGACAATTTTTTTAGCATTCGTTTTTACAAGATTTTCAGTTTCAATTTTTTCCCTCCTTCTCTCCCTCCCCTCCCCTCCCCTCTTCCTAAAATGGTAAGCAATTTGATCATGTAAAACATATTTCCATGTTAGTCACAGTTATGAAAGAAGAAACAGACCAAAAGGGAAAAAAAAAACACGGAAAAAATAGAGTGAAAATAATATGCTTCAATCTGCATTCAAACTCCTTAAGTTCTTTCTCTAGGTGTGGATAGCATATTCTATATGAGTCCTTTGGGATTGTCTCGGATCATTGTATTGCTGAGAAGAGCTAAGTCAATCGTAGCTGGTCATCCCACAATGTTACTGTAATATCATGTTGCAAAATTATAAAAAAAAAAAAAACGAACAAACAAGCATAGCTTGAAAAAAAAAGAGATATGAAAGGATACTCCCAAGCCACCTGTTCTCAGAGCTAGAAGGTGCACAGGTGTTGCACATTACACATATCTCTGGACTTCTTCAATGTATTTATCAGTTGTATTGATTTTTTTTCCTTCTCCTTTCCTTTCTTCTTTTTTTCCTTTAAAAAATATTCTTATGTATTATTTGCCTTCTCAAGGGATAAGGGAGGAAAAGGAGGGTGGGAGATAATTTCTTTAAATGAATGCTTAAAATGTTTAAATGTAATTAGGAAATGTCTAATGAAATAAATAAAAATATATTTTAAAATAAAAAAATATATATTTTAAATACTCACATACAACACTTTCTGGGAAGGGGAGGTAGGATACTCGGGAAATCTATGTTAATGTAAAAAAAGACAACAAGAAAAAAAATGTTTGGGAAGTTATTACAATGTCCAAGTGAGAAACAAGGAAAACATCGTTAGGACTGAAGTCTTCTCAGGGACCCCCAGTTCACATACTGAGAGATAGTGGCTCTGGGGAACAAAATTTGGAGTCCTGCCATAAGAAGTATTCAACATTTCCATGAGAGTGTGACTTTGTCTCTTGTTGCCGCTGAGTTGTGCCTTCTCCTTGGGAGCCAGGCATTTTTCTACCATCCCTCCTCTGCAGCTTGGTATAGCTGCCAGCTCGAATTCCTAAACTTGACCTAAATTCTTGAACTTGGATGAGCAGCTCCCTCCAGCTCTGCTGTTACCTACATCACTCAACCTTGGTGGAAGCCCTGGTTCCGTGGGGAGGCCTCAGCCAAGAGCGTGTCCTATGGGCTATTCTCGTTGTGACTTCCTAGCTTAAATGCTCTCCAGCCTCACACTCCTTCCTGTTCAAGGCCAAACCCCAAAGGTGCGGACAGCTCCGGAGTTTGACATCCATCATTATCTATGTTGTATCAGGAAGGGCATGGGGGAGTACCCAGGGCCAGGCAAGCTCCCACTCATCATGCCATTAATCTTGCTAAGGGAGCTCTACGCTTTGTTAAAGAAACATCTCCACAGCAAAACAAGTTCATTAAGATCTCGCCTCATCCTCCTTTGATCTATGTTTTTCCCCCACTGTGCCCCATGTTGAGAAATATCCATTCATAGGGAGTGGGGGGGGGGGTCAGATGGAAGCCACATGCCTCAAATCATGCTTTACGCCCTCACATCTTGCTTTGGATTACATCCCCCCAGGCACCTGGGCTGGCCCACTTTTCCCCACTGACCTCCAGAATCTATGCCCCAGGCTCTAGGGAAATTTCCCCACTCCGTGTTGTTGTCACACCCCACTCACCCACCCCCAACGAGCTAAGCCACCTGGAATAGGAACTGAGGAAGTGAAAACTTAGTGAGTGGAGAGAGACCAGGCTTCACTTCGCATCCCTGACAGCCTCTCCTCATCTGCCCCATGGTCCCATCTGTCACCACCACCAGGAGCTCCTCCCAAGATGGATCAGCTTACCACCCCAAGACGCCTCTGATCGAAACACACTCAGGTCCCTGCTCCCCTACATGTGGCATCTTCCCAGTGAACTGCTTCCATTTTAGTTATTTCTATTTCCAGTGCTTAGCACTGGGACTGGCACAGAGTAAGTATGTCATAAAAGCTTTTCCAATCATACATTCATTCATTCATTCATTCATTCATTCATTCATTCATTCATTCAGTGGGAGCCATGAGGATCTTTGTACCTTCTAAGGGGAGACATCATCAATGTGAGAACAAAGACTTCACCAACAACGGTGCACTGGGGATACCTTCCCCTCTCCACCGGCTAGGTGGCACAGTAAATAGAACACTGGGCCCGCAGTCAGGAAGATCAGAGTTCAAATCCAGTTTCTGATACTTACCAGCCTGTGTGACCCTGCGCAAGTCACTTAGCCTGCTTGTCTCAGTTTCCTCATCTATAAAATGGGGCTAATAATAGCACCTCCCTCCCAGGGCTGTTGTGTGGATCAAATGAGAAGATAATTGTAAAGTGTATAGCACAGTGCCTGATGGATATTAAGAATTGTGTGTTTTAATTATATTATTAAATGTCTAAGGCAAGATTTGAACTCAAGCCTTCCTGACTCCAGGTGCAATGTCCCATCCCACTGCGCCATTTGGCTAACTGCATGGATGGAGCTGTAACATTTTGTTCCCCAGGATGCAGAGAATAAAGAATATATCTACCCACCCCAAATTCTGCAAACAAATTATTTGCATGATTAAAAACACATTTACATCAATTAAAATCTTAAATCTATTTCAAGATAATGCTGTATGGCCAATAATGCTAGGTACAGAATTCAGCAGAGAAATATCGTCTGTTTGTGTGCGTAAATGTCATTAAGCCTCTCAAATTGGTGTCTGTTTGACCGCAGCGACAGGTTAAATGCTGAAGATTTTGTATCTTGAGGCTCTGATTTTATGCTAGAAGCTAATGGAAAGTCATATGGGTTTGCCCACGCTCTGAGGCAAGAACCAGGAAGAATCTCTGCAAGACTAGGCTGGAGTAGAGAAGGAAGCCAAGCTATCCAGGCACACCTAAGGACACACTGTCCAAAAGAACTACGTCATGTGTGAGGGATGTGGTATACACAGAGAGATAGAGGCACAAGAATTGTTCACATACTGTATCAGTGTGGGGAGGGGAGAAAGGAAGGAGAAAGGAAGGCAGGAAGGCAGGAAGGCAGGAAGGCAGGAAGGCAGGAAGGCAGGAAGGCAGGAAGGCAGGAAGGCAGGAAGG
>CM053626.1:68988757-69011974 GCA_028646595.1 Phalanger gymnotis | reverse complement strand
TCTCACATAAAAGTGGCAAGAAAAAGTGGTTCTGTTGGAAGGGAAGAGGGGGCAGGAGAGGGGGAATGAGTGAATCTTGGTCTCTTCGGATTTGACTTAAGGAGGGAATAACATACACACTCAGTTGGGAATCTTACCCCACAGAAAAGTAGGGGAAAAGGGATAAAAGGGAGGATGATAGAAGGGAGGACAGATGGGGGAGGAGGTAACCAAAATCAAACACTTTTGGAAAGGGATAGGGTCAAGGGAGAAAACTGAATAAAGGGGGACAGGATAGGGTGAAGGGAAATATAGTTGGTTTTTCACAACATGAGTAGTGTGGAAGTGTTTTACATAATGAAACATGTATGGCCTATGTTGAATCGCTTGCCTTCTTAGAGAGGGTGGGTGGGAAGGGAAGAGGGGAGAGAATTTGGAACTCAAAGCTTTAAAATCAGATGCTCAAAAAAATTGTTTTTGCATGCAACTGAGAAATAAGATGTATAGGAAATGGGGCATAGATATCTATCCTGCCCTACAAGAAAGTAAGGGGAAAGGGGGTGGGGGGAGGTGGGGTGACAGGAGGGAGGGCTGACTGGGGAACAAGGCAATCAGAATATATACCATCTTTGAGTGGGGGGGGTAGAAATGGGGAGAAAATTTGTAACTCAAAATCTTGTGGAAATCAATGTTGAAAACTAAAATATTAAATCATAAAGTAATTGTTAAGAGAAAAAAATCAGGTTACTTGTCACATCTTGTTTAAGCTGAGAATACAAATAAAAAAGAGATTAGTGCAAGCTCAGTTTAGTCAGGAAAGGCTTCTTGAAAGAGGAGCTATTACAAGTGATGTTTGGAATCATGGTATAGTAGAAAGAACACTGGCTCAGGATTTAGTGGTACTGGCTTCAAATCCAGCCTGGGACATTGACTATCTCTGTGACCTTAAACAAGAAACTTAACTTCTCTGGGACTCAGTTCCCTAATATGTGAAACGAGAGGCTTGGATTAGATGGCTTCTGTGGTCTTTTTCATCTTTTTCGGGGGGGAGGTGCAATTTAAATTTATTATTTATTTATTGTTAACATTCATTTAAATTTTTTTTGAGTTCTAAATTCTCTCCCCCTCTCTAGCCCCTCTCCCAGCCACTTAGAAGTCAAGCAATATGATACTGATTATACATGTGAAATTATGCAAAACATATTTCCACGAGACATATTACCAAAAAAAGCAAGAAAAATAAAGAAAGCAAAAAACAATTCTTCGATTTGCACTCAGAGTTCATCAGTTCTCTCTTTAGAGGTGGTAGCATTTTTCATTATGAGTCCCTTGGAATTTTCTTGGATCATCGTATTAATTAGAGTAGCTAAATCTTTCAAAATTGGTTATCATTATAATATTGTTGTCACTGTGGGCAATGTTCTCCTGGTTCTACTCACTTCACTTTGCATCAGTTCATATAAGTCTTCCTAGGTTTTTCTGAAACCATCCTGTTTGTCATTTCTTATAGCACAGTAGTATTTCATCACAATCCTATACCACAACTTCTTCAGCCATTTCCCAATTGATGGACATCCCTCCCATTTTCAGTTCTTTGACACCACAAAAAGAACTGCTATAAATATTTTTGTCCATATGAGTCCTTTCCCCTTTTCTTTGATTTCTTTGGGATACAGACCTTCCTTTCATCTCAAAATCTGTAAGACTATGAAATGTTGGATAGGCCAGTCCATGTTCTTGACTTCTCTTCTATGCCTAGGCATATTCTGGGCCAATGATGTGTCATAATGGAAAGAGCATTTTATGAGGAATCAAAACAATACTGGATTCAAATCCTGATTTGGCAACTTAGGTAAATTATTTGATTTAGTTAGGCCTTAATTTTCTCCTCTGTAATATGAAAGGGTGGGACTGGATGATGTCTGAAGTGCTCCCGTCTCTTAGATTCAACCAGAACTAATGGCACATTTATCAGCAACTGCTCTGCAAAGTGATTGATATTCCTTGAATGTCATCTTTGCTCTCAAGGTCACGGTGCTCAACACATAGCATCTCCTGAATAACTGTCACAGGGACTTTTGGTGATGTTAATAGAGTGAGTTTAAAAAAAAATTCCTCTGGCTTGGAACCAATGTTTGGTTCGGAGTCAATTGATGTTACGTCAATTAAAACTCTGTAGAATTGATTGAAAAACTGATGCACATAATGCAAAGAATCTTAGAGTCAGAGACCATCGAGTTCAGCCTTTTTGCTTTATAGACACTTTTTTTGTTGTCGTTCAGTCATTTCAGTCATATCTGACTCTTCATGACCCCATCTGGAGTTTTCTTGGTAGAGATACTAGATTGCTTTGCCATTTCCTTCTCCAGTTCATTTTATAGATAAGAGCCCAAAGCAAACAGGGTTAAGTGACTTGCCCAGGGTGCCAAAGGTAGTAAGTGTCTGAGGTCTGATTTGAACTCACAAAGACCCGAGAGCTAACCACTGTGCCACCTAGCTGCCTGCAGAAGTACAATAATTTTCCTAAGCTCACAAAGCTCATTAGTGGCAGAGCTGGGACATGTACGTAGGTGTCCTAATGGAGACCAGATGGGATGCCCAACCAAGGACTGTGTAATCTTATTTTGGAAGAGAACCAGGATCCCAATTTCAAATGGGTGGATGACCACCTGTCACCCATCTGTCGAATGGCATATTCATGCTTCCGGTCAGAAGTTGGACTGGATGATTTCTGAAATTTTCTTCCAACTCCGGGATTCTAGGATTCTGAATCCATTGCTTATGGCAACTGGGTCATCTTGGGTATTGTCACCAAGATGTGATATATTGTCCTGGAATAACCTTGCCATGATAATGACTGGCATTTATAATCACGCTTTAAGGTTTGCAAAGCAATTTATGTAAATTATCTCATTTGAGTCTCAGAACAACCCCGTGAGGCAGGCTTTACAGATATTATTGTCCCCACTTTACAGATGAAGAAACTGAGGTGGTGACTCATAAATGACTTGCTCATATTGTCACAGCTAGCAGTTACTAGTGATAGAATTTGAACCCAGGTCCTTCTGACTCTAAGTCCAGCATTCTATGTGCTACGCTACAGTAGTTCTCTTCATTAACTTCTTAATCATGGACTCTGGCTGCTTAACTTCAGGACAGATAGTGTCTACATTACTGATGGCATCCAATGCCATTGTGAGGTCAATAAATTGAGTCCTAAGGTCTTGGATATGACCCACGGCAAATCTGACATTCACTGTACCATGCTATAGTCCAAGGGCATGGAATAATTCTGAGCATATGAGTCCCCGGCTCAGGAAGACTCTGGCCTAAGATGTCAACATCAGTGGAGAACAGGGAGGCACCATGGTGGTGGCATCAATCAGCTTTCTCACTTTCCTCCTAGGAGGTGATGATGTCTTTGACATGCTAAGGGATTTAAAGAAAAATCCAAACTAGGGCATGTTCTGATCCTAGTGAAGTCAGTCATTACTACATGCAGGTATCAGATGACAGACCTTGGCTTGTTATCTGTTTACAGGAGGGGAGAAGGGGGAAGCAAGGTAGATTTTTCTATGGCAAGTTCCTTGTGGAGGGACATTCAGAATGGTATGGGTTTCATAACACCTTGTAACCTGATCTGCTCTGGTCCAGTGGAATGCGTGACTTGTAATGTGTATTTTAATCAAGCCCAATCTGCTTTAAAAAATTATCATTGGCAGAGATGAATAGCAGGTATTGAGTTAAGCCTCTGTCTCTAAGTGTTAGAAAACCGAACTTTTTGTAACCTGTTTTTTTTACCCTTTTTCTGAAGACTAAACAAGCCACTTATGCAACTTCAAGGAAATGAAATGACCAGGAAAGTGCAGTGAACTCGTATTCTGTTTCAGGGGTTGAGAACCTGTAGTATCCAGTCACTGGCCTGGGCATTGGATTTATTAGCCATTGAGACCAGAGGAACAAAGTGGTCACCAATACCGAAGACATTCTAGATGCCTATCCCAAGTATGGAGTTAATGATGCTTTGAGGGATGGGATCAGAAACTATTAACTCCAGAAAACACGACTAGGTAATGATTAAATCCTTCTCTTATTAGTAAGGCCAAGATGTCTTCATTTCCTGCTCTTCTTAGCTCCGTGATCTCCATTGCTGTCAAATACAAACACTAAGAACGGGGTTGCCACACTCCTGAGGGATTTACTTGGCATCATGCTGGTGTGCTCAAACCTTCCCTCTTTTCTCATCATCAAAATCAATATTGCTTAGCACAGTGCCGGCCCAAAGGAGAGGCCCAATAAATATTTGTGGATTGATCTCTGTTCTCTTCTTTTGGTCTGACCAGCCGTGTTGTGGGACCAGGCTTGAAAATCAACGGAATACGTCATTGCCTCTGAAGAATAAAGAGTTAGGTCTGTGTTAGATTCATGATCTGTGGTTGGTTTTCCCCAGCCAGATGCGCTCGCTCAGTAGCTAAGTGGTACAACGGACAGAGTACTGGACCTGGAGTCAGGAAGACCGGAGTTCAGATTTAGCCTTAGATGCCTATTAGTTATGTGATCCCGGGCAAGTCCACCACCTTCTGTCTGCCTCACTTCAAAGGTCTGAGGGTTAAATGCAATGATATGTGTAAAAGAGCTTAGCACTGTGCCTGGCATGTAGTTGGTGCTTAATGAATGCTTATTCCCTTGAGAATAAACAACTGGTATACTGCAACCATTCTAGGCACAAGCGTTTTATCAAGGGAATTACACTTGTTTCCCCCTTAAAAATTCCGATAAAGTCAGCGAATTGAATATTGAGGTCTTACGTGTGACCTACAGCAAAGTCTATGGTTAGCCTACCATGTTGTAGTCTAAGGCCATGGAACAATTTTGAGCACGTTCAGTCCATGATGCTATGAGTCCCTCTTTGGCCCAGGACATCAGCAGCAGTGGAGAACAGGATGAGATGTACCACAAGTGGGGGGCAAATCAGACCCAGCCAATGCATCCCTTCAGGAATAAAACATGGCAACCAGCCTCCTCACTAAAGCAGTCTGGCCCTTTGGGCCAGGGCATTAGAGACAGTGTAAAGGAATTGAATAAGGGCCACTCTCATAAACTGCTTTGGGCTCAGGACTGCAGGGCCCTCAAGGTATGGTCACTAAATAGCCACATCGCAGATCTCAACACTTCTCAGCCTTTCTGCTTTCAGTCCCTGAGAGACTCTGGGACGCAGACACAGTATCTTTCCCCGATAGAAGGGCGGGGCTGACTTATCAGTCCAGCTCCCCTAGGGACTTTCTTGACTCACCTCCTTTTAAAGGCATTTTATTGTTTTCTTCAGAAGGGCTTGTTGGAATCTTGCTGATGTCAGGTGTGTGAGTTGCTTCCCATATATGGAAAGCAGGGCAGGCTTAGCCATTCTGTTGGGGTACGTCTTGCCAAGGGCAGAGATCCAAGCTCCAAGGGCAAGGATAACAGGCTATTGCTTTAGCTCTTTCTGGTTCCTCAATGAGGATTAAACCCTAGGGCAGCCAAACTATGCAGAGGCACAGTGGCTTTCCAGCCAGACTTTTAGGGCTGTGCAGTTTTGCAGAATAGAGCCAGGGTGCCCAGTATACAACTTTGGATCAATCTTCTTAGTGTTTTTTTAACTCAGAGTGCATTCGCTTTAATCGTTCTTGGCTCAGACTCCCGAAGGTTGATTTCCTGACATCTGAGAAGCTTTGTTAAAATGTATGTAACTTCCTGCCTTTTATGTAATAGCATGTACACTGGTGGAATGATGAAATGATCCGAGATATCTTGAGGGGTGGGGGGTGGGGAGAGGCACTTTAGAAATGCTCCATAAGTTCTTTATCTCAACACACCACACACTGGTGTTTTATTATTGCAGTATTAACACAATCAAAGTCTTCTTATGTAAGAAGTAGAAAAGGGTTGGGGTGGAGGTTGGAGTTATTGAAGGATTGGGTGGGTCATTATCGCATCAGGCATATGCTGGGAGCAGAGGGGTCATTTTCTGGTTTTGCTACTTGGTAGACTAGTTTAAGGAGTGACTGCTAGGCCCAAGGACACTCCCTCTCCTTAAGGGGCCCCATTGCTGTGAACCCAGGCATTCTGTCTGGATCCTGTTCAGTCCTGGGGAATCCAGCCTCAGGCTCCCTTTTCTCCTGATCTTTGGCTCACTAAAATCCCTGACCCTATTTAAAGCTTAGATTTGGGTTAGAATCCAGAATTTCCCAAAAATGGAGAAAGTAAAAAGGTATGTGATGTCTGATGTCAATCAGGTACGGGATAGATTTACTTTTTATCCACAAAAGAAATATTAAAACACAAAAGTTCTCACAAGTGCACATTGACAGTAAAAGCTTAAAATGGGCATTGGTAACTTAATTTATAAATAATATTACACTCCCTCCAGGAACTGATGATATTTAAATCTCAGAATATCAATCAGTTTGTGTACTGCCATGTCTATTTCTTTACTTTGTCTCTTTGTTGTCTAAACAACTCCTTGTATTCATCTGCTGGTAAAATGACCCAGGCTTGGGCCAGTCCTCTTATTGGTGGTGATCTTCTCTGCCAGTGCTAGCACATTGTAGACGCTTAATAATTATCAACTAACAAATGCAGAAGCTTCCCATGGCACCAGTCAGCTCCAGTCATTAGATCCAGGACCTCCAGAATTCATGAAGTCACCTCTAAGCCTGGACGTGCTCACCTTGAGGTTGATGTTTGGTCACGTACTCAGAAAAGGAAGTACAGAGTGGAAAAGATATCCAGGGGAAAAAATATTTGTATGGGAATAGCAGCTGGGCCATGGGAAAAAGCACAACCCATTCCCCAAGCCCCTTATGAGGAATCTAGACAAAAAGCACACTGGTTGACGTTAGGAGGGTAGGAGCCCAGAATAAGCTGGAAGCCATCTCTTCTTTTCTCTAACCAAAAAAAAAAAAAAAAGCATTTCACCCTTCCCTGTCTCTTTCATGGGGGAGAAAGAGAGGACCAAAGAACCATTCAGCGTTTTCCATGTCATGTCAAAATGCCAACTCCTCATAGTGCTAGGTTAGTACATGGTCAGGAGCAGCTAGGGAGATCCTAAACGCTGAATCGTACGTGAAGTCCACATGAAGCGGGCAGAGCATATCTACACATGCTCCATACAGCCTATATTTGTGGTCATCAAAGCCTTTGGTGGCTCACCAGTCACTGGCTACCTGTCCCTTGAACTTCTCTTCCCAGCTCTGCAAACATTGTCGCATTCATCATTCCAGCAGCATCTGTAATCCTAGCCTCACTGGAATAGAAGTGGTGGTTCCCCTGGTGTTCTGGGCTGGGCCTGAATGCAAACAAGTCCCCTGGTAATTTAGCTTTGCTATTGGAACAGAATGAGATACTTGTAGGTCACTCAGTAATTAACTAAAGGAGATTCATTTGGCCATAGCATGAGAAGGATATTCAACAAAGATAGGCCCTGAGGATGCCTGGAGCTGATTCGGCTCATCTATGCACCCTCCAATATTCACCAGCCAAACCTCCTAGAGACCCCAACTCCCACCAACCAGCTCCTCATACTACTTAGACAGGAGCAAGTGATGTCAACAGTCTAAACCCTTATTCTCCTGAGCCAACCAAGCCTTGAGGAACGTCTCAATACCTTTTAAGGAAAAAACTAGCCCAAATTGCATGGTGGGGCGGGGATTAAAATATTTCTTTTTCCACAAGTATTCTTCCAACATCACTCCAAAGCTAGAATTTCTTGGGAAAACTTTGTTGGGAAATTCTCTGTTCCCTCCTTTCCTTGTCCCTCACTCCCCTCCCCTCATCCCCTCAAGTACATGTGGCCCTGTCCTTGTCCTTCAGTTTAAATCTCTGTCTCCTGGCTTGCCAATGTTACTCAGTTTTTCTCTCTATCTGTCCTTGATGCAGTGTGTCTGCCGGTACCAGTATTGTAATCTTTTTGAGGGCAAGGACTCTTTCATTTGTTTTTGCATCCCCTATCAATCTGCATGTGCTTGGTACATAGTAGGCACTTAATACTCTCTTGCTAGTGGACAGACTGATTGTTGTCTGCGAGCTCCTGGAGAGCTGGGACGGAATTATTTAACCAGCTGAGTATGGTGTCCATGGAAAAGGGAGGAGGCAGGAGCTTAATAAGTGTTTTGGACAGTATCTGATGGGGCAAAGCTTATCTCTATCCCTGCGCTGCCTCAGGGCTCAAATAACAATTTAGGCGCCAACTATGCCAGTATAATGTGGTAAGGGAAGGAGCAGACAATTGTCACAACAAACCAAACCCTTTTTAGTCACGTACTGAATCCATTAAGGGGAGGTGTGGCTCAGGAATTCATCTCTCCATTTCTCCAACACTCAGTTAACTACCTCTCTTGCTCCTTAGGTTTCCTGCCCAGATCCTTGGTTTTCTCCAAGTGCACTCCAGCCTTGACTGACCAAGGAAAATCATTTCTTTTTTTTTTTTAGGGGGGAAAGGAAGGGCAATTGGGGTTAAGTGACTTGCCCAAGGTCACCTAGCTAGTAAGTGTGTCAAGTGTCTGATGTTATATTTGAACTCAGGTCCTCCTGACTCCAGGGCCAGTGCTCTACTCACTGTGCCACTTAGCTGCCCCCCGGGAGAATAATTTCTATCATAGGATGTTGTTATCGTCCAGTTGTTTCTTCAATTGTGTCTGACTCTTCGTGACCCCTTTTGGGGTTTTCTTGGCAAAGGTAGTGGAGTGGCTTTGCCATTTCCTTCTCCAGCTCATTTTACAGATAAGGAAACTGAGGCAAACAGGATTAAGTGACTTACCCAAGGGCACATAACCAAGAAATGTCTGAGGCCAGATATGAACTCAGGTCTTCCTGACTTCAGGCCCAGTGCTCCATCCACTGTGCCACCTAGCTGCCTCCATCATAGGATGCAGGACATCGGTTAAATGGCATCCCACTATAATACAGGGACACATGTAATTTTGTGCAAAAGGACCGCCACAGAAACAAATGAGGCATAGAGATATAGAGATAGAATGCTGACGAATCTTCTACTGTGTGCAAGGCTTTATCCCAAAGAGGTTTCTGAAGTTGTTATAGGCCTTGACGGAGAACATTTCCATCTAGATCACAGGTGTTTCCAAATGCGTTATGCCCAGAAAAGATTTGAAAAATTGCTCATCCCACAGTGGCCCGGTTTTGAGAGAGCAGAAGGAAACCTGCTACTGCAATGATTCTAATAACCTTGTTGGATCTACATGGAGACTCTCTCCTGACCCAGTGAGACCTAGGCAGAGCCTGTCTTCCTACAAAGGTATCTGGTGGAAAGATTTTTGGCTGCCTATCTTAGAGCAGTGGTAGCAAAGCGTAGATATTTTGGGCTAAGCCTACCTTAGGCTAGTCTAAGTGATTATGCAATAAGATACTTGTGAACCATACGATATAATGAAAACGACTTTACCAATAACAAAAGATAAAAAATAATATGATTCTTAAGGTTAAAAAGATAATATTTCAAATAAAACAGCTACTCCCTTTCACTGCCATATGTATATCCCAACAACTAGCCATGCTGATTGAAGAAAGACTTTCTGTTTGGCAATGGGAACTCTGCCAAAACCTCCATCATACTCTCTTCGTAGGCTTAGGCTTTTATGCTTCAGGTGGCAAGGAAGCCAAATCTATAATCATCCCTATAAAGTCTTTCTCATCCTATTAAAGGAAAAGCAGCTTGGCTTTCAAAAACACCCCTTCTCTCTCCCCTACCCCCACCATGCCCTCCAGAGCTTCCTCCACAAGACAGTTGTAAACCTAGTGGGGTAAGACACATGCAATAGTCATTTGAGAAGGAGTCTTTTTTATACCACAAACTAACATGGCATAATAGTTTGGAAAAAAGATACTTTGATAAAATCCTTTATCAGAGAAAAGCGTTTCTCATGTTAAGGAACGTATATATGCTACATTTTGAGAATCAGTTGGGTCCAGTGATTTGGAGTTAGAAGATCTGAGTCTGAGTCTTTTCTCTGATCTGCACAATTTTGGATATGATACTTTACTTTTTGGGGCCTCAGTTTCCTGAGCTGTAAAATCAGAAGTTTGGAGAAGATGGTTTGGGAAATATGGCTTCTTATGGATCAATTTCAATTCATTCTTGAAATGTCTTGGGCTTTGGACTGGACTGGGTGGGTCCTGGAGAAAACTCGTCTGCCCCTCCAATCTTCACTGAACTTTGGTAGCAGAGAGGGCCCAAGACCCTTAGGACTAAGAAAACTAGGAGATAAAGAGAGGAGAGACAGAGGGCAAGGCACAATGGTTGAATCCTATCTTGAGACTATGGAGAAGAGCTACCGACAGGGACCCTGAAGGGATATCCAGTGCCGGGATGAATTGACTCTATCCAGGCAGGAGTCTCTTAACAATTCATATAATCGGGGCTCACTGAGTAAAAAATTCCATTTCTGGCTCCACGATCTTATTTCAGATAGGTGGTAAGGATCATTATTTCCATTTTAACACTTTTCGCATTCCAGCCCATTTCTAGCACTACCTATCTATTTCCCCAGGGTGAGTAGGAGCATAATGAGAACATGTGTAAATGCTCTGAACTCCTGAAAAGGAAAGTGTTAAGTAAACATAGAGTATTTTTATGTGTACATATAAAATATATCTTCCCTGGCTAGATGGGCTGTATTTATAGGGCTAACAAAATAGGCCTACTTGGAACGCCAGAGATCCTGGGGGACCCTAGGGGTACAAAAACGGTGTGTATGTTTGGGAATGCCAGCCAAGGGTGGCATGCCTTCCATTTCTAACTCCTCTTTTTCTACAGCTATTATTGCCTCTTAACTTATTTCAGTTCTTCCTTCATTGCTCCATCTTAATGGTATTACCAGAGCGTACAACCTAAGGTCTGAGAATCTGTATAACTTTGGGCAAGTCCCTCAGCCTCAGGCCCCTCTTCTGAAAAATGGGTATAATGTTAGCACCTGCCTCCCAGGGTTGTTGTGAGGGCCCAGTGAGATAACATATGCACAGTGCTTTGCAAACCTTACAATGCTATCTAAATACAGGCTATTATAATTATTCAACGTAGAACGAAGCTAGATGTAGAGTCAGAAGTCCTGGGTTTAAATTCCAGCTTACTAGTTGTATGATTTTGGGCAATTCCTTAGCCCTACTGAGACTCAGTTTTCTCATCTACATAATGGAGATAGTATTTACACTGCCTATCTTAAAAAGATATGAGGAAAGTCCTTTGTAAACTAAAGAACCCTGAGTAAATGTGAGCTATTATCATGATGGTGTGTGTGACACATCATATCCTGGGTTTATAGTAGGCCCTTCCCTACTCTGGGCTATATTCTCAGGGCTAAACAGGAAGAGGAAGGGCAAGGGTGGGAATCTGGGAATTCAGAATGACTCATTATTCTGGGCAGGTAATGGTGCATTGATTCATTCATTCATTCAACAAATATTTATTGAGGGTCTATTTTGGCAAGGCACTGAACTATGCTGTATGGTGTCTTAGGGAGAAGTTTGGGCTCAAGTCAGAGGAGCTAGGTTTGATTCTTAACTCTGCCACTAATTACAGGATTTCACCACATAATCGTAGCACCCTGTTTTTTCAGCCCAAAAGTTGGTTTTTAACCTTTCTTCTGGTAACCGTTGCATGATATAATTCTGTTCATCACGCAGCTTAAAAGGTAAACAGAGCAGCAATGTATTCACCAGTGGCACGCGGATATGTATTTGTCTCTGGAGCATTGTGAGCTTCAAGCCTAGAATTCTCAGTGGACATACATTGTCAGTATATTTCCGAAAGTCGATTTGTTTAGAGCGCTTCAGTACTAATGGTATTGTCACTCAACCCAATGAAGCGCCCGAGGCTGGAGGGTAGTGGGTGGGCAGGCAAAAATGCCATGAGTCAGTCACATGACACGGTACGATTCGCATTTTCCCAATTTTAAAGTATATTCATAAGTATTCCCTGGAGCCTAATCTTGCATGGAAAGATAGTTGAGAAATAAGTGATTTTTAAGTAATATGGCACATTTTTTTTTAAAGCTTCACATAATGGTCACATCCTACTTTTTGGCAAAAAATTTGGCATAAAATCTGAAATGATTATGTGGTGAAATACAGTAGGTAAGTAATTGTTGGCAAATCACTTCATTTCTCTAAACCTTATTTCTTCATCTGTAAAATGAGGATGATCATATTGGCACGAATGCACTTCACAGAATTATTCTGAGGAAAACACTTTGTAAAACGTAAAGTTCTTTATCAAGGTGTGTTATGCCTTGTGGATATGGAGACATTGCTGTAAAGCGTGGAAGCGTTAGAAACTCTAAAGTAAATCAACCTATGTACCTGCGCTCACTATTTTAAATATGTTTTTATTATTAGTCTAACCTTAGGACACCACTTCTAGGCCTACAGGGGCTGGGAATATTGTACCGAGGCATGCGGTCTGAATCTAGATTAGTTTTGAGAGACTCTGCCTCTAAAGAAAGAAGTTAGGATCCTTGATTTCACATGTCTCCCACCTTAGCACCCAGGAGAAAAATTCCTTAAAGCCTAGATTATAGTCTATGGGTGAGAGTAAGGCATACAATACAAGTCAGGTATGGTAATTTATTCTTACACACAAAAAAAGAATGCTAGAAACAGAAGTCTTACAAGTGTGCATTAACAGTATGAACTGAACACAAGTCAGTAACGCCTTCTTCCTCATAGGGTAATGAGAAGTGTCTTGTTCTCAGAGTCAGAAGACCTGGGTTTGAATTCAAGCTTTACTCCTTACTAATTGTGTGATATTAGGCAAGCCACTTAATCTTTCTGAAGCTCAGTTTTCTCATCTATAAAGCGGTAATAATACTTGTAAACTGCTATGACAATCTGGAATGCTGATACATCAGAACACAATGTGGTTTGCAGTACTGTTTAGTAAAATTTTACATGTCCCCTCAGCTCAGTACTAGCCTTATAACTCTGCTAGTAAAACAGTCAGTCTTGGGCCAATCCTCCACTTGATTATGGCCATCCTCTCTAAGAGTGCTGGAATAATTGTTGGAGATGTCTCTGCTGCCTCCATTCTGCTCTGATCCAGTAAGATCCAGGACCTCTGGAGCTTCTGAATCCATAAAGTCACCTCCAAATCTGGACACATTCCATATTGGAATAGCTTTTTATTACCTAAAATCAGGAGAAAACAAACACAAAAGAGCAAAGGCAGCTCGGAACACTGTGCAAGCTTTCCTACTTATGGCTCTCACTCTCGAAAGAGAGACAGAATGAGGCCCTTTTCTCTTAATTTCCCAGGGATCTGCCTGACAGATCCCTGTCACAGGAAGAGGAAATGATTAAGGGACCACTGGAGGTTTACTATGTCACACCAAAATACCAAAATCTTTCAGGACTGGGCCACAGCATGGAATGGAAACATCCAAGAATTACCCATAAACCGATTTCTTCTCTCCTCTGCTGTCTTTCATTTTTTAAAATCACCTTTATTTCTGAAGGTTATGAGACCCTAAACAGGTCCCTTAACTTCCGATTTTTCCAGGCAGCTATCTAAATTATAAATTAGAGATGAGTTGATGATCTGAATCAGTGAAGAGAGTTTCCATATTGAGATTTCCTTACATCAGTAAAATCACAGTTCCAGACCCTGCCCCATGAAAACAAACAAACAAAAAACTGTGTAGTCTTTTCAGAATATATCCTTTCCCTTCCCCCATCTAGTAGCCTATCCCTTTCAACAACGAATAAAATGGAAAGAGAAAGAGAATGGGGGTTTAGCAACACTATCCAACACGCCAACTGGTCCTGAAACTATTCAGTGTTCCTCTCTCATCGTCCCTTACTTCTGCAAAGAAGGGAGAGGAGTACATTTTCTCAGACTTTTTCCCAGCCTAAAATTGGCCCCTATGATGACATAGCATTAAGTTTCAGTTTTTTGTTCTTTCTGGTTCTACATTGCTGTAGCCTATGTTCTTACCACAGTGTATATGTTGTTTTCCTGGCTCTGTTTTTTTCACTCTGTATCTGTCATATGTCTTCTCATGCTTTTTTAAAGAATTATTCATCTTCTGTGAGAAAATGGAACACTAATGCATTGTTGGTGGAGTTGTGAACTGATCCAACCATTCTGGAGAGCAATTTGGAACTTTGTCCAAAGGGCTATAAAACTGTGCATACCCTTTGATCCAGCAATACCACTTCTAGGTCTGTATCCCAAAGAGATCACAAAAACAGGAAAAGGACCCATGTGTACAAAAATATTAATAGAAGCTCTTTTTGTGGTGGCCAAGAGTTGGAAATTGAGGGGACGACTATCAGTTAGGGGATGGCTGAACAAGTTGTGGCAAATGAATGTAATGAAATACTATTGTGCTATAAGAAATGATGAGCAGGCAGATTTCAGAAAACCCTGGAAAGACTTATATGAATTGATGTGGAGTGAAGTGAGCAGAACCAGGAGAACACTGCACACAGTAACAGCAACACTGTGCAATGATTCACTTTGATAGACTTAGCTCTTCTCAGCAATGTAAAGATCTAAGATAATTCCAAAAGACTCCTGGTGGAAATATGGTATCTGCTTTGAAAAAAAGGACTATGGAGTATGAATGCACTTTGAAGCTTACTATTTGTTCTCTTTTTTTGTTTGTTTCTACTTTGTTGTGGTTCCTCTCATTGGTTCTAATTCTTCTTCACAGCATGACTAATGTGAAAATGTTTAATATGAATGTATATGTAGAGCCCATATCAGATTACACACTGTCTTGGGGAAGGGGAAGGGGAGGGAGGTGGAGAAAATTTAAAACTCAAAAGCTTATAGAAATGAATGTTGAAAACTAAAAATAAATAAATAAAAAAAGAATAAATTCTTCCTCTTCATTATTTCTTACAGCACAGTAATATCCCATTACATTCATTCACTGTGATTTGTTTTTATTGTTCAGTCATTTTTTTTCAGTCATGTCTGACGCTTTCCAACTCTGGGGTTTTTCTTAGCAAAGATACTGGAACAGTTTGCTATTTCCTTCTCCAGCTCATTTTACAGATGAAGAAACTGAGGCAAACAGGATTAAGAGACTTGGCCAGGATCCCACAACTAGTAAATGTGTGAAGCCAGATTTGAACTTAGGGAGATGAGTCTTCCTGACTTGAGGTGCAGAACTCACTCTATCCACTTCACCACCTAGCTGCCCATGATTTGGTTAGCAAATAAGGAGCTTGTAGGGTATCTCCTTTTCTACTTACCAACTCACGCCCCTACCAGCTACGCTCTATTATTGTTGGATGCCAATGACGAGCACTCCAGTTCCATTTAATCACTCCACATTGATTAGCTTTTATAAAAGGATGTTCATTTCAAAGATAGAGGAAAAAAAATAGATATTCAAACACTTTCCTCAACAACTCTCCTATAAAAACCTGGTCTCTGTGGAAAATCAGATCAAAATTTAGTTCAGTTGCTACGTAGCAATGGTCTTACCAAGTTCACACCCAGATCCGGCATGACTCTTGGAATAGGGTGTGTCTCAGATACCACTGGGTTGGGGTGCCCAAAGGTTGCTTTCTGCTCCCTGGGGCACTGATGCTGTTTTGGCTGCAAACAAAAGCCCAAATCAGGTCCACATGGCCCCAGAAGGAAAAGATCCCAAGGCTTTTACTTTTACAGTATGGTGTCTCAACAAATGCAATGAGTGAAGGAGCCCTCCAAGAGTGAATAAGGCAAAAGTGGAGGTGGCTGATATTAACAGGACTTTTTGAATATTTCTGAACAGAGCCATTTATGGAATGTCTATCCATGCTTACAATCAGCTTAGAGAGAATGTCTGTCACATAAGGGGTCTAGGCAAAAAATATGGATATTTAGAGAGAAGCATCACTGTGGGTCAAAGGAGGAAGGAAAGGCTTAACAAGTGAGTATGAGACTGGAACTAGATATTTAAGGATGAAGAGGATTTTGTTTAATACCTGTGGGGGAGGAAGAAAGGCAATCCAGGCAAGAAGAATCACAAGAGGAAAGGCTGGGAAAATGCAAGCATTATTCAGAGAACAGTGAATGGCCCAATCTGGACTAGACCAGGGCTTCTTAAACTTTTCCCACTTTTGACCCTTCTCAAGTTTCAGCAGCGTTCATTGGCATTGCATGGCGTGATGGCATGAGCAGTGCAAATTTGCAAAGTGCGCATGCTTTGTGTTCAGAATCAAGGCTGAAGTGAAGTCACGTGATACAACACAGGCAAGCACTGCCAGAAACAACTCGGATTCATTACGTGTTTGAGTTTTAATTAATTTTTAGTCATTGAGCATTCAGAAACCTTTTACTGTTACCAAATTTTTCACCGTCTCATGTGGGGTTGTGACCCATGGTTTAAAAAGCATTGGACTAGACCACAGTCTTCACATGAGGCATGATACAAGAGATAAGAATGGAAAAGTAGACTGGAAACAGGTTATGGAGGGCATTGAATTCCAGGCAGAAATGGTTTAATTTTTTTTTCTATAGGTCTGTATTTCTTAAACTATATTCCATCAAACCTTACCCTTCCTTGTGATATGAATTAGGGTTTTAGGAGAAATTAATGCATGGGGCTTCTTAATATAAAAACAGGCCCCTCCACCCTTCATCCCAAGGTAATCCCATATTTTTAAACCTTCTTTGAACCCACCCCTACCTCCAGCACTTGTGATCTCCATCAGTACATGTCAAGGCAAAAAATGTTTTGAGGCCAAAGTGATCCAGGAAATGCTGTTCTAGAGAATGGTAAATAAATGAAGGTCTTTGAGCATAGGAGTACCATGATAAAAGCAACATTTTAGCAATATTTATCTAAGGTTTTACATAGGATGACCTGGAGAAGAGGAGAGATTAGAGTCAAGGAAACTAGTTAGGCAAATGCTGAGATAATAAGGACATGGCAACAGTAACTGAAAGGGAGAAAAGAATAGGAAAGTCATTGTGAAGGAAAAATTAGCACGACTTAGTGACCGATTGGATTAGATTTGGGGGTTGAGGGAAAAAGCAGAGTCAAAAATGACTCCAAGAGTTTAGAACTAGGCGACCTAACAGCAGTGGTATCACACTCATTGCCACAAGTGGCCCCCAAAACTCCTAACTGCTTCCCAAGCAGAGTAATGTGTAATTGGGAAATGGTTAACAAAATAAATAAAAAAAAACACAGTACAACATAGATAATGTTAATCTTTGGTTATCTAAGTCAACATTCAGCCAGAAGGAATTCATTTCTTTTTGTCTGACACCACTGATTACAGTAACATTTATAAAAATAGAGAAAGCAGGAGAAGAAATAGATTCAGAGGGTGAGAGTAGGTAATGATGATGCACCCATCTTTAGACTCGATGAGTTTGAGGTATCAGCTGGACATCTAAGAGGAAATGTCCAATTGGTGCCTAGAAATTACAATCTAGAGATTTGCAAATTGGGAATTGGGACAATCAAAAAGATCTCACTATGAGTCCTGGTTATGAAGTCAGAGGGCCTGGGTTCAAATCACAGCTGTATGACCTTGAGCAAGGGGCAGTGAAGAAGGGCAGGGAAATAGAGCTTAAGTAACTTGACCAGCTCAGTAAGAGTCAGAGGCAGATTTTGAATTTAGACCTTCCTGACTCTAAGGCTGGTACTCTAACCCTTATACCACACTGCCCCTCGGAAAGTACAAAGTGCTGTTACTAAATATAGCTCGTTTAGTTCTTTTGGGGCGAGTTGAGCAAATATTACTGTCCCAGCTGGACAGATTAAAAGTAACTTTCTTCAAGTCACAATCTTTGTGTGAGTAGTGAAGCTGGGGCTCAAGTCCAAGCTGCTTATTCGTAAGAACAGAGATTTCTTCCACGTGTCGCCATGGCATTCACACAGGCATTAGCAGAGCTTTGTTCATCTGATACCAGCGCTTTTCAAAATGAGGTCTAATTAAAAGCAACCGCCTTCATCAGATTAGATACCCTATTAATATATTCAAAACCATTTCATTCTGTATTGTTTATTCGATGAGTTTTGTTGAGATGTTTGTTTGTCATAAAAACAATTAAAAAGGAATACAAGCCAATTGTTTAGTCTATCATGTTCTCAGAGCTGAAAAAGGACCTCAAGAGGCTGTCTAGCCAAACCTGTACGTGAACAAGATGTTCTTCCACACAGGAGTGTGCTTGTAAATATTTAACAACCGACTCTCTGGGGAAAAATGTGTGAATAGCACATTTTAAAGTTTAATCTGCATTGTTACAATTTTCTCCATCACTTTCTTTAGTCTAGGCAATAAACAAAATTAAAAAACGAAGCCCTGCTTTGGAGGGTTTGAGGATTTCTGAGGTGTAAATGCTTACGCTAAAAAATTTAACAACTGACTCTCTTGAACTTATTGCGGCTGGTTGCCTCTTCAACATAGTGGTCATCAGACTTTTGCTTAAAGACCTCCAGTGACAGGTAACTTGATAACTTCTGGAGCAGTTCCTTCCGCTTTGGAGAGTTACAAATGTCAGGGAGTTTTTCCTGACATCAAACCTATATTTTACTTCTTTTCAGTGTTTACGCATTGCTACTGGTTCTGTCCTCTGAGGCCAATAAAGCAGGTCTAATTTCTCAGCTAGGTAGTACAATGGTTAGGGCACTAGACCCTGACCCTGGAAATCTCGAGTTGAAATCCTGACTTGGACCCTTACTAGCTGGGTGATCCTGGATGGGTCATTTAACCCATGTCTGCCTCAGTTTTCTCATCTGCAGAATGGGGGTAGTATTAATAGCATCTATTGCCCAGGGTTGTTGTGAGGATCCAAGGAGCTAGAATTTGCAAATCTTAAATCATTATCTAAGTGCTATCTATTATTATTATTAATTATGCCTAAAGAAAGTTATCATGTATTCCCAAAGTCTTCTCTAGGTTAGATATTTCCAGCTCTTTCAACATATCCTTGATAGGTGAGGTAACCAGGTGGTACAGTGGATAGAGATAGGAAGACCTGGGTTCAAATCTCACCTCAGATACTTACTAGCCATGTGATCCTGGACAAGTTGCTTAATTCTTTCTTCCTCAGTTTCCTCATCTGTAAAATAGAGATGAAAATAGCAGGATTGTTGTGAGGATCAAAGGATCTTAATTTATGTAAAGCACTTTGTACACAGTAGGTGAGTAACAAATGCTCATTTCATCCCTCCCCTTGATATGGCATGTTCTGTGATTCCAAGTTCCTTGTATTTCAAATGAATTAATTTTATTCTCATATATGCAAAGGATATTTTCATGGACAGATTTAATTTTCCATGATACTTAGGACTGAATGGTTCTCACTCACTGGGAAAAATTCTTTGGATTATACTTCATAGAAAGTTGTTCATGCACTCATATCTCCAAACCCAAAAGGTTTAAAAAGAATGGTATTGGATGACAGAAATGTCTGTGGTGATGAAAAGGACCCATATGTACAAAAATCTTCATAGCGGCTCTTTTTGTAGTAGCAAAGAATTGGAAATCAAGGGGATGCCCATCAATTGGGGAATGGCTGAACAAGTTGTGGTATGTGAATGTAATGGAATACTATTGTGCTATAAGAAATGGGGAAGATATGGAATTCATAATAACCTGGAAAAACCTACATGATATAATTCTGAGTGAGTGGAGCAGAACTAGGAGAACATTATACACAACAACAGATATATGGATTCTATGATGACTAACCTTGATAGACATAGCTCTTTTCAGCAATACAAAGTTCAAAGACAACTCCCAAGTACTCATGATGGAGAGAGCTGTCTACATCCAGAGAAAGAACTATGGAGTCTGAATGCAGATTGAGGCAAACTGTTTGCTCTTCTTTTTTTTTTTCCTTTTTTTTTTTTTCCTTTTTCTCTTTTGTTTTTGTTCTTTTGTTTAGTTTCTTCTTTCTCATGATTCATTCCATTGGTCATAATTCTTCTTTACAACTTGACTATTGTATAAATAAGTTTAATGCAAAGTTATATGTAGAAGATAGATCGGATTCCATGCCATCTTGGGGAGGTGGGGGAAGAAAATCTGGAACTCAAAATCATGTGGAACTGAGTGTTGTAAACTAAAAATAAAAAATCTTAATTTTCAAAAAAAAGAAATGTCTGTGGTAAAGAAAGATATAAAATGACTCCTGGAGAGTGTCTATCTGGACATGGTATCCTAAAAACCAGCTTCCTGTTTGTGTCTCAAGAAGTTAACCCTCTCTTGACTGATGTGCTAAAAGAAATCAATGCTTTCGAGTGCTACACAAGTACTCACTAAACTTGTGTGTCAAGATTGAAAGTGAAATGATTAAGTAGAGTAACTTCAGAGTCTGATCTTCAACACCAGTGGCATAGATTTCTGAGTATGTCACTCCTACTATGTTGGGAAAACTGAAGGATTAATTTAATTCCCTAGAGGTTTGAGATGTGGGGTCCAGTTGGCATGTGTGCAGAGAACATTTAGTACCTAATTAAATTCTCTTATAAACCTCACTCTCTTGTTTCATTAAATGCTTTTTGCTTTGAATTCATGTGTCACCTGGCATGATGTGGCAAAGAGATACATTGATGGGGACCTATAGCTATGGATTTGAACAGATGTTGATCTAAACAGTGTTCTGAACCTGGGAGCAGCTGAAAGGGGAGCTATATATGTAATTTATATTATATCTTGGCGTAGACATGATAGTGTCTTGAAATGGCCCTGGCTAAAATTAGCTGATTTTTTCACCTGAAATGCAATGTTGTATATTATAGTCATCTCTGTTTGTGTTTTATTCATCCTTACAGAGAGCTTTATAAGGGCAAGGCTTTGAAAACTTTTTTTTTTATCTACCTCAGGGTCTGGAAGAAAGAACGTTCTAAGCATTGTAGGTACCTAACAAATGTTTATCGAATAGAGTGAATGAATGATTCTTATCTCAGTAGCTATGTTATATATGTTTGAGAAAAATTCCTCCTTAGGACCAGCCTGCCAGAGAACATGGACATGAGTGGAAGAGAACAGGTGAAGAGATGATGTTGTACCTGCCATGAGGCTAGTTCTTGGAAAACTCCTTTGTGTTGTTTTTAGCTGTGGAGTATTAGTCACCCATAAAACACTGCCAGGAGCCTCCCTAGATTGGCTTAAGTCACCCAATGTATGAAGATTGTTTTGGAAGCTGTAGTTCATTAAAATAGCAACTCCCAGTTTGCCTCAGGTGTTGAGTTTAGCCTCATGGTTCGCTGGTTATTTTAGGAAAACATGAGCGAACATTCCAGCCTGCTCTTTTCCCCCCTTCACAGTTTAAAGGGCCTCACTCATTTTTTCCCTGTGGCTTCCGCGAATCCAAGAACAAATTGCTGATAATGGCACTACCTCCCTTTGGCTCTCACTCAAAAGAACCATATTTAAACTCTGGGTGGATTTAAATTTCCACAAAATGCATTCCTCTCTAGGGTGGCCTTCAAGGCCCAAGAGAGAACCTGAGCCATGGGCCCACCCTAGAGGAGAGACAAACAGCAGATGTACAGGGTGTTCCCAAAGTCTGGAAGCATAGGCAAAAATGCATATTTTCAAGAAATGAAATGAATGAAATTTTCAACGTTTTATTTAATTGGAATATTAACAGATAACATCTTCAATATGATTTCCACCATTTGTGATGCAAAGGTTGATGCGCTTTGCAAGATTCATGTGAACTCGATGTAATAACTCCACATTGCCGTCAGTTTTAGTACATTCGCTCTTTATGTGTTCAATCAAGCATGTTGCATCTGTGATTTTCATTGAGTACACCTTCTCCTTTAGTGTACTCCAGAAAAAGGAGTTGCTGAACAACACAGAGTCTTCAGTGAAATGGTTAATGAGATATTAATGAGATTTCCTATGTGTTCAGACTTTAAGGACACCCTGCAGACTCAGAACATCCCAGGTAACCTCAGGATCTCTTAGGAGTTACCGAAGGCCTGGTTAAAATTCACAAAGTGGACTTCTGGTCAGCCTTTCATTTCTTTTCCTATCTTAGTGGCTAATAATGATAACCATGATGAGATTGATGAGGCAATAGCAGGTTTGCTTTATATGTGAGATCTCATTTGATCATACTCTGCTTCTGGGGTGCTAAGTGACTGATACCTGCTTATTTAAGAAAGGGAGAAAGGGGCTCAGATTCAATCTAATTCAGTAGGTTGAATCTAGCCCGCTTGTGGAAACAGGCATCACAAAGGGTGGGATTTCTTAAGACAACCCATGATGGTGAATCCCTAATAAACTTTGTCTTTTCCCTTGGCTGAGAAGGCTTGAGTCGAATTCTTTCGGCAGGACCCGGCATGTCGATATTTTGGGGTCTCGAGCACCCCTAGGAACCTATGGTTCCCTACCATATTCATTTTGATTAAATCTCTTCATTTTTGGTTCCCTGACCAGGAATACTGCTAATCTCAAGTTCTTCTCCAGCCAAAACTGAAGGTATGTGGGCCTCCCCCTCTCTCAATCCCCTTCTCACTCTCCAAGCATTTTGGAGGTGCTTTTCGGACATTACCTCAGCAGGTTCCAGTAGGTCAGACAGCTAAGAGGCTGTCTTGTTGTACTCAGCCTGACGCTCTCAGGTGATTCTCTGTCCAGTGGCTATATTGTAGGCCATAGACCTAGGCACGGCTTCTGAAGCATGGAGGACATGGACACATGCCCCACCCAGAAGCATATGCCAGATTATTTCAATTGTCTTCGTATTAGGGAACTGGGAAACTCCAGCAGGTATGTTCTCATGGTTTTTTTGTCTTGTTTTATTTTATTTGTCTCTCTACACTTACTCCTAACTTCTCCTTTACTATGGAGGAAGAGACTTCCAGCCCAAATGCCTGAAATGGCTCAATCCTTTTTAATTCCCAAAAGTTCGCCTCTAAAAGGTTGTAGGATGTTTGTAGCTAGAGCTGCCCCACAAAGGGGCAATGGGGGTGAACAGGACATTTTGGACAACCCCCTTCTTGTGGCCCCCAGGGCTTTGGCCCCTCCCCGCCTTGGTGACCCCTGCTTAGGTCTCAGCCAAGGGTCTTGTTGAGATGCCTCCCTCTGTGGCCCCTTTCCCCAAAGGGACCCCTACTCAGGTTTTGGCCTCATGGCCTGCCTCCACTGCAGGCCCTGCAATATCTATCACCATAGGCCCTACCCCCAAGGCAATCCCTACTCAGGTTCCAGCCTCGGCCTGGCCCCCACAGCAATATCTCCTCCCCTAGCCCCTCTCTCTGAGGTGGCACCCACTTGGGTCTCTGG
>CM053626.1:68972018-68988257 GCA_028646595.1 Phalanger gymnotis | reverse complement strand
AGAGAGAGAGAGAGAAAGAGAGAGAGAGACAGAGACAGAGAGACAGAGAGAAGAGACAGAGAAGAGACAGGGAGAAGAGAAAGAGAGAGAGAAGACAGAAGAAAGACAGAAATAAAGAGAAGACAGAGAGAAGAGACAGAAACAGAGAGAAGACAGAGTAAAGAGACAGAGAGAAAGAAAGACAGAAGATAGAGAAGAGAGAGAGAAAGAGAGGGAGAGAGAGAGAGAGAGAGAGAGAGAGAGAGAGACAGAGAGAGAGAGAGAGACAGAGAGAGAGAGAGAGAGAGAGAGAGAAACACAACAACACATCTCAAATCTTCCTCTGAGAACAGCGGAGCAGCCTATGCATTCACGTCCTCCCTGCTGGCACACTGCCCTGGGAGCGCTGACGGAGCCTGTCAGCAGTGAGCAAGCCTCACAGAAGGAGAGAGTTTATTTCTTCATTCAATAAACAGTAAAGCATTTGTTTATTGATAGCAATCAGAGCCAAGCTGTAGTCTGAACACTGCTGGACTCGTCCAAAAGTTCTGAAGCACTTTCTTTTTTCCCATGAGCCTCAGTGTCCCTTCGTTTATCATCAACAAAGAAGTAGCTCCAGGAGGACTGATATCGAATGATGATCGAGGCATAACAATAATACTCCAACAACCACAGTGTCTCCAGGTCCAAAGGGAACTCAGATACCAACCCCTATCTAATCAAGGATCCTCTCTGGAACATTGCTGACCAGTCCCTGCTTGAAACCCTCCAGGAACAGGGCACTCGCGTCCTTATGGGTTAGCCCATGCCAGTATTTGAGTAGCTTTTATTATTAGGGTGTTTCGCTTTATATGAAGCCAAACGACTTCTGACATCGTTCTTAGTTTTGCTCCTGCCACCTCCCCAACCCCCACAATCAAACAAGTCTAATCCCTCCTTCACAAGACTGCCTTTTAAATTCTGAAAGCCAAATCCCATATTCCTCTTACACGAAGTGTTATCTAGGCTATTTACCGCCAGTTCTTTGGATTAGTCCCTACATGGCACAGCCTCCATTTGTCTCGCTATCTTGGTCACGTCCACATGATGTTGTTTCAGTATCTACGAGATGACACCCAGAACTGAAGACATACTCTAAGCTAAGCAGAGATAAGATTTAACTTGGAAAGACCTTAGCTTTAAAGGGCCAGGGTCTCCCACTGAATCCTGGGCCATCGCCAGTCATCCTAGTGAATATCTGGTCATTGGACCCAGGTGGCTCTGGAGGAGAAAGTGAGGCTGGTGACCTTGAGCAGCCCTCCCTCACTCAAATCAAAGTCAAGTGCAAGTCATGTCATCATTTCCCTGATGCCATGGTCCTCTTGGAGAACAAAGGACAAAGCACACTATCTACTGGATCACGCTGTTCATTCATTTTGAATCTCTGTATCTATAAATACACAGAGTTATTGTTTCCCCCACATAGTCGTCTAATCACTTGAACTCTAGCTTAGTATTTATGCACTTGAGTTTTTGGACCCAAGGGTTGGATTTAACATTTATTTCTAACAAACATTGCCTTCTTTGCCTCAAACTGTCATTCTAGCTCACAAGGATCTTTTTGAATCTTGACTTTGTCATCAAATGTGCTAGCTCTTCTAGCCAACTTTCCATCGTTCACAAATAATAAGCATACCTCTTATGCTTTTATCCAAGTCGTCGATAAAAATATTGCTGTGAACTCAAGGAAACGAGAATTGATGAAGCGCCTACTATGTGCCAGGCACCATGCTAAGTGCTTTATAAATAGTATTTTATTTGGTTCTCACAACAGCCCTGGGAGGAAGGTGCGATTATTATCCTCAGTTTACTGGTGAGGAAACTGAGACAGATATAATTTAAGGGTCACACAGCTAAGGACGTGTCTAAGGCTGGATTTGAACTCAGGTCTTCCTGACTCCAGGTCTACTTCTCTATCCACTGCCCTATCTAGAATATTAACGCTTTAGTTTTCCAATAGAGGCTTTTCCTCTATTGACAGCAATTCTTTAACTACCACTTTTGGGTCAGTCATTTAACCATTTCTCAATCTACCTCACTATATAACCTTCTAGCCCATATCTTTCTGTCTCATCTACAAGAATATTATAAAAGATCTGGGGAAAAAGAAAAGATGGCTTGAAAGTCAGATAGACTATTTCTATGGCATTCTCCACTTCTACCAGTCAGGTTGGCCTATCCAATTGACTCTCTAAGCGCTCACAAAAAATCGCTTTTGTTTTGTAATTCTGTCAAAAACCCACTTTCATCAGGTTTCTGCAAATCAACCCAACATTTACCCATCTTCAGTCCCTTAATGCCTCTTTCTCTTGTCTATAATAATGATGATGGTGTAATGATGATTGAGAGGTATTAGAAGGCCTGTCTTGGAATCAAGATAAAATGGATTTGAGTGTCACCTCTGAGACATACTGACTGTGTGATCCTGGACAAATCATTTAGCCGCCTTGGGCCCCAGGCAGCTCTCTCTCAAGTTAGCTTTGAAAATTTTCCAGTATGGTGGGGTGGATAGAGTACAGAGCTTGGAGTCAGGAAGGCCTGAGTTCAAATCCAGCCTCAGAAACTCACTAGCTGTATAACCCTGAGAAAGTCACTTAACCCTGTTTGCCTCAGTTTCCTCATCTGTAAAATGACCTGGAGAAGGAAATGACTATCTACTCCAGTATCTTTGCCAAGAAAATCCCAAATGGGGTCACGAAGAGTAAGACGCAACTGAAATAGCCGAACAGCAAAATTGGTAGATGAAGCTTCTTCATCAGGAATTCCCTATACTGATGAATTCACAGATCCTGAACATAACCGAACCAAACAAATGACAACAATTGTTTCTATCAATAGCTTTTTTTCTTTTAAGAAACTTAAAGGACTTTGCATATATGATCCTGTCCACCACCTTCTGGGGTATCCAAGAGAAAAATGGCATTCTCGGCCATCCTGTAGATGGAAAAATAGGAACCCACCGTGGAGAAGCGGCTTGCCTAAGGTCGCTCTGAGTTAGCCTCAGCCCCGTGTGCTTTGCAAACCTTAAAGTGCTAAATAAATGCTAGGTTTTGAGGAATGCACTAGCTCACTTGGCCTAGGTTCTTAATAAAAATGATCTTTTGCATTTAGATAACAATTTATCTACCAGCTGACCTTCTTGCTGTTGCTCACACACAACACTCCATCTCCCTTCTCTGTAACTTCCAAGCCTGGAACGCCCTCCTTACCTAATTCTACCTCTTGGAAATACCGAGTTTCCTTCAAGGCTCAGCTATGGAGCAACCTCTACATGAGGTTTTTCCTGGTAGTGCTTTTCATGATTTGTATACTGCAAATACCTATATATACATATACATATATATGTATGTATGTATGTATGCATGTATACATATATGTGTGTGTGTGTGCGTATTCACCTATATGTAATATGTGCATGTTGTCTCTACCATTAGAATATAAGCTCCCTGGGGGCAGAGTTTATTTTGCTTTGTTTTTGTATCCCCAATGCCTAATACAGTGCCTGATACCTAGAAGATGCTAATAAATGCTTAATGATGGATGGATAGATGGTCGGATGGATGGATGGATGGATGGGTATACAGTTTCCCCCTTGGTTCACACAACAACCTTGCAGGTAGACTAGCCTGATTATCTCCATCATAAAGCTAAACAAAAGGATGCTAAAAGAGCGTACACGGTTCAAAGTTTAATGCCAGAGTCCCAACAAGAATCCAAATTTGTTGATTCCTGGTCTTAGTCTTAGCTTAGTGTTTTTCCAGACACCAGGCAGTCTCTCTTCTTAAGGTTGGTAACTATGGAAACAACCTGTTAAAATCTTCTTCCCCCGTTTATGATTCACAGTAAGCAGCGACACAATTCGGTTTCACTTCTATCACAAATAGCTCCATGGGTCCAATCATTATCTCTTCTATGGCAGGCTTAATACATGCAGACACAAAATGAGGTTAATAAACAGTGACTGACTGACCCCAAAGCTTTTGGCCGATTCATTGCTGAGATTCAAAATGCTCCCAAGACATTGTATCATTTATTCATTCAATAAATAATTAGAAAGCGTCTTCTTTGTTCTTTGAGAGTGTAAAGCACTACGCTAGGCACTAGAGGAGAAATAAAAATTAACTGAAATGCAGTCCCAGCCCGCACAAGTTTGTAGTCTAGAATTCAAACCTATGCTGAAAAATACTGCTGTCTTTATCAATAATCACAATTTCCCCCTTTCCCTTTGGAGTTTTTATTCCAAACACTTTTCCTGATGATAAAAAAATTGTCCTTTAATGAAACTGAAAAATTTTCAGTAGCACCCTACACCTGGCCTCTTAACTCCCTTCACAAAGCCTTAAATTGAAATCTTCCCCTCACCAAAGAAGTGTCCCTGCTTCTCCAACCTGCTTCTTCTCTCACTTCTCCCCTCTTCCTCACTGGGGAGAAACATCAACCCCACTTCATCCCTTTCACTCTAACCATGATGTCAAATGAGAGAAGGGAGAAAGTCGTGGAAGGAGACCTATCAGGTAACGCTATCCCTCAATAACTGGAGAGACTGAGAGGTTATCTTCAGAACAGCTAATTAGTATTGCTTCGAAGTGTAGGTCCCCAAAGCCAAATTTCAAAAAAAAATCCGCTTATAAATGTCACAAGTGTTTTCCTCTCCAGTGGAGAGCAGGTATTGGCTCTGAATTCAGCCTCTGCCACATACTATCCTATTGACCTTAAGCAAGTGACAACCTCCCTGGGCTTCAATATTCCCCTGTACAAAATGGAGGAGTTGTACTAGATGACCTTCCAGCTCTAGATTTGTGACTCTATGGTCCTATCCCAGTAATTGAGGACTATGGAGTCTCTCTTCCTTGCATGGTGATAGGTGGAGCTGATAAATGGGGGGAGAAACTGAAGAAGGAAGGGAGATGATTGGGCAGAAAGTGTTTCTGAATTTCAAAAACACAGATGCCCTTAATAGCCCTTAATAGTAGCACATCGTATAGAAATACCATCACTAATAATTTCTGCATTCTAACTTTTTTTTATCATGCATGGTAGCGTAGAGGCACAAAAAACAGGGAGTGCTAAGAACTCTGGGAAGAAGGAGCCTGCCACTGGGGAAGGTTTTAGACACTAATCTGCAAGGTTTAAAGGGCTTTCTTCTCCTTATCCCTCTTCCTTTTCCTCCTATTCGTTCTCCCCTTTCCATAGATAGAAACAGATATCTAATAGACATCAATTTTTTTTGAGAGTTGGACACTTTCGTTCCCCTCGGGGTCAACTTTAATCCCTTCTGGGCCTATCTGGGCTATCAAGCTCATGGCCTGTGTAGGTCCAGCACTCATGTACCTTTAATGCCAGTATGTTCTTCCCTCACTCCCATCCCTTTATACAAACTCTTCAAACCAGCCCAGGATACAGAGAAGAATGGAAACAGCAGCAACTATCTCTGAGGTTTTCAATATCAACGAATTGGGGCTGTGACTCCTGCCGGGAAAATGTGGCCAATGGTGGGTTCTCCTGTCTAAGTTGGTGGGAGGGAGGGGGAGAAAGGGACAAGACAGTGTGTCCTGCAAGCCACCAGTCAAAGTTTCCAGGCTGATGCAGAAAGTAGTGCCCAGAACTATTGTGCAGGATTGGCCAAAGGACTTCCTTCATCTGAACACTAAATATTTACCCAGTGTGAAATGAAACCACGCTCCAGACAGGACGAGGACTGGGAAACCCAGTGCTCTATACACAGATGCTCAGAAATACTGGATGAGGAAGGTGCGTTGGGGTCAGAGAAGCATTTGTGAGCTTGCGTCCTGGATCTAAATTGGTTTCTCTAGATTGGGAGCAATCTGGTAGAGGTCCAACTAAAGGCCTCCCATCTATAGAATGGAGAGAGGCAGGAGGCTGTATGGGGACAGGGCTAACTGGTTTTCAGGCATGGTCTTCCCCATTGGTAACATGGCAGTTATCAAGGAGACTGGAAGAGGACCATGAGGAACAACAGGATGATCACGAAGAGGATGGAGCCACACAATGCCTCAAAGGTCCATTTCTTTTCTGGGAATGGGCATTGACTTGCAGAGCTGTTTATTACAAAGATGGGGCCGCTCAGACTTTGTCTCAGGGCGCTAAATATAGGGAGACCTAAGAGCTCTTGTAATCCATCAGCACGATAGAAAACATGAGCAAGAACAAATAATCGTAGGGTCTCTGTCTACCCACCCAGCCCCGACTCAACAAAGAGCATACTTTGTGCCGCTTGCCCCAGACATAGAAAATTCCTCCTGTCTTTTGGAGAGTTCCTTGTCCCACGTCATTGTGAAATTAGGAAAGGAAAATTTCTAAGATAAATTCAGTGAAAAGAACACTGATTTGGAAATCAGAGCCCTTGAGTTCAAATCCAACCTCTGATAATGACGATTTCTGTGACCTTGGGCAAGTCTCTTAACTTCCCCAAGACTCAGTTTCCTCATCTGTCAAATCAGCAGAGCAGATGACAACTGAAGACTTTTACAGCTCTATATCTATGATGCTATGATTTGATGTGACCCAAGTGCAATAACACCCTTTGCATGGATAAAGGAACCTCTGTATTTGTTTAATGTAACTTCCATTTTATTTTATTTTTTTCAGTTAACAAGCGTTTGTTTTCCTTCCCACCCACCCACTGGAAAAAAAATGAACCTTCCTAACAAGCATGATAGTCAAGTTCTTTTCGTCTTGGCAAAGAAGGCGCCCATCATTTGGGGAATGTCTTGCATCTCCAACTGCCTTTCAGACATCTTGAAATGGATGTCCGGTAGACTTCTTAAACCCAACATGACCAAAATGGAACTTACCTTTTCCCCTAAACCTGCCCTCCCCCCAGCCTCCAACTGTCCAAACTTCCATGTTACTATCAAAGGCAAAACCATCCTCCCAGTTCCCAGGCTCAAAACCTATGTTTTATTCTCAGTTCCTCATTCTCTTTCACCCCTCCCCCACATGTGTTGACAAAACTCATCCATTTCACCTTGGCAATATTTCTTGAATACACCCTCTTGTCTCCTGATACTACCACCACCCTAATGCAAGCCCCTCACCACCTCACGCTCCATTCCAATATATTCTCCAATCAGCCATAAAAAATAATTTTCTTAAACTACAAGGCTGACCATGTTTCCTGCACCCCCTCTGCCTCAATAACTTTCCAGTGGCTCCCTATGGCCTCCAGGATCAAATACAAAATGTTCTACTTCGCCTTCACAGCCCTTCATAACTTACATCCCGCCCCCAAAATCCTGCTTTCTTTCTAGTCTTTTTACGCCTTACTACCATTTTCTTCAATCCAGTGCCACTGGCCTCCAGGCTGTTCCATGAACAAGACACTCCATCTCTCTGCTCTGGGCCTTCTGTCTAGCTGTCCTCCAAGCCTGGAATGCTTTCAGCATCTCTACCTCCTGGCTTTCTAAAATCCCCATCATCTATAGGAAACTTTTCCCAGACTCTCTTAATTCTAGTGCCTTTCTTCCCAATTATTTTTTGTCTGTAGCTTATTTGTACATATTTTTCTTGTTGCCTTTTCTATTAGAATGCAAGCTCCTCTACAGTAGGAACAACTGTCTTTTGTCTTTTTTGTATACCCAGAGCTTAGCACAAGTGCCTGGCACACAGTAGGTGCTTCATAATTGCTTATTGACATTTGTTTACTTGATTTCCCTCCTGTTAGATTGTGGACTCCATTGACAGAGGGACTTTCTTTTGCTTCTTTTTGTATCCCTAGCACCTAGCACAAATGCCTTTCACACAGTAGGTGCTTAATAAATGCTTATTGATATTTGTTTGCTTGCTGTCCCTCCTGTTAGATTGTGAACTCCATTGACAGAAGGGACTTTCTTTTGCTTCTTTGTGTATCCCTAGCACTTAGCACAAATGCTTGGCACACAGTAGGTGCTTGATAAATGCTTTATTGACACAACTTAATCACTGAATGGGCATTGCCTCAGTCAAAGTGAGACTTGGGAAAGACCTTAGCTTAAAAAGGCCAAGGTCACCCACTGCATCTGGGGCCATTCCATTTGTCCTGATCTACATGTGACCACTGGACCTAGATGGTTCTGGAGGAGACTTTGCACAGCCCTCCTTCACCTACTGCCAATTCATTTGCAAGTCATGGTATCATCTTCCTGATGGAATGGTCCTCCTTGAGAAAGAAGGACAAAATAAATAAACAAATAGACAGATAAATACAAATTAAAAAACAAAAAAATATTTAAAAATTAAAAAGGACAAACAACAGCAACGGACAGACCAACTGAATGGCTGTATAAATGATGGCATGTGAGGGTAATAAAGTATTATTGTGCTGCAAGAATTGAGAAAAGTGGAGTTCTTAGGTGAACTCTGGGAAGATTTGTATGAACTGAGCCTTCTTTTTTTAATCAGCCCTTGGCCAGTGTGAGCTCACATGCTGCTCCAAAAAAAAGAGAAATGAGAGAGGGCAGGGGTCAGAAGCAGAAATGGAGCAGCAGTCCTGGCAGCTGATCTGAATGTGGGCTCTTTGTACTCTTCCTTCAAGGCCACTTTGCTGTAGGTCAGGCAGGTGTCTCTGGAGGGAAGACAATCTATTGGTTCTTAGCTTTCCCTTTTCCAGGAGAAGAGAGGTACTTAGCAGATTTGCTCTCCAAGTGGGCCATGACAGCTCCAGCAGTCTGAGCTTCTGATCCTAGCTCTTGCTTCCTTCCTAGACCCAGAGTGATTGGTCGAACTGCTCCCAACCCCCGCCCCCTACTACCACTGTCCACTCCCCAAGCTGGGAGTCCTTGTGAAGAAGGCGTCCTTCTACCTCTCACGTCCCCAAGGAGAGAGAACTCCGGTGAGCAGAGCAGCATCAGTGTCATAGAATCAAGCAGCCTTTTATGAGCCAAAGGAATAGGCTTTAAAAAAAATGTCCTTTCTGGGTCTGGTTGGCGCCAAGCAGCCCTGGCTTCCATATGCATTCCATATGAAGGGCTGACATGCATGTTGCAAAGTTAAGCCCATATGGAAGCCATTCCAAAACTACTTAGGATATGGTACCCTCAGAGCACTTAACTCTGTCTTCACCTGAGCATCCCAGACAGCTGTGGGTCTCTCTTTTTGGCCCCTTTCATTCCTTCCCTCTGTTTTCTGTCTCGCTGTACCCTTCCTTGTGGCATTTGGCTTTGCCGTGCTAGACACAGCAAGAAGGCGTTGAAGGAACAATAGCTGTGGTGAGACTCCTCAGCCAAGAATTTTTATGTATTTAGACTGAGAATATTCTTTTAAATACACACACACACACACACACACACACACACACACACACATATTCTCACACATACTTTCCTTAATGTTGCTCTGAGGCTCAGGTTGCTAGGGAAGAAAAACAGAAATCTTTTTTCATTTTCTTTTCAGGATTAGTGTTTCCAATGGGTCCCCCGCAAATCTATCCTCGCCTTTCTGACTTCTTCAATAAAATAGTCAACACAATGGGAAATGAACTATGCTCTAAACTAAGTACATTGTTCTCTTTATTCCATATCTGGAACACTTGGTGGTTGTGACATTTGAAAAGACTGAGAAATGCTGGGATTCAGCAACTTTCAGTGAATCAGCATGTAGCCCTTGTGATATTATGCCCCAAGGTAGCCTTGACAAACAGCATTTTAAACTATAGCCATTTGCGGTTATTGACTGTCTACTCGATGTTTTCAAGCACACATCCCATTATTTCTTTTTGGTGCTCACCCTATTTTGCTTCTATTGGAAAAGTAGTGTGCCTTGGTGAAATGAGCACCAGACATTGAACAAATATTGGTTAAGAGCCTACTGTGTGCCGAGTGTTCTGCTAGGGGAAATATCAAGTTTGGATCACAGAAACACACAATCTCAGAGTTAGAAGGGACCCCATTATTCATCTAGCCCAACCCATGCCCCCCCAAAACCCTTCTACAAAATAGCCAGCATAGACAACACAACCAACCTCACCAACAAGTAGGCATTTGATCATCACTCAACACATTGTCTGGACCATAGCACACACTTATAAATGTTTATTGATTGATTGATTGATTGATTAATCATTTGCTTGAAGACTTCCAGAAAGGACAAATACAATTCTGTACCTTCTAAGACAGTGCATTCCATTTTGTGATGGCTCTAATGGTTAGGAAATTTTTTTCTGACACAAAACCTAAATGTGTCTTTTGGTAACTTTCACCCCCTTGCTCTTATTTCTGTCCTCTTAGTCCAAACAGAATCAATCTAATTCCCTCTTTCACTAGATAACACTTCGAACACTTAAAGAAACCTAGAATGCCCAGCCTAAGTCTTCCTTTTTCCAGGTTAAACACCCCCCAGTTCTATCAACCCTTCCTCATATGGCATGAACTTAAGACCCTTCACCATCCTGGTTAGACTCATCTAGACCATCTCAAGCTTATCAATGTCTTTCTTAAAATGTTTTGCCCAGAATTAAATGTAACACTCCAAAAGTAATCTGACCAGGGCAGACTGTGACAGGGAGACTGCTCTCTCCTTTCCTTGGAAGGTTTAATTCTTTTAGCTGCCAATTCGTATTGACTCATATTTAGCTCGCAATCCGCCAACGCTTCCCAGATTATCAGACCAAGGCTAGTGCCCTCATGGAGCCTATAGCGTAAGAGTGGAATGAGATACAAACACAGATAGCTATGATACAAAACATTACAGAAGTACCAAAAAAAAAGTCTCCTTATAACTTTCACCCTCTTGCTATTATTTCTGTCCAAGTAGAATAAATCTAATCCTCTCTCCCACTAGATTAACTCTGAGTGAAAAGTCATTTCTGCTTGGGAGGAGGAAGTTCAGGATATCAAAGAAAGATTCAAAAAGGAGGTATCCATTAAAGGATGAGAAGCAGAAGTTCAACAGTCAAAGAGGGAGAAGAGGATTTCCAGGCACAGGAAACAACAAATAAACAGGAAGCAAAGGAGGGGATGTGGGAATAGGGACATGAGAAGAAAGTTGTCCAGTTTATCTGGTAGCCAGATCTTGGAGTATATGGAGGGGAGTAACGTAAAATAAGACTGGAAATGCTGGGTGGTGCCAAGTTGCATAGTACCTAAGCTCCAGAATCCAGGAAGAGGAATCTCAACTTTACTTAGTAGCCAATGAGGACTCCATTGGAGTTGTAAGACCTGGGTTTGAGTCATAGCTTTAGTAGGCCGTATGACCAAGGACAAGCCTCTTCTCTGAATCAGTTTCCTCATCTGTAAAATGGATTCAATAGTACTGTCATACCAGGTTGTTGTGAGGAAAGTGCTTTGTGTGAGCCATTATTATTATTTTTATATTATATAACTATTTATATATTATATATGATTATATAGAACATATAATTATATATAATATATGTTATATATTATTATTGTTTTTCTGTTGTGGTTGTTTGATTACATACATTTTCCCTGAAAGATGGGAAGCTCAAAGAAGACTAAAAAACATGCCTTTAAAAAAAATAAATCTTCGACTTGTCTCTTTCCTTAATCCAATGCCTTGAGTATATAAATAAGTACTAAATAAAGGGCTCCATAGATGGATAAATTAATCTCTCTGAAGCTATGGTATCTCTATCAGCTGTACCTGTCTAAGAGAGCAGGCCCAGACTCCTTTAACTTGAATGGAAAGATTTTTTTTCTCTGTTTCAATAGAAAATTCTCCACATACAGCCCTGGCTAATGACATGCTAGCAACATTGAGGAGAGAGGGAGAGAGAGTAGGGGTGACAGGTCGCAGAATCAGCTTGAAACACCTTTGCCCTGAAACCTCAGGTTCAAATGTTCAGATCTCAGCAGGCCTGATTGACATTCCTTCCCCACTAGGTAGACAAGCCAGGTGGGCTCTGAGACTGTTTGTTGTTTGAGTGGACTCAGACAGAGACCCTAGTAATCCAGGCCCAGTAGGAGCTATGGGAATAGCAACAACTCAGAAAGCTATTTTTTCTTTTGGAATTTTGGCCCCACCTTATTTATTCTTCCATCTTTATTTTATCATAATGGGAGATACCGTTTTCTAAGGACTAGTTCTTTATCAGCACTTTACCAGCCGGTAATAAAAAAAAGTCCTCCATTAAAGGCTTTTTATTTAGATCTCTAGAATTTTTTCCCCTTTCTGAGCAAATTTCTTACTTTTCATTTTAAAGCTAGTTTAGGAATGGTGTGAAGGTTCGATGAGGACACTATAATAGTGTGCTGACCAAAAGTTGCACCAGATGCATAACAGGGTGAAGAAGAATTTGCTATTTGTTAGAACCGGCAGCTTCTGGAACCACCACAGCCAATTGGTTTCCATGTGGAAGACCATGATTACTGTGGACTGCCTTTGGTTGCTTAGCAACCCATCTTATCAATGATTCAGGTTTTCTGGTGATTGCCTTGTAAATGGATAGCATCTTTGTGGGTCTTTCATTCAAGCTGGAAAACAAAACAAAACAAAAACCTATCTTGCGCATTTTCCCACCCCCAAGAAAGAGTCTTCAATTTCTAAGCAAAAAAAGTCCATTAGTATACCAACTGGGGAGGAAGACATGCAATCATTAAGGGACTCATTTAATTAAAAAGCCTCAGCTTGCCTTGAAATAATCAGTACCCACCTATTTCTTCTGGCAGGCCCCCAAAGATGCTATTAGTAGCTCCTATTTCTATGATACTCGAGGATTTATTTACAAAGCACTTTCCTCAAAACTCTAGGAGGGAGAAAGGGCAAGTAGGCATAGAATGCCCTGTTTCGTAGATAAAGAAACTGAGGTTCAGAGAGTTTGACCTACTGGATCTCATATTAATAATATCTGACATTTTGTATAACCTGTTAAGAATTGTAGTGCACTTTACATACGTTATCTTGTTGTAACCTCATCACAAACGCTTTGGGGTGAGTACTGCAGGTTCTGGTCCTTCTCCTTCTACCCCCACTCCCCCACCAGCCTTGCTTTGTATCTGTTTTGTATGTGTTTTCAGCAGTATGCAGGTAAACGATTAACGATCAGCTCTCCGAAAAAATAATTTTTAAAAAAAAGTATACAGGACACCCTTTTAAGTTTAATGTGCATTATTGACATTTTCTTCATCACATTTTAAAGTCTAGACAATCAACAAAACAATAATTCGAGCCCTGATTTATAGTATTTGCTGATTTCCAAAGTGTAAAGATTCACACTGAAAATTTAACAGTCTGATCCAGCAGATTAAGCTGTCTCCAAAATACCCCTGGGTGGTGTGTGTGTGTGTGTGTGTGTGTGTGTATGTGTGTGTGTACACTGTATCTCAATATAACACGCTGTGTCTTTCTGCTTTCTCTTATAATAAAATAAGTTACTATTCAAGTCTTTTGGAGTTGTGGCTGTTGGTTGACATTATTTAATGTTTTTTTTTAAATTTTTATTTATTTTATTTTTAATTTATGGAATAAAACAAGCATTTCCATAATATAGTGTAATAAAATGATGATTGCACATGAAACTACAAATCTATAATGATCAACTTTCTATTCCTTTTAAATATATAATAAAGTTATATAAATTTCTTTTTTGTTTGTTTTATTAATTGATTACCATGAGATGAGGAATTTTAGAGATGAGGAAACAGGCTTAGAGACTTGCCCAAGTTTACACTAGTAATAATGAACATTTATATAAAGTTTTCAAAACATTTTACATATATTATTGTCTCAATGGAGACTCTCAACAACCCTGTGAGGTTGAGTGCTACAGGTATTAACATTCCCATTTTACAGATGTGAAAAATGAGAGGTGGAGGGACTTTCCCCATGGTCACGCAATTATTGTCACAGCAAGAAATCTGAAGCCAAAGTCTCTTGACTCTAAGTCCTTTACTCTTTCCAATACATCACACAAATGCCTATGTAAATTCAGGCCGAGGTCTAATTGTACCCAAAGAGTAAACAAGAACAACACGATGTTTAATTAAAACCGCCGAGAACGCCAGGCCGCTCATCAGTGCCCAGGAGGTTAGATCATTAGCTCTTCTGTCTTTGTACTGTGCAGGAATAGGATTTCATCAATAACTTTGGGGGGTTTTGTTTGTTTTTTTATTTTTTGTCTCCGAGAGATAGAGTCCTTTGTAAAGGTTCACACCAGGCAGAAGCAACTGAATAAGTCCTACTTTTGAATCTAAAGGGACTCAGTTTAGATTAACCTGTTTTGTGTTGTCAAGCCAGAGGCATATTAATAATTTTAAAATAATTTTTGTAATTGTATTTTTTAAAATTTTATTTATTTTATTTTTAATTTATGGAATAGAACAAGTATTTCCATAATAGAATGATAAAAATAAATAAACACAAGTTTAACAACAGGCTCTCCGAAAACAAACACATACACACACATACATACACATGTACACACACACAAAGGACATACTTTTAAGTTGAATGTGCATCACTAACACTTTTCCATCACTTTCTTAAGTTTAGACAATAAACAAAACAATAAATCAAGCCCTGATTTGTAGCATTTGGCCATTCATGAGGTCATTAGATTATAAGCTCCTTGAGGGCAGAGACTGTCTTTTGCCTCTTTTTGTATCCCCAGCCTGGCCCATAGTAGGTGCTTAATAAATGTTTATTGGTTGAGTGAGTGAGTGTAAAAGCTCACACTGAAATTTTAATACTCAGCTCTTTTGAGGCAGTTGGAGTTGGCTCCAGCACATCTCTGGTTGGGGGTGATGTGGGCAGGCCTGGCCTTTACGAAAGTCAGTTTGGCTACGATGGAGGAAAGACTGGAGAGGGAAGATACTTGTGTCAAGGAAGACAATTGAGAGGATGATGCAATTGGTTCAGAGGAGAGGGGATGAAGGCCATCAGGTTGTGCAAGTAGAGAGAAGAGAACAGATTCAAGAGATGTTGTAGAGACAGAAATCACAAGGTTTGGCAATCGATGAGCCATGTGGAGGAAGAGGAGTTAAGAATGAGGATTTAAACCTGGGATATGGGAAAAAGAATGGGGAAATAGGAAGAGCCCTTCAGAAGAAGGGTAGGTTTTGGATAAACCCATCCACACTTGCTCTTCCTGTGCGAGTCACTCTTCCGTCTAAAAGGAAAATGTAGAGAAGTGGGGCTTTCATTCCCAGATCCCTATGCCACACCTAGGGCACCTGCTGCAGCTTTATTGTGATAAAGGAGAGGGGTGTGGTATTCAGGAAAGGGAACAGCCTTCACAGTTGCACTTGTCCAGGTGCAGCTGTGGGTGCCTATAGTGTAAGGGTTATTACTGGGTTATATAACTGCCTGATTTAGGGGCCAATGCCTGATACAAAAGCGAGAGGACGAGAACATCCACAGCAGAGGGAGAGGGAAGAATATGGGCAAAGTCAGAGGGTAAAAATAGTGTGGTTGTGCTGGAGACAATGAGGAAGACCCAGAGTAAAAGATTACCCAGCAAGAGCGCTGAATAATGTCAACTTCTGTAGGAAGTTCAAGAAGCCCGAAAGTAAAGAAAAGGCCACTGGATTTGGTGATTAGGAATTTGGAGTGGTGACCTTTGAGAGCACAGTGTCAATAGAGTGGTACGGATGGTAACCAGACTATAAAGAAGAACATTAGGAGAAATTAAAGGCCTTGGATGGAGACCACTTTTTCAGAAGTTTGTTAGGGGAATGGAGGCAAGAGATAGAACGATAATTTAATGAAGCAGAAAGATCTCCTAAAAAAGATTTTTTTAAGATTGGGGAAAAACTGTAGACCAAGGATTCTTAGCTTAGTGTTGGCCAATTTTTTTCCCATTTTAATAAGTATCTTTATAATTTGTTTGCTTTTGAGCCTATGTATTTTATTTTATGCATTTAAAAACATTTTTCTGAGAATGAGTCCATAGGCTTCACCAGATTGCCAAAGGGGTCCATCACACACACACACACACACACACAGAGGTTAAAAGCCTCTGCTACAGGCAGAAGAGAAGGTACCCATAGAGGAGACTTTGAATATACATGAGAAATGAGATTCTTCTTAGAACAAGGTCCTAGAGGAGTAAAAAGGGAATGGAATCAGGGGTGTACAAAGAGGAATTAACCTTGGCCAGGAGCAAGGGTACCCCCTTGGTCATTATTTGGGTGCTGTTTAGCTCAGAGTGAATGTAAATAGCAATTGTTCCTGATTTGGCCAGAAACCCTGAAGGTCTTTCCCTCCAAGATAGATAGATAGATAGATAGATAGATAGATAGATAGATAGATAGATAGATAGATAGATAG
>CM053626.1:68946085-68971518 GCA_028646595.1 Phalanger gymnotis | reverse complement strand
ACAAGAAAGAGAAATCATAAGGAACTTACTAAAGTTGAACTGTTTTGTTTACATTCCTACATGGAAAGATTATGTGTATAATTCATGAGACTTCAGTATTAGGGTAGCTGAAGGGAATATACATATATAGAGAGACAGAAGTCACAGGGTGAGTTGAATATGAAGAGGCAATACTTTAAAAAATCGAATTAAGGGATGAGAGAGGAATATATTGAGAGAGGGAGAAAGGGAGAGATAGAATGGGGTAAATTATCTCACATAAAAGTGGCAAGAAAAAGCAGTTCATTGGAAGGGAAGAGGGGGCAAGTGAGGGGGAATGAGTGAATCCTGATCTCATCAGATTTGATTTGAGGAGGGAGTAACATATATGCTAAATTGGGTATCTTACCCCACAGGAAAGAAGGAGGAAGGGGATAAAAAAAAGGGGGATGATAGAAGGGAGGGCAGATAGGTGGAGGAGGTAATCAGAAGCAAAAAGTTTTGAAAAAGGACAGGGTCAAGGGAGAAAATTGAATAAAGGGGGACCAGGTAGGAGAGAGCAAAATATAGTTAGTCTTTCACAACATGAGTATTGTGGAAAGGTTTTACATAACGATACATGTGTGGCCTATGTTGAATTGCTTGCCTTCTTAGGGAGGGTGGGTGGCGAGGGAAGAGGGGAGAGAATTTGGAACTCAAAGTTTTAAAAGCAGATGTTCAAAAACAAAAAGTTGTTTTTGCATGCAACTGGGAAATAAGATATACGGGCAATGGGGCATAGAAATCTATCTTGCCCTAAAAGAAAGTAAGGGAAAAGGGGATGTGGGTGGGGGGAGTGGGGTGACAGAAGGGAGGGCTGACTGAGGAATGGGGCAATCAGAATATATGCCATCTTGGAGTGGGGGGGAGGGTAGAAATGGGGAGAAAATTTGTAATTCAAAATCTTGTGGAAATCCATGCTGAAAACCAAAAATATTAAATAAATAATAGTAGAAAAGTGAAAAGAATCGTGTTGTGCAAATTGACCTAGCTAGAAAGTTCCAGGATTTTTAGTATTAATCAACAAGCATTTTTTAAGTAACTACCAGATGCTAGATGCTGAGAGACATACAAAAAAATATGACTGCCTTTGCTCTTAAGGAGTTTACGGTCTAGATGAGGAGATTATCTGCCTAATCGTCATGGAAGAGGTTGGGCACATGGTGGAAATTAAGATAAAAATTTATTTTTGTGAGATATTATAAAGTGATTTCCAATGTTTTCTTAAAAGATAGAAGCCAGGGGGCAGCTAGGTGGTGCAGCGAGTAGAGCACCGGCCCTGAAGTCAGTAGGACCTGAGTTCAAATCTAGCCTCAGACACTTGACACATTCACTAGCTGTGTGGCCTTGGGCAAGTCACTTAACTCCAATTGCCCTGTGTTACCCCTTCCAAAAAAAAAAAGATAGAAGCCAGATTGGTCTAGATGAATGGAGAAGCTGGCTAATAGCAGAGAGAGTGTGCCAGATAAATATTGTGCAATGTGGGCATATTCTGGAAACACCTAGCTCAAGGTGGGGAACTTGCTGCATTGAGGCTACGTGTGGCCCTCTGCGCCCTCAAGTGCAGCCCTTTGACTGAATCCAAACTTCACAGAACAAGTCCCCTCAATAAAAGATTTAATTATTTAATAATTTAATTAATTATTTAATAACTTGTTCTTTGAAGTTTAGGTTCAGTCAAAGGGCCACCCTTGAGGACCTAGCGGGCCATATGTGGCCACGGGGCCACAGGTTCCCCACCCCTGAGTCTTAGACATTAGTTAGGGAGTGGTTTAAGCCTATTTGTAGCATATAAGATGGACCCAAATGTATTTGGATACCGTGGAGGCATTTCTCAAGCTTAGCAGCATAGAATGTGAGAATTGGACATCACTTTGGGCATTATAGATTTGGAGCAGGGAGACACTTTGGAAGTTACTGAGGACAATTGCTTATTAACACAGGTGAGGAATCTGAGACTCAGAGAACTTCAGTGATTTGCCCTAGGCCGCAAAGGTAGTCAGTGTCAGAGGAAGCTTTGAAGATATGTCTTTTGGTACCAAATCCAGTGTTCTTCTCCATTACAACTCACCATACATTAGATACCATGTAGTTCAACTTCAAAGGTACCCTAGTTCAAACCAGAAGATCGTGGCTTCCTCTTTCTCTTTTCTCTCCTATTTTTGTTGGGTTGATTATTATGCATGTCACTTTCTAACCCTAAAAGCTTAGGGCCTCATGAAAACACTTTCAAAGAAATGTGTGAACCTAGAAAGACACCAGGGGAAATTTCACTTTCAGACAACTTGAGGTGTTGAAAAATTCAAGCAGGACTTGATAGAGTGGGGAGATATTCATATGTGATCTAAGAAAATTGTGCTCAGGTAGGGGTGAGAAAATCAAGGCTCTGTTCACAACCCTGCTGCTGATTTCTGCAGATTTAGTTTGCCCACAAGCAAAATGAAACTAACAACTCCTCTGTCTTTTCTTTTTCCTGCCCCCCCCCATGTCCACCTAATTGCATTAGTTAAGGTCTGCAAAGTGGATTTTCTACCTTGGAAAAGAACTGTAAGCAATTTGTATTGCTATGAACGGCCATAGTGATGCCTGCATGGAACCCCTAGGTCCAAGATTTTCTGAGATAATCAAATTCCTAGAAAAGAATATATTTTCAATAAAGGCCAACAAAAGGAATACCTAATTTTCATTTCATAAAAAATATATGGGCATTACAATTATGTTACTACAGTAAGAAATTGACATTTTTTCTGTAAATATTTCTTTTAAAAAAACAAAACAACCCCACAACTCCTGCATGATTTGATCTTGCCAATTTATATTAGATGTTGCAGTTTATCTCACTACTTGTGGGGAAGCTGATAAAAATCTTCCGGACTTTGGGTGATTCATCACTAGATGTAAAACAACATACCAGAATTGTGGAACTTACTTGCTTCTCTGGACCATATTGACGCAGTACACATGGAAAGTTTTTGCTCATAGATGCTACAAGTTTCACAATGATAAAAGGGACCTTTGAGATGATCTGGTAATAAAATCTAGATCTGGAAAGGTCCTTGGAGATCATCTACTCCAAACTCTGATTATATTTACAGATTGAGTAAACTGAGCCCCAGAGTAGCAATGGGAGCTCTGTCCAAGGTCACAAGTAGCAGAGATAGAACTCAAAATCTTGTGGAAGTGAATGTTGAAAACTAAAAATAAATTAATTTAAAAATGAAAACAAAACAAAAAACAAATAACTTCTGGTCTCTATGGACCAGTATTCAAGGTTCTCTATAATATGGCACCATTTTGTATTAAGCTGTTACCGTGTTAAATGCAAATATAAAAGTGAGATAGTCTTTGTCCCCAAGGAACTTACATGCTAATAAGAGGAGACAACACATATGGGGGAGTGGTAACCAGAGGAGGGAATTTTGGTTTGGAGAATCATGAGAATGATTCATAAGGCAGTCAACTCCTGTGCCCTTTCTTGAAGCTAAGGTAGTATTAATTTCATTACTGTGTCCAGAAATGGGGTATGGGAAAACGAGAACACTAAGGCACTGTTGGAGCTGTGAATGGAGTCTACCAGAATGAAAACTATACTTTAGAAGTATAGTATACACTTTGAAACTATGCCCCAAAAGTCACTAAATTGCGCATATTCCTTTATCCAGCAATATTATTATTAAAAAGGGACCCATGCAAACCCATAGGAATTGTAGAGCAGTTTTTTGTCATAGTGGCAAAGTACTGGACACTAAGAGGTTGCCCATCAACTGAGAAATTACTGCACAAATTATTCTGGACAAGTGGAATGGAATCCTTTTATGCTGTTAGGAATAACAAAAGAGACGTTTCAAAGAAACCTGGGAAAACATATATGAAGAGAAGTGAACAGAACCAGGAGAACTGTTCACACAATAACAGCATAAAGACAACTTTGGAAGATTTAGGAATTCTATCAACGAATAAGCCATGATTCCCTAGGACCTACCCATCTCCTGACAGAAAGGTGATAGACTCAGGGTGTGAAATGAGATATAATGTTTTTTTGATGTGGCCAATGTAGGAATTTGTTTTGCTTGATTGTGTGTGTTTATTGGAAGAGTTTTGTTTTTCTTTTTTCTTTTTTTCCTCATGAAAGGTGGGGTTATGTGTGAGGGAGAAAAAGTAGATTTTTGTTGTAAAATTTAAGTCAAGGAAAAGAAGTAGGGGGAAAGAGTTTCCATTCATCTACTTCCATATTCATTCACTCACCCATCAAGACAGATCAGCCCCAAGGTGAGAATTCCAAAGTGTAGTTGACTTATTCCTACAGACACTAAAGATGTGGTTTTGTGGGTCTGTGGTCCTGGAAGGTGTTCCAGGTGAATGGAAGCAGAGCAGTAGAAAGTCATATTCTTTATGCTCCGAACTAGACTTGCTACCTCCTTTCATACCACCACCCCTTTGCTCTATATACTAAATCTGTGAAACCCATAAGGCCTCCCATATACCCTCCGCACACACAAACACTTAATTGAAATCCTACTTATCTCTCAAGATCCAGTTCAAATGCTTCCCCTGTCCTGCAGTTTTCTCTTAGAAACAAGAAACAATCTTTCCTTCCTCCAACCTCATACTTCTGTGTGCCTTTCATATTTCCAAGTTCTACTTTACATTATGGTTATTTGTATACATGTCCTATTCCTCTACCAGACTAGCAACTCCATGTGGACTATATCTTATTGCTGTATCTCCCTGAAAAGTGCTCTGCATATAGAGGTTTAATAAGTGTTTACTTAATTTGAATTTGAGAATCCCATTAATTAGAACTGGCAAAGCCTCAGAAAGAGAAAGTCACTTGGAGGACACAAGGGAGAGGGGACAAAGAAATGAAAAAACAATAAATGCAAAAGGGAAAGAGAAGACTTCTGTCTGGGAGAAAGTCTAAAAGGATCAGACTTTGCATAATTGATTTGGGGCCAAATTAATGAAGCATCTGTTAACTGGGGCTCTACAAACTAACCATTTCAAATGTGAAAAATACTTCAAATGATTATTTCATAGATTTTTTAAAATTAATTTACTAAATGTCATTAAGTTTGGGGTACGAAGAGAATCAATGGTTCTTATTCCTGAATCTCTGGTGCAATATTTATATGGGCTGAAATGCCTCTTAACCAATGAGAATTATTTTCAGGGCCTCCCCTTTGAATGAAATTGAGTTAGTATCCATTGTTGGGAAATAATTACACACCATAGAATGCTCAGCTTACTGGAGCCTCTGTTATTTTTAATCAGCTCCTTACAGGAAGTTGGTTTTCGCCCCGGTAACTGCTACACAATATTTATCCAGGCAAAGGGAATACTCCCCAGCCAATCAGTGGCAGCAATGTTTTCGATTCACCTACTTCATTAGCATTTACTCCATGGGACATCTAATTACCTTTGGTATCAACGACATCCTGTTTCCTCTTGCTCAAACTCCTGTCTAGGCAGGGCAGAATTATTTCTGACTAGGGTTCATGACTTCCCAGAACCATACAGAAAGAACTTTGGAATCGAATGGCTCCAGAATATTTCAAGCTTATAAAATGCTGAAGGAGCAATGCATAAATTAGCAGTCAATTTCTCTTCTTTTCATGACTGGATTTCCCCCAGCACACAAAGCCATGCCAGCTTCTCAGACTCACAGTTAACTCCTTCACAGCATATTGAGAGAAACATAATCCTGGGCTCTTCACTTTAGGGAAATGGTTCTTAACCTGGGCTCTATGAATAGATTTCAGGGGGTCTATGGACTTGGGTGGGGGAAGTGACATCTTTTCACTAACCTCTAATTGAAGTTTAGTATTGCTTTCAGTTATTTAAAAACATTCTGAGAAGCATCACCAGACTGCCAATGGGATCCACGATACAAAAAATGTTAAGAACATCTCCTTTAGGAAATGCCTCTCGGACCTGGTGAATGAGCAGTGACTTAGGGAGGGCAGATAAAAAGAGAGTAAAGGAAGAAATCCAGATACCTGGAACCAAGAGAAACCTGAGGCTAGTTCCTCTGGGCATGCCACCATATTTCCTGCTCATGAGATGCTCATGTTCTAATAGAAAAGCCAATATGAGGGAATGGTGGCCCAAGAAGGGAATTATGACCTGAGAAGTCACAAGTACAGTAAGTGGAACTTTAGAGCAGTCCATTAACCCACCATTTCCCAGTCTTGGTGATTTATTTATAGTTCTCAAAGAATGTGAGGACAGAGGAGAAAGGCAGAGAAGGAGCCCAAGGATAGGACTCTACTGAACAGCAGCAATCTGGAAAATGGCCTGATGAAGACTAGCACCCAAGAAGAACAGATTCAAGGGGTTTAGCTCCTCCAAGGCATGGCATCTGGTGCTACAGTTTGGAGTGTGGAATGACAGCAACACCAGAAGCAGGAGGGAGGAAAATGAGAAGAGGAAGATGAGGTCCCATGGTCCCAAAGAATGAGAAGGTAAGCTGCCTGTCCTTTACGAGGCATGGCACCATCATGGGAGGTCATTTTTATAAAGCACTCACACCCTAAACATAAATAAACTAGGGAGGTCTCCATTGCAATGCAGGTGAGGAATATCAGAGATAAGGAGCCTGCTGTAAAGGTTGGTATTTTGTTGGTATTTACTGCCATTGGGATATAGAGGGATCAGTTCAATTGAAAACAACATCTGCTAAGACCCTACCTTGTATAAGGCGCTGTGCTGGGTGTGAGGGCTCCAGATCCAATACAGACTCTCAAGAAGTTTACAGTCTCTACAGACAATAATTACTGAAACCACAACTATAGAGGATGTTTTATCCTTAGAACAACTTCTTATGTAGAACTTTCAAGGCAATGACTATTCCGAAGCCCTCGTGGGATTTGCCCTCCCCCGTGAATGAATGCATCACTAATGTTTAGATTCACTCACTAATAGTTAGCAGCCTGAGAGGGTTAAGACAAAAGTGCATGAGAACCTGGTGAACAGGACTCACTAAACAATTCTTGTTAATGCTATGGTTGATACGGTACCTGGCACTTTATTGTTTTTTTTTTTGGAGGGGGGAAGGCAGGGCAACTAGGGTTAAGTGACTTGCCCAAGGTCACACAGCTAGGAAGTGTGTCAACTGTCTGAGGCTGGATTTGAACTCAGGTCCCTCCTGACTCCAGGGCTGGTGCTCTACTCACTGGGCCACCTAGCTGCCCCCGGTACCTGATACTTTAGAAGGCAGCATGGCATAGCAGAAAGATTGCTGGCCTTGGAGTCAGGAAGACCCGGCAGGGAATCCTTCTCCGGTTCTCACTATATGACCCTGATCAAGTCACCTAACCCCATGAACACTGCTTTCCTCATTTGCAAAATGGGAGAGTAATACCTACATTAAATGACATCGCTGGGTTGCTGTGAGGATCAAATAAGGTTATGTTTGGAGGGTATTTTGCAAACTTTAAAGTGCTATATAAATGTCAGTTACTATTATTATTATTAAGCATTTGTGGAATGAATGGGACAAATATTGAGCAAATGTCCATTTGGCATACATGTGTATATACATATACACATACACACACGCGTGTAATTCTTGTTCAGTCATTTTCAGTCATGTCCAGCTCTTGATGACCCCATTTGGGGTTTTCTTGGCAAAGATACTAAAGTGGTTTGTATCTCCTTCTCCAGCTCACTTTACAAATGAGGAAACTGAAAGAAACAAGGTTAAGCGACTTGCCCAGGGTCACATAGCTAGTAAGTGTTTGAGGCTAGATTTGAACTCACAAAGACGAGTCTTCCTGATTCCAGGCCCTACTCTGCTACCTAGCTGCTCTCTCTCTCTCTCTCTTTCTCTCTCTCTGTCTGTATGTGTGTGTCTCTGTCTCTCTCCCTACACACACAGACACATATACAAATACGTGTGTGTTTGTGTATATATGTATTCTTAGAATGAAGCATCCCTATCTAGAGTCAGATTGCTTTCTGTAGAGGAACCATGGTTGTGGGAATTTACCTATGATGGTAAGTCCAAACCTTTTCACTGTTCATTGGGAGCAGCAATTTCCCAAAGTGCCTAATTTACAAAGAGATTAGTGTAAGCTTTGGGAAAACTGCCATCGACATTAACTTTGACCTTCTGCACACTAACAGGATGTGGGCACACTGTAGCAATCAGCTGTTGTGGAGGATGACACACGTCCTTAAAACAGGTAAAGACTACACCCTAATTCCTGCCAGGTCTGCTTTGTTTTGGACCACAGGTAAAGCAGTGTGTTATGATGTGATGCAAGTCATCTCCGCCAGATTGTAAAGTGCCCCTAGGCAGAGACTATGTGTTTAACTTGTTGAATACTTTAGGGTAGCACAGACTATATGAAAAACACTTAACAATGACTTTGAGGAGTTATTTTGATGAAATAGATTAAGCAGGGCACCACGAGATAGGAGACAAAGGTTCTATTTCCCCTTCCATCATTAGCCGTCTTCATGATCTTGGATAAGTCACCCCCCACCAAGACTTAATTGGAGACAATTATACCTCTCCAGATACAAAGAAAGGAGCAAAACAGATTATCTCTTGAGTTCCATTACAATTCCATGAAAGTCAAGTATAAATCAAAAAGAAAAGAACTAATTCAGTAAGAAAAATAAATGGCAGCCAGCTGCATCCTTAGCCTTGAAGAACAATTGTAGTTCATAGTTAAGCTCTGATAGTGTGTTAACATTGAGTAAAACCTCTCCTTCACCCTCTTAAGCACTGGCAGTCAGGACTTGTTATAAATAGCAGGCATGTGTAAATTGAAGAAAATTAGTAAATTAGCTCAGATATGACATACTGAAATGTCTAAAATAAAACATTGATACTTGGGTGTATCCATGATTTCACTGGTGTAATTACTTCCCTAATGCAAATCGACATCCTTCCACACCTTCTCCTCCTATGCAAGTCTTTCTCCTGTTTTCCCATCAGTCCTTCCTGAAGGATCTATACAGTAAGCCAGAGAGCTTCCTCTTTTTTTTTTATAATATCTCAGGCTTCTCCATGTAGCGCTTTTGTCAATCTGTTGTCCTTCATTCTCCCTCCTTAACCAGGCTACCTTCTTTCCTGGTCACAGATGGACTTGATGGCATCTCTTCTTCCATTTGTCACACAGAAGTCACCTGTATGACCTCGGAAAGTCACTTCAACTCCATGGCCCTCAGTTTCCTCATCTATAAAATGAAGCGTTGGACTGAATGACCCATGAGGTTTCCTCCATCTCTAAATCTATGAACCTAAATCACTACCGGTAATCTCTAAGTCTATGATCCTAAGTCATTATTGGTAATGAGCTGCAGCCTCTTTAAAATTATCACACATCTTTTCACGGTTCTTTGGGTCTTTCCTAAGGTCACAGTACACTGTGAGTGACATCTATGTATGTAGCATCATCAGGAGAATGTTGACTTGGGCTTTCAGGACACTGAGCAGTGTAACTCAGTTTCCCAAATGGGATACATACTGATCTCAGATCTTCTACTGCTCATTATCCGTCAACGGCCGCTGGCTGAGAGGAACATCTTGATGCGAACATAGCTGGAGAGCTACCTGCTCAATTCCATGTCAAAGTCTAGGCATTCTGCCTTTTGAATCCACTTGGTTCTTTAAGTATGACAGGTGAGATCTGTTCCTTTCCAGTTGCTGTGGATTTCACGTAGGAGGTTTTGTACTGTCCTAAGGCTTAATGTCATCAGTAGGATGTCACCTATGAATGAGAGCAATCAATTAGGAAACTTTCTTCCATTTGGGCTTTGTGCTGGACAGCTATGAAACAGAAAAACATAAACAACTTTTTCCCTATTTAAAGATAGAAAAACTATATAATAATAAATTGCAAACCTTGAGCAGGGCAGTCATGAGAACTTTCCTCATTTTAGGCAGCCAATAGAGTGCTATACCCAGAGCTGGGAGGGACCTTGGAGGTCATGCAGTCCAATCCCCTCATTTTACAGATTTGGAAACTGAGGCTCAGGGAGGTTAAATGACTTGCCGAGATCCCATTAGGAAAAAACATCAATAGGCGGCATTATAAATGGAAGCCTTCTGGCTCCAGAGCCGACCCTCTTTCCACTGTGCCATACCATCAGATTGGGGATAATTGTTACAGTCTCCCCTCCATTTTAGCTTGGCTAGAAGACAACCCTAAATTATTTTCTTACACATATCGGGATTCCTATGGGTTATTATAGAGAAGTGATTCATCTCCAAGAAAGTATGAAATAGTCTGCAGTTATGAAGGAAGCTCGGTCTTTTCTTAAGATCTGCTTTCAGAGTAAACAATAAGAATACTTAGCAAGCATTTCTGAGAAATTGCTGTAAATTTGGACAGCTCAGCACATCAGCATGGAAAGAAAGGTAAAACAGAGAAAGAAAAAAGATTCTGGCCCAGGAATCAGCTGTTCTAGGTTCTAGTCTTCAATCTATCACTAGTGAGTCATGTGGCCCAAGCAAATCACCTTATTTTGTAGTTTGGTAGGTAGAGCCTCATACAAAATACTTGACGAACTCTGTTCATGGAAACAACTACACAACAACAACAAATCATAGTTTTTCCATGTTCCCCGTGACTGGATGGCTAAGCTATCAATAGGCAATAGACCAACCAGCAAGTATATAATAACTTTTTGAAATCATTGTTGGCTATTTCTTTTTCTTAATTATAAGTTGTTTTTGTTTTTTTTTAGTTCACAACACTTGGTTCCACAATTTTTTGGGTTCCAAATTTTCTCTCCCTCCCTCTCCTCTCCCTCCCCGCCAAGATGGCATGTAGGTTCTATATATACCTTCACGATGAACTTATTTACATAATAGTCCACTTGTAAAAAAGAATTATAACCAATGGAATGAATCACAAGAAAGAAGAAATGAAACCAAAACAGAAGGAAAAAAAGAGAGAGCCAATAGTTTGCCTCAATCTGCATTCAGACTCCATTGTTGTTGGCTATTTCAATGCTGATTAACAGTATAACTGGCCAGTTACATTTATAAAAAAAAAAAAAGGAGCAAGACATCTATTCTTGGGTTTCTTTTGTGTGCCCAGTAACTAGTTGGTGTGGGGGGGGGGAGAATGGAGAATGGAGAATGGAGAATGGAGGTGGGGAACAGGGTCTCATTTACTACAAAATATGCATGTACTGGCTAATCTACTGAGTAGTACCAATGGATTGACTCAAATTTGGATGCCTTTTATTCTCTCCCTAATGATAAGCATATAAAATCTTTTTTTTAAATGTTCAAGTATAATCATCTCCACCTTGGGAAGGTTATGTATTCACTTTTATCATATCTTAGCCTGGCAATTTGCTGGGAACTCAGCCTTTCTTGGTGAAATCACAACTGAAGTTGGGATATATTTTCTTACATCCCTGAATGAATGACTGTTCCCCAAAGCTGTTGATTTATCCATCAAAGGTATCATCTTTGGCTTTTCTCCCCATTTTCCTTAATTTGCTAATAACACAGTCTGTGAGACATCAAAATGAAAATTACTCTTAGAAAATGCTCTTCTAAAAATTGTCAAATATTTCATCTCATCAGGATTTCTTTATTTGTGATTCAAAGATGACAGTGACAGGATATGTGGATTCAAGGTCCATCTGGGTCTTGCAGGACTAAGCAAAGAAGTGGAAGCTATGCTTGAGTGTAATTTTCCTAGGAGATCTGGAATTCCATTGTTTCAAGCTTTTGATGGTTTTAAGTGTTTCTGGGACACTAAGTGGAAATGATTCCATGATTAGAAAGGAAAATGAGGAATTCTGGAGCAGGGAATGTGGAAGTTGGATATAAATTTGGAAGTTGTCTATATATACAGGTGATGACTAAAGTATAAAAGATTGTTTGACATGGAGAGACAGCTGGCCTCAAGGCCAGGAAGACTTGAGTTCAAATCCCACCTCTAACATATATTAGCAAGTCACGTAATCTTTCATTGCTCTAGTCTAGGCAACTTTCTAATTTACAGAGAAGGTGCCCACCTATATTGGTAGAAAGAGTTTCCTCCCCAGGGAGCTCTAGATACCAATGGAAAAATAAGTCTGGTCCCAATCTCTAACTGAAATCATAAGAGTTGATGAGACCTCTGAGACAGAGTATAAAATAAATATAGAAAAGGCAAAATACTGAGCTTTGGGGAAAAGTCTCACAGTCAGTGGGATTTCAGGGGAGAAGGTAAAGTGCATCCTGTAGAGAAGGCAAAGATTGGAGAGGCAAGACAAAGGTATAGGAGACCAAGGATTATACAGTAGATCTATATTCCCTTCCTGATATCCCCCTGAATCTTCCATAGAAATTTCTATTGAAATACCTCTTTATGTCACAGAGGTGACCTTGGCTTCTCCCCTGGCAGAGTATAGTCTCTAACGAGTTCTCCCAAACTGAGAGGTTATGGCAACATAGGATGTTTGCTCTCCAAGGACCAGTCTAGCTAATTCTGGAGATGCTCATTACCAGATCAGCTACTGGGGGATGATTTTTTTTTTCTGGGCAACCCATGATTCACATTCTCCAGTGGATATACATGACCTGACTATTTTGGGTAGTCTGTTCAACACCACCCCTCCCATTTGGCTCTTGTTCATGTCTTCCTATAAATTCATCACAGGGAATCCTTCTCAAACTAAGATTCCACACTGGATCTCTTCTGTAATGGGGGCAAACACTTTTGGTTAAACTTTGCCTGATATTTATGAATAGAAGGTAATCCTACGAGGTTATCTCGGTTATACTTTTCAAAGTATCATCAATCATTTTGACATGAGGGTGGGAGATACCTTGTTGGAAAAGGGCTCTATATATCTCTCATTTTGCTCCACTGAATTAAATGCCTAAAAACTATCTACAAACAATAAATACTGTGGGATGTTGTATTTGCTTCATCTTTGGAGAAATTATGAAACAGGAAGCATGTAGATACCATGTGATAAAATTCGTACTCATTCCTTACTAATGCCCTCATTGAAGATGACTGATGCCTGTGTAGATGATTCTTATGAAAGACATTACTAGATAGGAAAGTAGGCATGTCGGTCAATAGCTGATATTTCTCAGTTACCTTTTATCAGTATTAGTAAGGTTGAAGATTCTTCCCACACAATATTTTAGTTTTTCCCTTCCTTCAGATAACACAAAAATGTATCCTTCAACACCCTCACAATTTTGTTAGCCTAGTTCCACTCCATGTAGAATAAGTTTAATCTAGCTTTTTTCTCCCTATTTTTTGTTTTCTTTCAAGCCATTTCTACCTCCTCCACATGCACATCCTGGACTGTAAGGTTAAGAGTCTAAGGGTGGTGGCTTTTATGTCCTTGATGCTGAAAAATGTTTATTTATGTAAAACAATTGCCTGATGTTTGAAAAATACAAGAACATAAATTACTAGGGGAAAGATTTTGTTTTTGACGAGAACTGCTGGGAAAACTGGAAAGTGGTTTAGCAGAAATTAAATTTAGACTGTCTTACAATGTAAGCCACAATGAGCCCAAAATAAGTATTTGACCTAAATATAAGAGGTCACATGACTTTAAAAATAGAAGAGATCAGGTATCTTTCGCAATTATGGCTGGGGGGAAATTATTAACTAGACAAGGGATAGAGGACCTCATAAAAGAGAAAACTGATCATTTTGACAACATAAAAGTGTTAGCATAAACAAAATCAGTGCAGATGGACTTAGAAGAAAAACTGTAAAGCAGGGAAAATATTTTCATCGATACTACTGATAAAATTGTAAACAATATACATCAATTAGTCTCCAACATAAAGATTCCAAAAATATCCAAAATACAAGGGGAATTGATTTTTAAAAAAATCTAACTCTTAAAGCACGAATTTTTATCCTAGGGCCTGGGAACTTTTTTTTTAATATTATGATGCTATGTTTAAACATAAACTGTTGTTTTCCTTTATAAACCTACGGACTTTATTTTACATATTTAAACACATTATTCCTAGAGGGGTTCAAAGTTTTTGCCATACTTACTACCAAAGGGATCTGTGACACAAAAAAAAGATTAAGAATCCCTAACCTAGAGCCATTCCCCAATAGAAAAGTGGTCAAAGGTTACAAACGATTTCCAAAAAGAGAATTACAAACCATAAATAACCACATTAAAACATTTTCCAAATCACTAATAAAGAAAAAACAATTAAAACAACTCTGAGGTTTTACTTCACAGAATATAAATTGGCAAAGATGACAAAAGATGGAAACAATCAATGCTGGAGGGAAGATAGACAAACTCATATATTCAAGGAGATGTGAAGTGGCCCAACTATTCTGGATATCAGTCTGGAATTATCTAAGAAAAGTAGCTAAAGTGTTTATACCCATTGACCCAGCATACCCACTCTATATTTATCTCACAAGAATTAAAAATGGAAACAAAATCCCAGTATATATCAAAATATTCAAAATATCACTACTATGTGGTAGCAAAGAACAAAACCAAAGTGGACACTCATCAATTGGAGGAAATGGCTTAAAAAGCAATGGTATATGAATGTAATGGAATATTGTGCAGTAAGATTATGGATATGAGAAATTCAGAGAAAGACGGGGAGATTTGTATGGAATGAAGGTGAGAAAGATAAGCAGAAATAAAAGAACACTATACATGTCTGCAACAATATATATGAAAAGATCACTAAAAGAAAGTCGAACTCCATGTATCTGAAAAGCCAATGACAGTCTCAGAGAGCAAATGAGGAAACATATCTCTTGCCTCATAGCTGAGGGTACTGGGCATCAGAGAAGCACTGGGGAAAATATTGTATACATCGTCAGATGCATTCATAATATCTGATGTTATTACTTGATTGCTTTTTTCTGTCATGTGGAAGATTCTATCTAGAAAGGAGCAAAATTGAAATGACTATAATGTCAAAACAAAAATATTTTTAAAAGCTTTACAGATCTTTCTCATTTTCCTTTTTTATTCATCCCTAGATTTTTATTTTTAATTGACTTAAGAAATGTCACTTAATTGCGTCTCTTCCTCAGCTTCTTTTGAACTTGTTTTATCCTCTAATGTTTTTCTTTGCCTTATGAGGCAATATTGCTTATAATCTTTCATCATCCTTCTCTAAAAGATTTTGCGAACAAGTTTGTAGAATTATTATTGCCTTTTGGTCAATAGTTTTCTGACTGAAGTCCTTTTAGGTTCTTCTGGTACCCTTGTCTTAGTTTTTGATTTGTACCACTTAAACTTTTGTACGAAAACATTGTCATATGCGTCTATGTCCTTTTTTCCATCCATTAACCTTTTCTCATGTCTAATAACTCATTTGAATAGTTCAGGTTTGAGGTCTTCCAATTGTGCATCATTTTAAAAATCATTTTCATTCTTCGAGCTTTGCACTAATTTTTATCATTGCTCTAACAAGTCAGTGGTCTGACTGTATGCAAACTGCTGATTCAGAAGAAATTGTCATCTCCATAAGTCATTGCCTGGCTGTCAAAATGGAATCACTACCATTTTTCATGATATTATTTGGTGCTCAAGGTATCCAGTCAAGCCTACCAGTTCTTCTCATGAATAAAGTATTCATGATATGTGTACAGGGTGTCCCAAAAGTCTTAGCACAGTTTTAAGCTTTAATAACTTTATAAGTATAAATGTTACAAACTTAGAAAAATCATTTGAAAGTTTAATCATTTCAATTCCTTTTATACTTAGTTTTGTTAATTTTGAACAATAAATTTAATTTTATTTTAGCAAGACAGGGCACATTGTCATTACACATTGTGCAACAGTTTCTGGATGACACTTTCTTAGACAGGTAGATTGATAGAGGAGATCTTCATCGGCCATTAGGATCAATCTCCATTAGATTTTTCCTTGTGGGGTCACCTCAAAACTACAACATACACCTTAAAATCTTATTCTTTGGGTAATCTTAAAGCTATGGAATGTAATCCTTTCAAGTCACTGAACAGCTCCTGAGGAAGGTTTTTACAAAGTTCAGAAATCAGCTAAAAATGTATATAGCACAAGATGGTCATTATGTTGGATTGTAATAAGAAATATATTGATATTTTTAAAAGTTTTAAATGATTTACCTTTCAAATGTTTTTGTAAGTTTGTATCATTTACAAAGTTATTAAAGCTTAAATTTCTGAGGTACCCTAAACAGTCTTTGGCCACCTTATTCCTTCTTCCTCTTCCACATTTTCCCATATATTTCTCACCTTTCTCACTGATTGTCATCTCCGCAATGAAATCACCAAGTATCAGTGAAAGGATTTGGAGCCGTTGTTCAGTTGTTTCAGTCCTGTCCAACCCTCTGTGAGCCCATTTGGGATTTCCTTGGCAAACGTACTGGAGTAGTTTGCCATTTCCTTCTCCAGCTTATTTTACAAATGAGGAAACTGAGGCAAACAGTGTTAAGTGGCTTGCATGGGGTCACATAGCTAATAAGTATCTAGGATCACATTTGAACTCAAGTCCTCCCTGACTCCAGGGCCAGAACTCTATTCACTATGCCATCTAATTCCTTATAGAATTTCTCTTCATCTTCAACCTCAGCCACAAATATTTGTGCATAAACCACAACTATTTTCAAGGTGACCTTTTTCACTCCTTAGAGCCAGCATGGTAATACAAGATGATCGAATACCCTGTGAAGGGCTGCTTCCTGTTGCTTTGGGGCATGTGATAGAATCAACTCTACCATGTCCTTTACTTGCTTCTCAGAGGAGAACCTAAACACTATCTGCCATTTGCTTTAACTTCCTTCTTTCTTCTGGTTTCATTTATAAGCAATTTAGATCCATAAGACTCAGTTCCTCCAGGATTCTATCCACTCATTCATCACTTGGCCAGGATGTCACTTTAGGGTAACAACAACCAAGTTAAAGTAAATTGACAATGTAAAAATGGAGCCATTTTGGAGCACCTTTTCTCCCCTTTCCTCCGTTTTGCCACTGTTACTTTAAAAACAGAAGGAGGCTGCCTAAGACTGAGAGCCATTTTGTATTTTTCCATTTCATAGGTTGTTAATCAAAATCAATTAACATTCATTAAGTACCTACTTACTGTTTGCCAGGCACTGTGTTAAGTATTGAGGATACAAAAAGAGGCAAAAGGCAGTCCCTGCCATCAAAGGGCTTACAGTCTAACGAGTAAGACAACATGCAAACAAATATATACAATGTAAGTTATGTACAGAATAAATAGGAGATAATTAAAAGAGGTAAACATTGGAATTAAGAGTATTTAGAGAAGGCTTCTTATGAAGGTGAGATTTTAGTTGAGACTTAAAGGAAGCCAGAGAGGTCAGTAGTCAGAGTAGAGGATGGAGAGTGTTCCAGGCATGGGGGACAGCCGGTGAAAATGCCTGGAGCCAAAAGATGGAGCATCTTGTTCATGGAACAGCCAGGAGGCTAGTGTCACTGGATTAAAGAGGAGTAAGGTATAAGAATACAAAGGTAAGAGAGGTACAGGTTATAAAAGGCTTTGAATGCCAAACAGAGCATTTTGTATTTGATCCTAGAGGCAACTGGAAGCCAATGGAGTTTATTGAGTAGGGGAGTGAAGGAGTGTGTGTGTGTTGGGGGGGGGGGCAGGTGTATGACATGAACAGATCTGCACTTTAGGAAAATCAGAATACCCTCAGTCCTATTCAATTCCCTTCTGCTTTCACAATGGTGGCAGAGTGATATAAAAGTGGGGCATCAAAAGGTCTTAGCCAATCTGCAAACATGAATTTAACTAATGGAACTTTTGATATATGACCTGGGTCAAATAACCAAGGAACAGATACCACTGGGGAAACTTCACCATAGCCAAATTGCCATTCTCACTATAAATAAAACCTGAAGACATAAAAAAGTTAACAGCTAAATGGAAGGATGACTCATAAGCTTTCTTTGGAGAAGCAAATTTAAAAGTGGGCAGAATTGGCTTTACTGTGTGTCCAAAGGCAACAAGAAATATTATTTTACAGGACACTTGGTCATCTCACATCGAAGTGTTCACAATGGTCATGAGCAAACACACCACCATGAATATAATTATGTGTGATTGCATAACTGATTAATTATGCAGATTATGTATGAACATCTGTTGCAGAGGACAAAGAACTAGAGGAATTTTGAGAATAATAGGGCAACTCAATAAGAGCCTCAATGCTACATTCACATAGTGACTTAAATGAAAAGATGGGCACAAGGGAGGAAGAAACTGTTTGGAAATGCAGGTTAGGATCCAGAAATGGAAAAAGTCTTACAAACTACTTGGAGACTTCCTACCTGCACGTCATGAATTCCTTACCAAGAACCTGGCACAGTGCTTAGCACATAGTAGGCACTTAATAAATACTCCTTGATTGATTGATTGGCTCAAGAAAGTCAAAAGGTACCAGATATGGAAAACACCAGATATAATCACAAAAAAAGCTAACTCATCTGACATTTGCAGCGAAATGAACTTGATGAACAGGAAATACTAGTCGTTAAATGTAGCGGATTCTGAAGTGATTGTGGGTTTATTTGCAGTCAGATGTCTGGTTGGTTGTTGTTGTTTGTTATCGTTATTGTTTGTCCTTCCTGCTTAAAGAGGACCAAGGACATCATGAGAGTAATGTCTTGCCCATCAACTGGTTAAAACAAAGACTAAAGTAAATATTGAAAGAGCAAAAAGAAAATAAAGCTGAGAAGAAAACACTCTATGCAATTGGAGCAGCCCCAATCAAACCTATTTAAATAAGTTATTTACTGCAAAAAAACAAAACCAAAAACTGGAAATGGAAATGGACCAAAGTAAAAACATTGACTCTATCTCCATTACTTAATAGAGTTTAACCAGTGAATAAGCCATTACATAAGAGTCCAAGAACCACCTCAGTCAGCAGAAACATGGTGACCAAGGACAGTACTGATAAAAGGGAAGAGCTACTTCACAACATAGTACAGAAGAACATGAAAGAGAAGTGTCATTTCTTCACAAAACAATGAAAAGGCATTGTGTTAGGGCCGGGGGGAGGAGGCGGAATGAGTATACAGAGAGCTTGGCACCAGATCTAGCCAAGCCAGGTCATTCTAAGAGCATTTTCTGGATCTCAACCTGCATTTTCAAACAGTTTCTTCCTCCCTTGTGTCTATTTTTACATGAAACTGGAAGGACAACAAACAGATGTGAAATGAAAATGCCTTACTAGCATTTCTTTTTTTTTTTTTTTGAGGGAGGTAAGGCAGGGCAATTGAGGTTAAGCGACTTGCCCAAGGTCACACAACTAGTAAGTGTGTCGAGTGTCTGAGGCTGGATTTGAGATTCTCCTGACTCCAGGGCCTGTGCTCTTCTCACTGCGCCACCTAGCTGCCCCTCTTACCAGCATTTCTGTAGTGGTCTATTCTCATTAAAGGGGCCATGACATTTAGACTTTACTTCCTCAGTAATGGATATGCTCTTTGAAATAATGGCAATATCACTTAAGAAAATCAAGTTGTGAAGAGTACCTGGACCTTACCAGACAAACAGGAAAAACCCATACTGGAGGTGACACAATAACTGCATTCAAAGGTAAATTTACTTTTCTTTTGTTTTTAAAAAATGTTTTTAACATTCATTTTTTAAAAAATCAGAGTTCCAAATTTTCTCCTCAATCCTGCCTTTTCCCCACCCATTAAGAAGGCAAGTAATATGATATTAATTATACATGTGAAATTATGCAAAAATATTTCTATGCTAGCCATGTTGAAAAAAAATCAAAAGCAAGAAATATGAAGAATATGAAAAAAGTATGTTTCAATCTGCACATCATGACAGATATGACTATAGAGCATACTTGTTTCAATGACTTACTAGTAATATGAAATAAGACATAAAATAGGTAGGATCTGTATGGTTGGAAAGGTTCTTCAAATGCTCCTATTCACAGATGGTGTTGTTCAAATTGTATGGAGTCCCAGAACGTTACAAGGCCAAATTTTTGATGAAACCCACAAAAATTCTTAAAAGATTATTTGAATCATCTACATGTAAAAAAGTGGATAAAAAGTGAAAATTGACTAGATTATCATATGCAGTTAGATGAGCAATCCATTGCTTTGATCCAAATCTCTGTCTGTCTGTCTCTGTCTCTGTCTCTCTCTCTCTCTGTCTCTCTGTATCTCTCTCTCTCTCTCTCTCTCTCTCTCTCTCTCTCTCTCTCTCTCTCTTTCTCTGTCTGTCTCTCTCTACTGTAGTGGAAAGAGCACTTCATTTGGACCCAGGAAATCTGGTTTGGAATCCAAACTCTACAACTCATTATCCTTTTGATCTTAGATAAGTTACTCAACCTTTCTAGGGCTCATAGTCCTCATCTTTGAAATAAGGAACTTGTAGAAAATAGACTCCAAGATCTTATCCAGCTCTAAATCCTATGATGTGTCAAGTGAGAGGTATAGAGGGAGAAGATGTTGTAGATTGGGTCATTCAAAGAAGGCTTGCCTCATTATGGAAGTAGATTTGATATATCTCCTTTGCCTAGAAAATTATTCTTCTGAAAGAATTAGCCCATGGATTTTAAATCTTCTCTTCACTCCTCTTCTTCACGTGTGAAGTGGAGAAGGCACTATGTAAGTCCAGAGTTCAGAGTTATAACTAGGAATTTTTGTGCCCAGGGAAAGTATCATGTAGGAGTGCGAGGGTGGAGGGAGGGAATCAGTAGGGATAGACAGAAGCTTCTTACTTTAACTAATTATCCTGGCTAAACAAGCCTTAAACTGTGTTGTTTCTTATTTGCTGTATGACATCTGGTTCCGTGAGCACCCTCTAATTTCAATGCCTGCTCTGAAAACATGGCATCCTGCAGCAAAATCTCAGTCATCTAGACTAGTCAGAGCTCTACCAGATTTCTATTACCCAAGATGCTGCTGGTAACTTTCAAGTGGATTAGCGGGACTGAAAAGCTATCAGCCAAAGGGTGTTGTTTGCCTTTGAAAATCTGTTGGCCCAGTTTTATTCCTGGTATTTTTCCTCCCCACACTACAAGAATAACTTTTATTTCTCTCCCATCTTTGTGGTGTTTGAATGTACCAAGAATGAGCTCGACAAAATGTACATCTGACTCTCAATCATTCAATGTAAAATAGTCCCTTGTAGCAATAAACTCACTTAAAAAAAAAAAAACCAACAGCAAAAACCTGCAGTAGCTCTGGTTATGGTTAAAGAGCTATTAGCTGATTAAATTCAGAAATTAATCTGATAAGGACAATGTCGAATGAAAATGTTTTCATTATTGCAGGCAAGTAATCACAAAACAATAATCCGAAAAGAGGAGTTTGGAGCCAAGAATGACTAACCCATGACAGTGCTAGGCTTTTGATGACATGTCTGACATAAATGGCATTTTTCCTCATGATGTGGACATCCCACTTCTTCTGTCAGGTAGGATTTATATGCGGTAAAAACACATCCATTCTTAAATTTTTTTAATTAGCTACTGGACTTTGCTAACTGATATCAGTAGTTGAGGCCATTAATGTTACTTTAAGTCTTGGATAATGACTAACACATGGTATGATCATATAGATAGATAGTAATCGGTGTTTATGGAAGGTAATGAAATGTAAGCTTTTAGTAAGCCATCTGAGGAAAACAAGAAATACAAGGGAAAAGAGAAAGAAGTGAATCCAATGTATATTCTGAATAAATAGCAACTCTGGGATAAAGTATTGCATGGACTCAAAATCATCTCGATTATTTAAGACATACTATTTTTCTTCTAAGAGAAGCATCATGCCATATTGAATGAAAGATCTTCTTCTGGATCCTTCTGTTTCAGAGGCAAAGGGTATCTACATAAAAACTCCTTCTGATGCTATCCCCAACCCCAACCCTGTCCCCCAAGTTCATTAGCATTTTCAACTCTCATGACCTACACCTTCACACCACACATAGGGAAGAGGGCCATCTCCAGTTGTCCTGATCTATATCTTGCCACTGGACCCAGATGGCTCCAGAGGAGAAAGTGAGGCTGGTGACCTTGCACAGTTCTCTCTCACTTAAAACCAATTCACTTCTAAGTCATGGCATCACCTCCCTGATGTCATGGTCCTCTTCAAGAATGAAGGACAAACAATACCACATGGGGATAGCCAAACTTGATCTCATCATTAAATATCCCACCTCAATGCTACAGAATTCCAACATTCATCTATCTTCTTATTGCTTCTTTCCATCTCTCCTTGTGCCTTTTCCTTAAGCCTATTCTTCATCACTACCACAATCTCTAATTGCTCCACACCTCTCTGATTGCTAGTTTATTATCCTGCTCTTGACTCATTTCCCTCCCTTTGAAATCCTGAGTTAACCGGTTCAACTTTATTCTTTCTTCCTGTCTTGTACCCTCAAATCATTCCTCTCTATTCTTTGTGAATCATTCTTTTCCAAGCCCCAATCTTAGATTAGCCCATAGCATCTACTTTCTCTGCTCCTACCTACATAACATTGAAGTCTGGTATATGAAATCATGCAACCCTTTCACAATGCTCCTAGTCTTTCACTAAGGCCTAAGACCTCAGTTTTCCAAACTAATTTGAAAATGAAAATTTGGGAGGCTTGAGAAAAATGTATACATGGTGTTCTGAGAAGTCTTAAAATATGGAATATCTGCGGACTATGGGGGTCTGGAAAAATTGTTCAGCAAAATGGAGGCAAGTAAGTCTATTTTCAGATTTGTTTACTAATTTGATAATCAATATATTAAAGGAAAAATGTTATTAGCATCAATACTTACTCATAGAACCAAATAGTCACATCTCCTTTATTCACATTGAGGGACATTAGGGGGGAAATTCACGAAACTTTGACGCAGCCTAAGAAAACTAGTAATTCCAAAATAATTTTCTCAAAATAAGAAGTAAAATATGAGCTCCTTTTGGGTAAAGACTGTTTTTTCCCCTTTTTTGTATCCCTAGAAATTTACATATTACAGTAGATGTTCAATAAATACTGATTGGACTGCATTCAATCCGGTTGGCTTGCATTGGGTTAGATTAATGGAAGCTGCTTCCAGTTGGCTATCACTGAATTCTTCCATGGTCATACTCCACCAGGAATCTTGAAAGCCTCTTTTTATGACCTTGGCTCCTTCTTCCCCCTCTTCCCAGACAAAGGATTTCAAAGTCTAACTGACTATTTTCTTTCTTCTATTTTTAATTGGCAACCACCCACATTGGATAAACAAAATGTATACAATTGAATGGGGTGCGGGGCTGCAGAAGAAACACATCTTGGAGTTCAGAAAATGAGTAACAAATAGAGCAAAAGAGACCGCAACTTGATTTAAACAAGTTCATTCAGCTATGGAAATAAGTGCTGGGGTGAGTCAATTATTTCCAGATCTCAACAGTTAAAGCAGCAAGTGGGGTGGTTGGTGGGTTGAGAGACGGCAAACCATAGCATTTGTTGGAGTGAGTTCACATGGGGTGGATCAGAAATTGGAGGGAATGGAGGGGAGAAAAAGAAGGGGGATTTAAGTACCTTTTCATTACGCTGTCACTGGGAAAGCCAAGTCTGCAATAAGGTCCTAGAAAGAGGTGATTAGAACCAGTGGGTGTGGGCTGGAGAGAAAAATGTCAATCCAGGCAGCAGAAAGAGGGGAAGGCTGCAGAAGAAGCTATAATGGAATGTATCAATACTAGTCATGTTACATTGTCCACGTGGTTTATGATTGACAAGAGCAGACAAAGTCGATTCTAACCAAGACAAGACCAAGCATTGAGATTTTCTTGAGCGTTCTCGGTAGGGAGAGGCTTAGCAAGAATAAAGAAACCTGGGATGGGGGTATGGCCAACATGAATGCGTTCTAGACTCTAAACTTGAAGGGTTGACAGGGTGTTGGCTACAGGATTATGAGTGCCCAAACTTGGGAAATGGAAGCAAGGGAAGATGCTTGATTGAGCAGGACACAAGATTTTACCCTGAAAGCTACAGAGCCATTAGAACAATGACAACCAGGGGAAACAGAGGACAGCAGTTAGCTTTTGCTATGTAATGGAGTAGGAATCAAGATATAGCAATTAAAGGGAGCAAGACATAGAATTATTCAACACCATCTATTTATTGAGCTCGATTTTTCCCCTTTAGGGAAATGTGAGTATGAAAGTTCATCTCATTGGTATTTTATAGAGCATTTTCAAGTCTGCACAGCTTCTAATCAAGAATAGTTTTGCCAGCTCTTGAACATCAGTATTTTATGGCTGTTGTATAGCTGTGAGCAAAAAAATGCTATAGTCCCCTAAGAATTGAAAATGGGTATCACCTAGAGGGCAATGTAAGGGTTCATGGTGGATGTGAGTAGGCTGTAACAATCACGGAAGTATGATGGAGAATTGTAGAGAAGGATATCATGTGAGAAACGTCCTGTTGAAAAAGAAGATGGGCTAGTCATTCAGTGAGAGGAAGGCATGGCTAATGGACAGTTCATGTGCTCCACTGATATCATTTACAATGTCAAGAAAAGGGAAGGAAGTTCCCCAGCACATTGGGTGGACCCCTGATACTGAATTTATGAGAGGAAAAGGAGAAAAGTGACATAATGTGAGAAGGTCTAAATAGGTTAAGATCTACATTGTTAAAGGGATTGTCCCTATCAGTGAGATCACATATTTTAGAGTTAGAAGAAACCCTAGAGTCCATGGAGTCCAACCCTTTCCTTTTACAGATGAGGAGACTGAGTCACAGAGAGGTTGACAAACTTGCCCAGGGTCACACAAGTAGTATCTTAAGCAAATTTGAAAGCAGATCTTCCTGGCTCCAGGTCCAGCGCTCTATCCACTACACCATGCTTCCCCTCTATCCATTTGAATGATTGAGTCCCATGTGCCTAAACTTCCATGTTTTTCAAAACTATATGCAAAGCAATCTACCAAGTTACACGGTCAAGAATCAGAGACAGGAGTGGATTATGGGCTATAAAAGATATGAAAAACAAAACAAGCAAATATGAATCCAATCAAGAACACATTTCCAGAATAATACGTCAACGTATGCAAAAATTAACGTAATCTAAAGAGATTACCTAAGTACTGGGAGAATGCTAAGTAAGGAAAAGAGATTGAAGTAGATTTCATCCTGGAAAGCTTCTTGGAAGAGGTAGGAAGTGAGAACATGGGGTCCTCATAAAGTTGAGAATCTAACTCACCTACTGCCCCTGGGCTTGTGGGAAAGCTCAGGCAAGGACCCCAGCTCCTCTCTGTTTGCTACTTCTTCTAACTATATAAGAGGGACGATATAGCACTAGCCTACCCCCCAGATGAGGTGTGAGTGAGGACTAATAAAGAGTCTGAAAAATAAAGCATTTTCTTCCATTTGTGAAAATACACTCCCACCACAACCCCCATCGAAAAGCTCTGACTCAATGGTTTATGTTTATTCCAAGGAACTTTAGGTGCCTTAACAGGAAGATTTCTGGACTGAGT
>CM053626.1:68905065-68945585 GCA_028646595.1 Phalanger gymnotis | reverse complement strand
TACATATGCATATACATACACCAACACACATGCTGTTTACATACGTGTATACACACATATGTATATATGTATATATAAACATATATTCATCTCTAACACTAATAGGCAAAAGCCTTACTCCAAATCTTTGCTAAGCTCTGAAGGTAAAAGGCCTAGGCTTGGGTAGACTTATTGGAACTCTTGGGATGGTGCCCTGGCTGAATCTTTGGGAATTTGCTCAGTTTTAATCAGACCGCTGCCAAGTGGTCTGATTCATTTCCTCTCTGCCCACAGACTGGCCCCTTCCTGATCTCTGCTCTCAGACCAGCTGTGAGTACTGGGCAAGAGGGAATGTCATGCTGGCCAGGGGCCTGCTTTTGAAGGTGACACAGGCAGCCTAGCCTGCTTGGAAGAGGCAATCTGATGGGGATTTCTTCTACTCCTACTCACTCTTTTCCCTCATCTGTTTCCCCTCTTTTACTCAGGTTTCATTATGAGACTTAACAACCTCCGGACCACCCCCTGTCCTAGAGAGTAATTCCACTGAGATTGAGGGGTGCTCTGTGGGAAAACCCAGAGCTCCCAGCATTGACATATGTATCATTATCTAAAACACTGCTGTGTGGTGGTGAAAATCATTCCCCTCAAACGTCTGGGTTTCATGCCCAGGGTTTGCTAATTTGTACTAACCACATGGTATTGCAAATAGGCTCTCTTCAAGAACATTTTAAAATATATCAGATGTGACAGGTCTCCAGCATTTTATGGAAACTGGAATCCTGCATTTTCTGTGCTGCCGTTCTAAAAGAACAAACAGTGCCCTTGAAAATAGGATTCGTTTTATTCCTTTTTAACAGTGTCTGAGCCTGCACTGCTTTCTAGGATGTCTGGGAAGGGTTTGATTTTCTCTTTTCTGGATTTCTTTTACCAATAGCAACAATAAAACATTGTTAGTTACCTTACTTTTTTGTGACAAGGTAATCATGTATTCTTCACATATTCATTAAAAGATTTTAAAATAAACATTATACAGGTGGAGGGATTTTCATCTATTTTAAACTAGTAGATGAGTCACAGATTGCAGTCTGAACAGAATTAACAACTTTTGACTATAAGAACTATGTAAGTTTAATCTATTATTATTTTTTTGGACCAGATCTTTGATTTCATTCATTCATGTAGTAAACTCCAGTGAAAAAATTCCCTTCACTGATGCAGATTGGCACATGATCTCTTCAAATTATTTTGTATCGTTTTAATGTTTTACATGTTACATCTACTATTAGAACAAGGTCCTTGAAGGACAGAGATTTTGACAAAAAAAAATTCCTGTTCTTTATATCCCCAACACTTAGCACAATCCTTGAACATAATAAATACTTCACAAATCATTGAATTGTACGTGCCCTTTGACCTACTGATGTCACAGACCTCTACCTCAAAGAGATCAAAGAAAAAGGAAAAGGACTTATATGTGCAAAAATATTTATAGCAACTTTTTGCAATGGCAAAGACCTAGAGATTAAGTTGGTGCCCATCAACTGGGGGATGACTGAACAAATTATGGAATATCATTGCACTGAAAGAAATAATAAAAGAGAAGCGTCAGAGAAACCTGAGAAGACTTCTGTGAACCAATTCAGAGTGAAATGAGCAGAACCAGGACAACAATTCCTATTAACAACAACAATGTTGCAAAGACAAACGACTTTGAAAGACTCGAGAACTCTGATCAGTGCAATCACCAACCATGATTCCAAAAGATCAACGATGTGACCCAACTTCTGACAGAAGAGAGGAGATGGACTCAAGATGCAGAATAAGACAGACATTTTGGGAGCTGATCAATGTGGGAATTTGTTGTGCTTAACTTTGCATATTTGCTACAAGAGTTTGGTTTTCCTTTTATAAACAAAATTAGAAGAGAGGGAGATGAAAGAAAGAGAAAATAAATGTTTATTAATTGAGAAATAAAAGTTTTAAGTACTTAAAAATGTTGTCAAATTTAATTGAGTTAAATTGAATTGAACCATAATTACTATCATTACTGCATACCTAACAGTGTTCTGAGGAAATCATTTTATGAAATGCCCCCAAAATGTGTTATTAATGCTTCTTGTCCTAAAAGTCTTCTGTCTTTTCATTCTACAAAACCCTATTTAGATTACATAAATGGATTTTTAAGTCTACTAAATTGATGTAAATATTTATGTATTCAGCCTATTTATCTGATATTGCAGTGACATAGTGGAAAAACAATGGCTTGACTGCAAAACTTACTATTTGCATGAACATAGCTAAGTGAGTTAACCACTTCGAGCCTCAGTTTCTTTCATCATCTGTAAAATGAGGAAGATGACAATAGTATTTGTATTATCTACCTCACAGGGTTGTTTTGAGGAAATTGCTTTGTATACCACAAAGCTTCATGGAAATATAAGCTATGATTGTAAAGCCTTCAAAGTTAAATTCTTCATCTAAGTGTGTCTTGCAATACAATTACTCCATCTATTCTGTATGTATTGTGTAGATCTCTGGGCAAGAGGGAATGTCACTCTGGCCGAGATCCTGCTCCTGAAGGTGACACAGGCAGCCTAACCTGCCTGGAAGAGGCACTCTAATGGGGCTTCCTTCTTCTCCTACTCTCCCTGTTCCCTCATTTGTTTCCTATCTTCTGTTCATGTTTCATTATGAGATGTAACAACCTCCAGACTATTCCCTGTCCTAGCAAGCAATTCCATGGAAGCTTCATCTAAGTATGTACTTATTGTCTTCCCCATCAGAATGTAAACTCCTTGAGGGCACAATGCTTCCCACATAGTAAGAGCTTAAGAGATGCTTGTGGATTGACTGGCAAAGAAAAAGTAACAGCATTGATCCCCCAAAAATAAGCTCTATCAGTTACCAATCAACAACCATCTTCAAGGCGTACTCCATGAATGTGTCCACTTTGGGGGATGAACTTGCAGAGATATCTCCTCACACCCTCATTCAGGCTCCCTTTGAGACCAGGGGTTTGGGAGAGGCCTCCCTATGTCTTTGCCCAGGGATTAAATCTATGATTTTATCAGCAGAAGACTGCTTCCTTAGACTCAGTTACAAACCTTACAAAAATAATACACAGATATATGGAACACACTTGCAAGCCCATTTGAGCAGGTTTCCCCAGATCTCCCATTCAGAGAGGCTGTAACAAGCTGCTGCACTGGGGCCAATGAGCGTGTTCGGCTGTACTCATGAGGACAACGATTGGTGAACTAAATAAACTGAGAGCCCCTCAGAGACACTCTCCTTCCCTGCTCTGAGTCAGGGAAAGACATTTCCCTTCTAATTGAGTGATTCCTCTGAGGTCCAGCTCTCCCTCCCTCCTTCCCATGAAGGGGAAGGAGTCTGAGCAGAAAAAGTTATTTTTCTTCCTGCAGTCAGAACCTGCAGCTCTGACCACTGTCATTTCCAAGTGACTGTACCATTGCCCCCTTAGTTCCCACCCCCCACCCTCACCGCATTATTGTATTGTCTGTTTTCTTTTACATAAAACAAAGTAGTGACTACTATCCCTTATTTAAGGGGCAGCTAGGTGGTGCAGTTGGATAGAGCACTGAAGTTGGAATCAGGAAGATCTGAGTTCAAATTTGTCCTCAGACACTTACTAGCTGTGTGACTTTGGGCAAGTCGCTTAACCTCTATGTGCCTCGGTTCCCCTAGAGTAAAAGTGGGGCACAGTGGAGAAGGAAATGTCAAACCACTCCAGTAACTTTGCCAAGAAAACCCCATGGGCAAGTCCATGGGATCAGAGAATCCAACATGACTGCATAACTGAACAGCAACAATCCCTTATTAAATAATCATTGATAACATAGAAAAGAGAGGTTTGGAGAAAGTGGTCACTCTTGGGGGAAAGTGGAAGATGCACCCAGCCTCTCGCATTGAGACTTGGGAGATGAAACATCACAGCAATAATTTCTAACCCACCTCCTTCCTCTCCCTCAGAAATCACAAACCTTTGGTGTAAATTTCTTGCATTTGTGCCTTGCTCCTCCAACTAAGCATTAAGCTTTTCAAGGGCAGAGAATGTGTCAGACATTCTTTATGTTCCCCATAGTCGCTCACCCAGAACTTTGCACAGGTTAATAGACAGTTATTGAATTGAATTATCAGCTTATGAAGTCCTTCACCTCACCCCATCCCACCCCCAGCCTCTTAATATATTAATTTAGAAGAATCACAGAAAACCAGATCCTAGATCATGGAATGGTAGAGATGAAAGAATTCTTAGAGACCATCCAGTCTCGATGTTCTAAACTTGAGCTCTGTGAACTTGCTTTTATTAATATTTTGATAACTGAATTTCAAAATAATTCATTTCCTTTATAATTCTATGCATTTTATTTTATGCATTTAAAAATATTATCCTGAGAAAAGCACTAGCCTGTCAAAGGGGTCCATGGCACAAACCACTGATTTGGCTCAATCCTTTCACTTGCCATGGAGGAAATTTATGGAAAGAGAGGCTTAATAATATGCCAAAAATCACAGAGCAAATAGCAGAGTCAAAATTTGAACCCAGGTCCATTAAGCCCAAATCTAGTATTCTTTCCACCACACCCTGAATATCCATCCCACTTTTATTTATATCACCTTACAATAATATAAACATGTGTCTAGTTGAAGTCAGTGTGTTATTTCTGTGTCATAAAAGAAATAGTAAAATGTTGCTTAGGAAATTATTAGGTGCTGGGAGGAGTCTCCACATTTCACTGATGACTAAATCAAGGAAAACAGCAGCAGGAAAACAGAAGGGGACTTATCCCAAACAGGAAAGTGGCCAACATGAAGCCTAAAACCTTCATTCCTAGTTTCCACTGGAGCATTCCAGCTGCAAAAAAAAAAAAAAATCTAGCAAACAAACACAACCATGGAACGAATTCAATGGAACTCAAGATGCCTTAGCACTGAGAGAAGCTTTAGACTGAAATAGCTGATGAAATTTTAAAGAGAGGAAGTAAATCGTCACTAGTAATGAAAATACTAAATTTAGCTCTCACTGAGGGAAATCCCACTCACCTCTGCAGCCATTAGTCAGCCTGGTGAATGAATTGCCATGGGAGGTCATTAGAAGAGCTAAATCAGGGTAGCTTTGTCTTCAGAACAAAATTATTTTAACCACAGAATCAAAGCAGAGAGATGGGCAATCGAACCTTGCACTTTTTATCCTTCATCTCATCACCAACAGGGTCAAGAAGTAATCCCACGGTTATCACAGTGGTTTAACTCTCTGACCTAGGCCAATGTTTCAGAGCTTAAGGCATGCCTAAGAATTTGAATTCCATTGCAGGGTAGGCTCTCTACAGAAAGGAAATTCGGTACTCTTATGGATTTCTTCTAAAACACAGCTGTGGAAAATGTTTTCTGCTCTGTCTTAAAGGCTCCCACTCAGGTTCACCTAGCACATTGTTTTTTAAGAGCGCTAGACTGGGGGAAAAAATAAGCCAGTGTTTTACTGCCAGCTCTGCTACTGACAAGCTTTGTGATTACATGTATCATATGCATTTTAGCTTCCTCCTCTATCAAACTAGAAATGAAGCCACTAAACTATACCTAAGAATCTCTATTGACCCCATATTGACCTAGTTTTAAAATGGAATGTTATCTACGTCTTATTGTATTTTTACTTATTTTGTTAAATATTCCCAATTACATTTTAATCTGGTTGGGGCTACACTTTGGAATGGTGCAGGCATCATGTAGCTATGGACCCTATGTTCAACACTTTTAAACTAGAAGATCTCTACAATCCTTTCCAGACAGTATATACTAGGTAACCATAATCTAATGTTTACAGTTGACTCTTAAGTATTTAGGGAAAATCTGTTTTACTCTTAGCTTCTTGTCTTTCTCCATCCCTCTAGCTACCCTGGGACGCTTTTATGAACCTTTCCAATGGAAGGTAAATTGTGTAAACAAAAGGAGATGAAGAAAGATAAGAAAGTGCCTGATGACACTCTCTCTCTCTCTCTCTCTCCCTCTCTCTCTCCCCATGTATATGTATATGTGTATGTTTTTGTATGTATATGTATGTACCTGTATATATATGTGTATATGTATATACATATGTCTCTATCATCTATCCATCTATCCGTCTATCTATCCATCTATCTATCTATATATCTATCTAATCTATCTATCTATTCATCTATCCATCCATCTATCTATCCATCTATCTATCCATCTATCCATCTGTCCATCCATCTATACATCCATCCATCTAGCTATCCATCTAGCTATCCATCTATCTATCCACCCATCTATCTATCCATCTATCTATCTATCTATCTATCTATAATCTATCTATCTATCTATCATCCTGGACACAGCTTAATCAAGGAAGGGATTGAAACTCAATTGTTGTCATTGCTGTTTGCCCTTCACTCTCAAAAAGGACCATGACAACAGGAAAGTGATACCGTGACTTGCAAGTGAATTAGATTTAAGTGAGGAAGGGCTGTGCAAAGTCACTAGCCTCACTTTCTCCTTCAGAACCATCCGGATCCAGTGGCAAGCAATAGATCAGGACAACTGGAGATGGCCCCCTAAACAATTGATTAATAGAAAGTTGGGAGATATCTTGGGTTTTATTCTCTGCATTTTTTCTTTTCATTGCTAGCCCAAGTAATCATGAGTTCAAGATACAAAACAACTATCTCCAAGGGATCCAAAATATTGTATAGGCATTAGCTCAGGACTCCTCCCTCTATTTGTTTAGGTAAGTAGGATGCGGTCAAGGTAGTGTGGATCAGTTGGTTCTGAAGTCAAAGGATGTGGACTTACAGACCAGCCCGACTACTTACCTGTGTGCCATTCACTTTTCTCTAGGCTGTGGTTTCCTTAAGTATAAAATGAGAGTGAAAGAGGGAGTTTGGACTCGATGATTTCCAAGAACCTTCCTGATTCTTAATTATATAGATGGATGACATAGTACCCTTGAGTGCTCAAAGTTTTAAGTAACAAAACCAAGCGTCATAGGATTTAGAAATATGAGACCTTAAAAATTGGGGTATTCAAAGTGTTCATTCAACGTCTCAGTTTCCTCTTCTGTATGAGGATGTTGCTAGCATCTACCTCACAGGGTGGTTGAGGATCAAATGAGATAATCTATATAAAGTGATTTGAAAACCTTAAAGCACTATTTAAATGCTAGCTGTTATTACTGCTGTTGAATAAGGAACTGTCCCTTCACCAAATTTAATGATACTGATATTTGTCCAAGTATCAAGATACTGTACTGACACACACCTTATGGAGAGAGTTAGCACCCAAGTGCTTGGCCTCACCAATCCAAGGCTCTAATTTTTTTAGTCTTCATTTATATTCACACGCTTATCAGAAATTCTTACTTTCAGGGCTAGAGAATGATCAAGGCAGCTAAGTGGTACAGTGCCAGGACTGGAATCTGGAAGACATCAGTTCAAATCTGGCCTCGGATGCTTATTAGCTGTGTGACCCTGGACTTAACCTGTTTGCCTCAGTTTCCTTATCTGTAAAAGGATCTGGAAAAGGAAATGGCAAACTACTCCAGTACCTTTGCCAAGAAAACCCCAAATGGAGTCACAAAGAGTCAGACACTACTGAGAAACAACAACAAGGAATGACAATCTTTGAAAGAAATTTTCATAGGCAAACAGATTTTTGCATTCCAAGCAGAGCCAAATTCTCCAAGGTGTGGTTGATCACTGTGATCCAGCAGTATACGTTAAAGTTCCTGCTTCCCGTAGAGGTTAATCAGGGCACACTTCACAGGCTACACTACTCCATTTCTTTACTCATTTCCTTGAGATTGTGTAATCCCATACAAATAAACTCTTAATAAATGCTTCTGAAAATGGTGATGGGCAAGACAAGAGAGAGGGGAAAGACTGATTACAGGAAACAAACCTCATTACCCTTCTAGGTGACCTCTAGCAGAATTGTTCATGAGACATGGAAGGAGAGGAAGGAGAAACAAGAAAGGGAAGCAGGCAGCATCTGAGCCCCTTGAGAAGCCGGGAGCAGGCCCATAGCCATGGTATGGTCTAATAAATATTTATAGATGATGATAATAATAATGGCGGTGGTGGTGGTGGTGATGATGATAGCACTAATATAGAGCTTCAAAGTTTGCAAAGCGCTTTACAAATATTATCTATTTGATCTTCAAAATCACTCTGGAAGGTTGCTGTTATTATTTTTTTCTTAGTCCCACTGTTTATTTTTCTTTTTTCAATATATTTTAATTTTTTTATCCAATTACAAGTTAAAACAATTTTTAACATTTGTTTGGGTTTTTTTAAGCTTTGAGTTCCAAATTCTATCCCTCCCTCCTCTCACCCTCCCTGAGCCAGTAAAAGCAATAAGATACAGGTTATGCATGTGCAATCATGTAAAACATTTCCGTATTAGTCATTTTGTACAACAAGACTCTAATAAAAGAAAAAGAATGAAAAAAAAAGTGAAAAATAGCATGCTTCAGTCTGTTTTCAAACAATATCAGTTCTTTCTCCGGAGGCAGATAGTAGGCTTCATCATTAGTCCTTTGGGGTTGTTTTGGATCATTGTATTGCTGAAAATAACTAAGTCATTCAAGGAACAATTTTGTGGTTACTGTGTACAAGCGCTCTGGTTCTGTTCACTTCGCTAGGCATCAGTTCATGTAAGTCTTTGGAGGTTTTTCTAAAATCATCCTGCTTGTCATTTCTTACAGCTCAATAGCATTCCATCACACTCGTATGCCACAGCTTGGTCAGTCATTCCCCAATTGATGCGCATCCCTTTGATTTCCAATTCTTGGCCACCACAAAAAAAGCTGCACAAACAGGTCCTTTTCCCTTTTTTTGGATGTCTTTGGGATATAGATTTAGCAGTGGCATTGCTGGGTCAAAATGTATCCTCAGTTTTATAGCCCTTTGGGCATAGTTCCAAATTGCTCTGCAGAATGTTTGGATCAGTTCACAACTCCACCAACAGTGTGCATTAGTGTCCCAGTTTTCCCACATCCCCTCCAACATCCATCATTTTCCTTTTTTGTTTTTTTGTCATATTAGCCAATCTGATAGGTGTGAGGTGGTAGGTCGGTGTTATTATTATCCCTACTTTACAGATCAGGAAACCGAAGCAGACAGCAGTTAAGCAACTTGCTCTAAGTCACACAACAGCTAAGTGTCTGAGGCCAGATTTCAACTCAGATTTCCCTGTGCCTGGGGCTCTCTATACGGACATTAATCCAACTTTTAAGCTTAGCAAAGCCCTTTCCCTGATTACTTTATTCGATCCTCACAACAGTCCTGTGAGGTAGGTGAGATTAGAGATTTTGCGAAAACTGTAGGAAACAGACCCAGATAGAGTAAGTGACTTGACAGGTCATTGAGCTAGTAACAGGGGGTGGACGGTGAGAGAGGAGTTCTAAATCGGGCTTTCTCTGACTATCCGCTAAGCTAGGTTAACTATAAATACTGTCCTGCCCCTCCACCACAAAAACAAACCCAAACAAAACCCTCTAGGAACCACACCGCGTACGTGGCCAAGAAAGTTGGATTAAAGTTAGTAGAAATGTTATCCCGTTCCAATCTCTCCACCCACTTAACTAGTCCCATCTTGCGCCACCTCCGCCCTTTTAAGGCTGAAACCCTCCTGAATTCCTGGCCCTAGCCTTCCTTTCTCCACAATCCTCTACCGTGTTACGGAGAAAATCTGTTACCAAGCCAAAAGTGGAGGAGAGGTAAGAAGAGAAATGGGGGTTGCTTTCCTAGACCAATCTCCAAATCTTCCCCCATCGACAATTCGGTTCCTTCTCATCTCATTGACACTCTTCCAGTTCTTCTCCCATCTTCTGCTAGGATCCAGAGGATTGAGCTTGGTTGGCTCCCAAGCTCAGTAGAGTAGGGAAGGTTCAAGCGCCTAGCTCGAGGACAGACAGAACGGTGGGATCCCGCTGCCTGCTTGGAGCGAGGGAAGGCAAGGCAGCTCAGGTTACATCAGGTCAGGGTGCAGCGAGGCTGGAGGGACTGGCCCCTGGCTTATCATGGGCTTAGATAGGCACATTGACTCTAGTTACAAAAAAAAGGAAAGGGCTCTAATCTGATTTCCCTCGAATTCAGCAGTCTTAAACTTATCACGCACGAAAGGGGATTCCCCCCCCCCCCGCCCCCAGTCCCAAACCTCAGCGCCACTCTGGGTCCCACAGCAATCCAGGGGCGAGGCTCAACACATAGCGCCCTGGCTGGGCCAAGCATTGGCATATTTTGTTCTGTTTTGCAAGCAGCCCTCCTTCCAACCCAGAAGTACCAAGGCGAGGGGATGTTCTTACAGAACACTTTGGTCACGTCCTCCAACTCGAAGTTGCCAGCTCTCCCTCCTCCCATCCGCAACCACACCCCACATCCTCTGCTCAGGCTCAGCTCCATCCCCATCTTTATAGACACAGAGTGTCAGGGGTGGCTTCGAAGGGAATTTGTGTCCAAGGCAACTGAATACTAGGCTAGCAATAGGTGGCTGGAGATGGGGGGCGAGGGGGAAGGTAATGTGGATAGAGGTGTCTGCAAGGGACCTGGTCCATGCACCCTCTTCTCTGGTCCACACACCCTCTCCTCTGGCCCATACACCCTCTCCTCTGGTCCACACACCCTCTTCTCTGATCCATCCCCCTTCCGCTGGGGTAGGCTGAGGGTCGACTACTTAGGGATGGAGTGGAGGACCAGTTCCACCCCCACCCCCGTACTCCCCTACTCCTCCATCCCCTGTAGCTTAGAATCTTGCATTTCCCAAAGCTCCACCCTCAGAACTTCGTAAAATAGAGCCTCTTGTCGCAACGGCCCCCGAAAAGAGCTGCTGCCACCCGGGAAAGGACACGTGGATGTCTCTGCTCTTGTTTCTGTGTGGTTTAGGTAGCAGGAGGACCGGAAGGATAACAAGGAAGTAGGAAAGGGTTTCCTGAGATGAGAGATTACTTCCGTCCATCCTCTTTCCCGTTTGGAAGCAGCAAGGGCTCGGGATTGGGGCTGGGACAGGGGCTGGAATTGGGCCCGGGACTGGAATCACAGAAGCAGCACCCAAGCGCTTCTCCTTCCTACGTGAAGGCAGCAGGAAGCAGGTGGGGAGGGAGCATGGATAAATCTGTGTAACACACTCAGCCCTATTGGAGAGGGTCTGAAATAGAGAAAGAAACAAAAAGACAGGGAGGAGAGAGAGAAAGAGAGGGAGAGAAGGAAGGAAGGAAGGAAGGAAGGAAGGAAGGAAGGAAGGAAGGAAGGAAGGAAGGAAGGAAGGAAGGAAGGAAGGAAGGAAGGAAGGAAGGAAGGAGAGGGAGGGAGGAAGGAAGGAAGGGGAGGGAGGAAGGAAGGAGAGGAAGGAAGGAAAGAAATTTGAAGGAAGGAAGGAAGGAAGAAAGGAAGGAGTGAGTTTAAAACAATTAAAAACAGCCAAGCAATGGTGGCCAAACAGCGGATCCGGATGGCTAACAAGAAGCACAGCAAAAACATCACACAGAGAGGGAACGTAGCCAAAACCCTGGTAAGGCAGGAGATGGATGCTGTGCTGTGGTGGGTTGGGGAGGGGGTGCATCTCAGAGGCTGGCTTTCTTTCTCCCTAAGGCTGAGCATGAATCCCTTCCTCTTCATAAACTCTGTCATATGCTGCTTCTCTTCAGTGAGGATGGAGATACTGTGGATTGTGGACCTGGGCATAGAAGAGGGCAAGGAATAAAGACTCTTTCCTCAAACTGAGGAAACTTGGCAAGAGAGTAATGAATGCCTAGAGAAGGGAATGGAGGGATTGTAAAATTTGGAACTAGAGGAACAAAGAATCATAGTTATAGAAATGTTAGAGACCTTATACCCTAAAGCTAAGTGACTTTCCCCCAGGGTGGCAGAGATGGAATTCAAAACTCAATGCTGTGATTCCAAATCCAGGACTTTTCCAGTAACTTTCCCCAGCAGACTTCTCATCTCTGTGGCTGGGGCTATTCAGACTCATCGTAGGGTCAGCAGAAGTGGAGAAAGGATCTTAGCTAGGACGGCAACAAATCACTCATTGTCTAATGTCTTGGTTATAAGGTGGACTACAAAGCAGAATCAGTTCACAAGAAGAGCTCATTGAGCTATCTTTGAAGGAATCTTCCAAACAGCGAAGTATTCTGGGAAAGGATGAAAACCATCTCATTAGAGGAAAGATAACTTGGATTCCATGTGCACCTAGGTGTTGCAGTGGATAGAGTGCTGGGCCTGGAGTCAGGAAGACCTGAGTTCAAATGTGGCCTCAGACTCTCACTAGCTGTGTAACCCTGGGCACGTCACTTACCCCTGTTTGCCTCAGTTTCCTTATCTGTAAAATGAGCAGGAAAAGGAAATGGCAAACCACTCCAGTATCTTTGCCAAGAAAACTCCAAATGGGTTCATGAAGAGTTAAACAGGACTGAAAAGGACTAAATGACCACACACAAAAAAAAACTTCGATTAGAACAAGAGTTGGAAATTATACTCTCAAGCTAGGGATAGATGGGTTTTGTTTTATTTTTTTTTTATTTTTTGCTTGCTTTATTTTTTCCGCAATTCTTATTTATTATCCCATTTGCTAGAGTGGAAATTCCATAAAGACTTTGAGGTTTGACTACAAAAGCCAGTGAACAGATTAGACAATATCTTGTCTTGATGACTTGTGTAATTGTCCAAAAGTGATATCTGCTAACACCAGGCTACTTACAACTCATGCCAAACCAGACACTTCGCGCAATCAGAGAAACTCTGGGCATAAACTGAACTTCATTTTGAATCTTGAGTTCTACTCTACTTGAGTAGAACTCTCAAGTTCTACTTGAACTACTCCCTGTCTGTCTTTCAGCGATTTATTAGGACATTTCATTGAGCTGCTGGTAGTAAAACTTCCAGCCTGGGCTCTACAGTGCCATTGAATGGGAAACATTTTTCACCGAAGTATGTCTCCTTATTTATTATTTTTATATTTATTTATTATTTACATTACTATTTCACTCAATAGGAACCTGCTGTGCTAATTAATATTCAAGCATGTACTTTCAACCTTACGCCTAAGAGATAAGCTCTCCTCGAGCTCACACTGTCGACTAGAGGAAAGGGATTTTTTTAAATTTTGTTTTGTTTTAACCTTAATGGGGAAGGAATGTCCCTGACCATTCACCTGATTGGGTAAGTGGCAGCAAAGTTATACCAACTTGTAATGAAAGATTTTCTTGCCAAGGGGAATATGTGTATGCTATATTTGAATATAATGGAATGGATTGTTTCCTTCACTTCTCTGCTAGCTTTCTAATTAATTTTGATGTAAATGGATTAGCCCTTTCAAAGTGAGATGAAATTCTCTCAAAAGAAAACAATCAAAACTGATTTTCCCAATCTCTAGTCAAACACAATTATACTGGTGATATGTCTGTGTTCTGGGTTTCTTTCAATAAATTAGGCGAGTTGAAGTGGATTCCATCTAAAATTTCAGGCAGCACATTTAGTTTGAGGGAGCATCCATTGTAAAGAAATTTCATCAACCAACGTGGACCACACCTGTTTTGCAATGGAGTCTTATAGAGTTGTCTAGGGGCCCTGGGGGGTTAAGTGACTTCCCCAGGGTCACACAGTCAGAATCTCCATCCTGATGTTGAGGCCAGTTCTCTGTCCACAGAAGAGGATTAGATAAGGAGCATTCTGAATTACCCTCTCAAAATCATAGAAAGAACTATGAGGGGTTAACTTTATCTGCTAGGGTTCAGATATTGTATTGGCTCCGTGAGGATGTCTCCTCATTAAACAAACACCCCTTACCTACCTAACACTTGGATTCAGGATTCATTGGATTCCCAGACAGGATGATGGCAAACACACCTAGAACCAACAAAACCATCAATGGAATCTAATATGGAGAGCTATCAGCTACTGAAAAAAACTATTCAACTCTGATGAATTATGATTCAGAAATCTGGGGAGATCTTTACCCCAATTTCAAGTTTTCATCTATAAACTCTTTCTTCCTGTAGATTAAAGAGCTTCATTTCAGTTAGCAAGTCATTTCTAGATTCCTAAATTCTTTTTTTTTTAAATTTCAACTAGCTGTATGGGCAAAGCAACTTATTTAGCAAGTGTGGGAAAACACAGGCACAAATGAGTTTTTATTAAACTAGCTCAGACCAGTTTAATGTGGGAGAGCTGGAGCAAAGATGAGAAGGGCAAAAATAAAAATCTATTTCAAGTAAGTTCAATTAACATTGGTTTATGCACTTGGTCTAGGGTAGACAAGCCATAAAACCAAATGTAATGGCGGCACTGTGAAATCTCCACTTAGAGTTATCATTTTCAGTTATTTAAGACAGATTTTCCCCTCACTATGTTGGGTCAAGAGCAATTGAGGGGATGATGTAACTTCTCTTATTACCTATAGAACATTGTCAGATAGAATTATTCATTTTCCTGAGAAGAGGAATCTATGAATTATCTCTTCTTTAGTCAAAATTTGCCTGACATCCACATGTTGAAGCAAACCACTGAGAAAATCATTTATGCAAAACCCAGTCTGTTGCCCATTAGGAGTTGGAGTTGAAGAAGAAGGCATGTCCCAGTCCTCTCTACCTGATCTAAATGATTGGTTGGTTTTTTCCCACTAAGCCTTAACCACTAATGAGAGATTTCACTAAATAAATAACCCCATATCAATCTAAGAAAGCTGGTGAAAGATTTTAACAGAAAAAGATAACTTGTCTTTTTAGGCTTATATTTAGTCAAGACCTATTCATGCCCAAAGGTAATAAGAATTTAATTTTGTGTCCTCTGCTTTTTTATTTTATTTTTTGTCTCTTTTAGCTTTGTCTTTGCAATGCATTTTCCGGATCTTTTGGGCATAATCGACTAAACATATATACATATATATGTGTATGTATATATATATATTACATACATATATGTGTGTATACATATATACATATGTGTATATATATTTTATATATATACACATACATATACATATATAAAATGTTTGTTAATTGATTGATTGCTTTGGGTTTTAAACACTTCCAAACATTCGGTGAAATTATTTGTTAGGCCTATATTTTTGCCATGATGATGAGGACAATGACAGTGATGATAATGATGATGGCTGACATGTACAAAGTACTTTACATACATTCTCTCTTTGATCCTCCTAACTGCCCTATGAAGAAGACACTAGAGGTACTATTATCCCCATTTTATAGATGAGGAAACTGAATCTAGGAGAGGTTAAGTAATTTACCCAAGTGGTACACAACTAATGCCAGAGGCAAGCTTAGAGCCCAGGTCTTCTTTGACTTGTAGACCATCATGCTACCTGCATGTACAAATGGGTTTGGAGATCCCCTGGGATAAATGAAATCTCTGCAAGAAAGGAAAATTATTTTAATAAGGAAAGTTTGGAGGGAATTGTTTCACGTAGGGTTTAGATTAAACTTTCACAGATCATAGAATGTCAGAGGGAGAAGGCCCCTTAGAGATAATCTAGTCATTTTGCAGGTGAGGAAACTCCTGCTTGGTGGCCTGAGACCTCAGGAGGCCTAGCAACTTGCCCAGGTCACACAACTAATTAATGACAGAAGCCACATGAGAAACCAGGTCTCCTGACTTCCAGTCCAGTCATATGAAACCCTTTTTAGAATGCTGCTACTTTTCTTGAGTAAAAGATCCTAGGTTTGAGACCCCATTACCTCCTTGCAATCTGTGTGACCTTTGACAAGGTATGGACTTTCTCTAGTCCGTTGTTTTCTCATTTGCAAAATGGCAGGGGGGAAGGTAGGGAGTAAGTAAGAGCTGGACTTGATCAAGGCTTCTTGGCTTGGGATCTGTGACTTTTTAAAAAATATATTTTGACAGCTGTATTTCAATATAATTGGTTTCCTTTGTTATTCTATGAATTTTATTTAATACATTTAAAAACATTATTCTGAGAAAGGCTCCAGAGGCTTCAGCAGACTCTCAAAGGGGCCCATGACACAAAAATGGTGAAGAACCCCTGGGATAGGTCCCTAAATTCCTTTATATCTCTAAACTATATGACTCTATGATGCTGTAATCCCCTCCAATTGAGGATTATTATTGCAGGGCCTTTGCCTGTAGTCATCCTCCATCCCATTGGCACACAAAAGGACATTGTGAGAAAGAAAAAGGAAATTAACTTAACTTTCTCCCCCCTCTCTCCTTCTCTTTTTTCTCTCTCCCTCCCCCTCTCTCTGATCCTCCCCTCCATCTCCCCTTCTCTCTCTTCTTCTTCTCTTTTCTCCTTCTTCTCTTCTTCCTCCTCCTCCTCCTTCTTTGCCTCCTCTTCCTCCTTCTTCTCTTTCTCTTTCTTCTTCTTCTCTTTCTTCTCCATCTTCTTCTTCTTCTTCTCCTCCTCCTCCTCCTCCTCCTCCTTCTCTCTCAATACTATTAATTGATACTCTTCTTCAATTCAGAAGTTGGAAGTGGATGTAAGTTAGCTTCAAGATCTGCCTTTATAAAAATGTGAACTAAAAAGGCAAATTATTTTTTAAAAAATAAGGCAAATCTAATTCTCTTTTTCTCTGGTCCCTTCCATTTTAGAGACCACAAGAAGAGAAATACCCTGTGGGCCCGTGGCTGCTGGCACTGTTTGTTTTTGTCGTCTGTGGATCAGGTATGGACGCTGCCCTGAGAACAAATGAAGGGTATTTCAATGCTAGCCTTCACCACCATGTTATTCTGTATCAGTGGAGCAAATGTGTTTTATTTATAAGGACAGCCTATTAGAAACATATTAGTTTCAGACTCATAGTAATTATTGCCTTGGTCTTGAGCTGATCCATTTTTTAAAAAAATATGGAATGTTTCATGAAATTGCATGTCTTCCTTCTGCAGGGGCCATCCTAATTTTCTCTGCATCCTTCCAATGGTAGTATATGTGCTGCCGAAGTGAGCATGAATTGATCCATTGTTAAAAGGGACATAGGTCTCTCTCATAGGTGAACAAAGCTCACAGGTACCATGTGACATCTATTCAGCCCTCTTCTATCCCCCACCACAGCAAAGAAATAACCCTAATGAAACCAACAAGACTCAAATGGGATAAGCATGGAAAGAACATTGTAAACACATTAAATAAATGTTAGCTTTTATTATTATTACTGATTTTATGGTTGTTTCTGTTCCAGCAAATGTGAATAGCCTAAGAATTAGGAGAACGCATCATACCAAAATGGACTGGCCAAAGCGGATATAATGATAGCAGCTAGCATTTATGTAGCACATTAAGGTTTGTGGAGAAAGCCATTTACAAAGATCATCTCATCATCATAACAATGCTCTGAGATGAGAGCTATTCCCATTTTACAGATTAGGAAACTGAGGCATGACAGTAGACATAACAAGATCACATAACTAGTAAATGTCTGAGGCTGAATTTGAACTTAGGTCTTTTCTGACTCTAGGCCCAGTTCTCTATTCATTGAATCATCTACTTGCCTGAACGTCTAAAATTTAACTGTTACCACAACCCACCTATTCGAAAAAGACTTAGAACTCCTTGGGGGAAGTCACTGTAAGGTCTTCTCTCCGAGATAAGGTTCACATTCCAGAAAGTGATACATTCTTCTCTAGGATTGATGCCCTGGGCTTCCACATTGGGTTGAGCCTTTGACCTACAGCTCACGTGGTCATCTCAGACTTGGAAAACTATATGTAAGTAACAGGTTTCACTTTCACATTGATTTCCTCTCAAGATCATACCCTGAGGAAGCATGACTTGAAATGTTGGAGTTTTGTGATCTTTCAAATGATTATCGAGATTCCTGAAGTAGGCAATTCAAGCTGACCCATTGTCAATGGTCAGTGTTGTCCTGGTGACCGAAGGAGACGGGTTATCATATCTATTCAGTCTTTTCTGTCCTCTAGCCTAGCTAAGAAACTTGCTCTTCATAGACTACCCTAATGACACCAACAAGACACGAGAGAATACTCGATTTAGAGTTAGGAAGATCTGGGTTTAAATTCTGCATCTGACCTTTAACGAGCTCTGTGACCATGAACAAGTCACCTAACCTATCTGAGCCTCAGGTTCCTGATATACAAAATTAAAGGTTCCTTCCAGCTCTGACTCTATGTTCCTATTTTCTATGCTCTTTGGCAATAGAGAAGCCACTGAGTAAACTATTTGCTTTTGACTCTCTAGAGTAGTGGTTTCTCCAAAAAAGACCAAATCCCATAGGAGGCAGGGGAAGGTATCAGTCCCAAAGTGCTGCTTGGTCTTTTTGTGGCTCAGAATAGTTTTTACAACATGATTTTGGTTTCTAGGACTATCTGCTAGAAATTCTTACCCAATCAAAAAAGCATTTGTGAGTAAAGGAAGCAAATTTAAAACAAATTAGGAAGAGAAGAAAACCCTAAGAAGTGTGGTAGGTGTAGTAATAAGAACTTAAATCACTTATATAGCATTTTAAGGTTTATAGAGTGCTTTACAAATATTATCTCATTTTTTCCCACAACAAACCCGGGAAGCAAATGGTATTATTATTTCTATTTTATAGAAGAGGAAACTAAGGCACAGATTAAGTGACTTTCCCAAGGTCACACAGCTAGTGTATGTCCAAGGTATAATTTGAAGCCTTCTCTTTAAGAAAAAAATGTTTTATTTTTACATCACTCTCATTTCTGTGTATGGCGCTTCCACCTGCCCTGTGCAATGACCCATCCCTTATGACAAAGAATGAAAAAGGAAGAAAGAAAAAAGTAATTCAACAAAACTAAGCAAACCATCAACTGAACTTGACAGTATATGTACTGTTCCACACCTATGATTTGTGGTTGTGAAAGTCTTCTAACCAGTTTCTATTCCTTCCATCCTATATATCATTACCAGATTAATCCTCCTAATGCACTTCCTAATTCCTTCCTCAATTCAGAAACCTTCAATAATTCTCCATTGCCTGATGAATGAAATTCAAAATCCTTAGCTTGTCTTGCAAGGGCCCACACAGTTTGGTTCCTGCTGCCATGGAGAATGAAGGAGCAAAAGGTTTCTTGAAAAAAAATGAAAGAAAATATTTAAGAGGAAGACAAGGAGGAAAAATAATCCGGAGAGACACAGATCTCGCAAATCCAAACCTGTGTTAAAAGGCAGAGGTAGAAGGATGTGACTCAGAAGTAAGAGAGGAAAAGAGCCTCAAATCACTTGGGGCTATGTAATAGCTTAGTGGGAATGATGTGGATGAAGCTCCAACCAGAAACAGTCAGAGAGATGGAAGGAGAACCAGGAGAGAAGAGTGTCCCAAAAACCTAAAGATGAGAGAGTAGCCAAGAGGAGTGTGATCAACAGTGTCAAAGACCACAGAGAGGTCCAGAAGGATGAGGATTGAGAAAAGGTCATTAGGTTTGGCAATTAAACCATCATTGGTAACTTCAGAAAGGGCAGTTTCAGTTAGATGAGCCTAGAAGCCAGATATCTGACAAAGGGTTAGAGGTGAAAGGAGAGGAAGTGAAGTGAGTTTAGTCAAGAAAGGAAGGAGAAATACTAGATGGGATGTGATGGGATTGGGCATGGTCAGATCAGACAAGGGTTTTTTAAGAATGGGAAAGAAATGAGTGTGTTTGTAGATAGCAGGGAAAGAGCCAATTGATGGAGAGACATTGATGATAATAGAAGAAATCTGCTGGAGGAGATGGCAGGTGATGGGATCAAGGGTGAATATAGAGGAGTTTTCCTTGGCAAGGAGAAGGGCCACCTCTTCATTCAAGCCAGACCCCAAAAAGAGTATTGATGAAGATGGAGGGAGATTTCTATTGAAGGGTCTCAGGGATCTGTCTTTGACTCTGTTCTACATTTTTATTAGTCCTTTGGCTTAAAGAAAAGGTGGCATTTTTATACTTCCAGAGGACACAAAAGTAGGAGAAATATACTACCATACTGGATGACAGAATCATCATCCAAAAGGATTTTGATCATTGAAATAAGGGATTCATTTAACAAGATGAAGTTTAATAATGAGTCCTACACTTAGGTTAAAAAATTCAACTACCCAAGTATAGAAATAGAGATATGGTGCCAGGCAAGAGTTATTACCAAGAAGATGTGAGAGTTTTAGTAGCCCTCATAGCTTTGTGGGACAGTTAGATGGTCCAGTGGATAGAGCACTGGGTCTAGAGTCAGGTAGACTTAGCTTCCTGAGTTCAAATCTGGCCTCGGACACCTGTGTGACCCTGGGCAAGTCACTTAACCCTATCTGCCTCAGTTTCTTCATCTGTAAAATGAGCTGGAGAAGGAAATGGCAAACCGCTCCAGTATCTTTACCAAGAAAATCTCAAACAGGGTCACAAAAAATCAGACAGGACTTAAATGACCAAAGAGCAACACCATAGCTTCATATGAGCTAAAAGTGTTACCTAGAAGTCAAACAAGCTTATGCTATTTTAGGCCATATTAATGGCCTAAAGGCTAAAGGCATAATGCCCAGAGCTAGAGAATATCCACATAATTCCACTGTATGCTGTCATGATCATGCCACATGTGGCATACTATGTTCTGTTCTGGGAAACACTTTTTGGGGGCAGATAGTGACGAATTTCCAGGAGGTAATGACCAAGATGGAGACAAAACTTGATGTAATACAACAAGACAGTTAAGGAACTTGGAATGTTTAGCCTGCAGAAAAGAAGACATAGGTGGGACATGGCTAATGTCTTCAAATATTTTAAGGGTTATTCGAGTTCAAGATAAATTAGAGATCCTAATGCAAAGAGGAAAGTGGGTCCTTCTTACTGTAACTTTCTAAGACCATAACATAATTACGGCTCTATAAAATGTAAGTCTTATTTGAAAGGAACAAGATAATCAGAGAAGAGGGGGAGAAGCACTGTTGTGGGGGGGGGTGTATGCATATATACACATTCATACATATGTATGTATGTATGTGTATATATATATGTATATATATATATATATATATATACGTGTGTGTAAAATTGTACATCTGAGAAGTAATATGGCATGGAGGTTTAAACTTGGAGTGAAGAACTGCTGATTTTAAAGTCTGCCCCTGACACTTGTGACCATGGACACATCACCTCACCTCTCTGGGCCTCTGTTTCTTCTTCTATAAAATGGAAATAATAATAGTAATACCCATAGTAGCTACCACAAGCTATTATGAGTTTCAAGCGAGCTGAAGGATATAAATCATTTTACAATCTTTAAAGCACTTTGGTTTTCCTTACCCTATAGAGGATATCGAACTCATCAAAAGAAATGATAAGGACCAAGAGTAGCAGTCTTGGGAATACCAGAAATAGAATCCATATTGAGAATCTATATTTCTAGGACTGAGCTAATTCAATCTTCCCTTCGGTTGTTTGGCTTATTGGTTCCTTGGTTGTCATCCTCCATTCTCGAAGAGGACCAAAATAGCCATCACTATGTTAGTCAAGTTTCAGTGTGTTCGACTGTGGCTGATCAGATGAATATAAGCTTGGAATGCTCTCTCACAGGTTGGGCACAAATAGTCTATGTGAATATTTGGGGTGGATTCTCCAAATTTGCGCATCTTGCATTTCTTTTGAACTACTTCAATTCTGCTTTGCTCATAGAGCACAACATCCTCCTTGATGCTAGGCACAGTCCTGTGCCAATGTCTCTCATGTCACAAATCAATTTCTAGTTAGCATCATCATCATAAGTATTATTATTATAATCATCTAAGATTGAAGTGCCTTACCTCAGGAGGAAGTAGGTTCCTCCTAGCTAGAAGTCCTCCATCAAAGGTTTGATGACCACTTGGCAGGTGTGTTGTGGAGTACATCTTTGTCCAAGTTCAGGTTGGGGCCAGTGGTCTCTGTGGTCCTTTCTGACTATAAATGTAGCCGTCAACAAAGAACATGGGCTGCCTTAGAGGGATGGTGAGTTCCTTCTCATTGGAGCTCTTCAAGAAGAGGCCAGACCATTACCATTTGACCATTTGAGGAATTCTGTAGGAGGGATACATGTTTTATAAATTATACTGAACATCCTCAAAGGTCCCTCCCAATTTTGATTTTTACTTCTGGAACTTTACCTCATGGAGAAAAAGCGAGTGAAGAATAATAAGCTTCCTCCCTTTTTCTTTTGGGGCAGCTAGGTGATGCGGTGGACAGAGTGCTGGGCCTAGAGTAATGAAGACCTAAGTTCAAATCCCACCTCAGACACATACTAGCTGTGAATGAAGAACCAATAACAACTGTATGACACTGAGCAAGTCACTTAACCCTGTTTGCCTCAGTTTTCTCATCAGTAAAATGAGCTGGAGAGGAAACAACAAACCACTCCAGTATCTTTTCCAAGAAAATCCCAAATGAGATCATGACAAATCCAATGTGACTGAAAATGGCTAAACAACATCTATTTTTCTTGGAGAGAGAAAATAAAAGCTCTGCTTTTTTCCTAAGAGCTGGGATCTAGACTAACCTTCCTGGCTGATCCTAGGGCTGGAATTGATGCATTTAGTCATTGCTTCTGAAAGTCGTGGTCACTGTGAGGGAATTGACCAATAGTGGTATTCGTTTCCTGGCTATGGCCAGGAATTACACATCTGGCCGGGTACCTCCATCTGGACCCCACACTCACCTTCCTGCTCTTATGGCTACTTTGTACATCTAAGAAGGTAGAAGCCATACCTCTTAGAGTAGAGTGTCCATCTAAGTATCATTTATGAATATCATAAGGTAGCATTTGTTTATTCTTCCATTCCATGTTCCCTTAATGGCTACCCTCACACTTGGCAAAACCAGCTGAAGAAGTACAGCCATTAAGAGTAATTATGGCGTTTCCAAGGCTGTTTCCTTTGAGAAACATCACTGCCTCTAACATACCAACTAACATCACAGACAGAGGTTTGGTTTTGGTTGTTGTTTTTATAATCTCTCTAACCAGAGCATGCTGCATGGGTTCCTCGGACCCCTTCTCAGAACCGCCAGGGTATCCAGATAAAGCTAATAAGGATGATGTGCTGTTAAGATTCCTGGCCTTCAGCTGTGGGTGTACCTTGACTAGGTTCCCCCTTTGCTTTTAACATTGCCTTAATCTCTCCTGTGGTCTCTAAATAAGAAAACAGTTGACATTATCTCTTAAGTACTTAGGGTACATGTCAGCATTTTCAATGATAACATGTTTCACATATGATAATATTTTTCCATGTGATAAGGCATTGAAGAAAGTCTAGCAGGTTCCGAACCAAAGCCAACCTTTGGTGGTTTGCATGTTAGCCTGCTGGAGGTTGTTTAAGAGTAGAAACAAAATGTGAATTTCACTTCCCCCCAAACAGCTCCAGAAACCAGTGATTTGCGGCAGAAGTGTTCCTACCGAGATAAAGTGACCTATCACCAATAGCTTTTGGTACAGTATGTTTATTTCAAGGAATGAGAGTTTTTGTATTAACTCAATGGGATAACTCAAGGTTCTCTCATATCTTTTTTTGGCATTCATTTTTAGTTGGTATTTTAAAATGTTAAAGCATGTCAGAAATCTGAACTGTTGCTAACTAAAGTACCTTTTATGGCTCCCTCAAGACTAGACATTCTTCTCAATGTCTCAGAAACTTTCTGTCTTCAAACCTTAAAATTAGCTTCTTGGGATCACCAGTTTAAGAGATCTTGGAGACTATCTACTCCAACCTTTCCAACTTTCCAATTTACAGATGAGGAAACTGAGGCATAGAGATTATGATTTTACCAGAGTCCTACTGCATCGTGGTCTCCTATCCTAAAATCTGGATTCAAGAAGTTGAAGTCTATAGGAGTTGAGTACACCCCCATCTTGACAGTTTTTCCTTGTTTCTCAACTTTTTTTTTTATAAAAACACTACCTTCCATCTTTATGCCATGCCTCCTGCTCTCCAGTTCTACCACTCTCCAGAACTGAAGGTACCATCCCTGTGACTCCCTGGGTTCTCATTGGTGAGTCAGTCTCAGTCTGTGATGCTACTCCCAGCCACCTCCACGTTGGGCACATACCCTATCCCCTTTTCAGTGCTAGCTCTAAGAACAATAATTAAATCTATGTTGTCATTTCTGGAAAGGATATGTCAGTCATTTGCCCTATAACTCCAATCACCATTCCCTAGCCACTATTCCACTATATGTGTTATCTTCCTCATTACTATGTAAGCTCATTAAAGGTAAAGAGTATCTTACTTGCCTGTATTTGTATTTTGTCATTCAGTTGTTTCAGTCATGTCCAACTCTCTGTGACACCATTTGAATTTTTGTTTTGTTTTGTTTTTGGCAAAGATACTGGAGTGATTTGCCATTTCCTTCTCTAGCTCATTTTACAGATGAGGAAACTGAGACAAACAGGGTTAAGTGATTTGGCCAGGGTCACACAGCTAGGAAATCTGAGGCCAGATTTGAACTCAAGAAGATGAGTCTTCCTGACTCCAAACCAGACCCTCTATCCACTGCATCACCTATCTGCCCTTAGTATTTATCACCTAGCATAGTATCTTGCACATTCAGATAATTTTTTTTCATTTATTCATTCTGTCCTCACAGGTCTCTTTGCATATGTTCAGCTCACCCTGGTCCTCTTGAAACAACCTATGATTCAAAACATGGCACCATTCAGGAAGAATTTGGTAGCAAAACTGGGTCCAGAGTCTTTGTTTATTTTCACCTCAAACTCAAAGATAACCTAACTAGTGGTGCCCTTATTCTCTCCTCTCCTCTCCTCTCCTCTCCTCTTTTCTTCTCCTCCTCCTCTTCCTCTCTCTCTCCCTCCCTCCCTCTCTCCCTCTCTCCCTCCCTCTCTCTCTCTCCCTCTCTCCCTCCCTCTCTCTCTTCCCTTCCTCTATCCTCTCTTCTCTTCTCTCCTCTCCTCTCTCTTTCATGCATGCATGCACACACACATGTGCACACATACACACAAAGTACAGAGACATCCTCTCCTATAGTCTCCCATTTTCTCTAGACTTTCTAGCTCCTTCGTGAACCTCCCTTGTACTTTGCAAAGTGTTTCCTGGGCAGCTGCTTTAGGTTTCTTCACCAGGATTCCTCCTGTACATTCTGACTCTGATTAGTATCCTGGTTTTCTAGACTATTGTATAATCAGGAGTCAGCTCGTATAGTGTCTCCATCTCTCTCTGTTATTTCTATTTTTATTTCTTTACTTGGTTGACCCCCCATTGGGCCTTGAGTTGACAGGGGAGTATATACCCTTTTCACAGACCTCAGCTACTTTATAGCTCTGTGTATGTATCTACTCTGTTCATCCTCCCCTACTAAGGCATATTTAACCCAGGGCCCATCTCCAGTCATTCTTATCTTTATCTGGCCACTGGACCCAAATGACTCTGGAGGAGAAAGTGAGGCTGGTGACTTTGCACAGCTCTGCCTCACTTAAATCCAATTCACTTGCAAGTCATGGCATCATCTCTTTGATGTCATGGTCTCCTTGGAGAACAAAGGACAAACAACAACAATGATATTTAACCCAGAAAAAACAGGATCACTATTTAATTTACATTTTCCTTTGAATCCCAAAAGAAAATAATTGAGGGTATATTCCAGTTCCCTTCCCAGCACTGCTTCCCCCTCCGGTATTCCCAGACACATTCCCCTTTGTGCCTCTGTATCCATTATTGGTGTTTTACAGTTTTGACATTTGAATTTCATTGGTCACTATAACCTGTGTCTTGCACAACTGAGTGTAAGCTCCTTAAGATCAAAGACTGTTTCATTTTTGTCTTTGATCCCTGAAGTGCCTAGGTTGGTGTCATGTATACTATGGGCACTAATAAATGCTTGCTGAATTGAATTAAATATCTCCTTTGAAGAGTAATATCAAAAACTCAATCAGGGTCTGGTTTTGACCATTTTTGTGTCATGATTTGACAGTCTGGGAAAGACTCCTCAGAATTTTTTAAATGCATAAAATAGAAAGAATTGCAGAGGAAACCAGTTATATTGAAATGCAGTTAGCAAAATATATGTGTATATATATATTTTAAAGATCTCAGACCCTAGGTTAAGAACCCCCTGCTCTAGATAAACTGGGCTTTGTGGGAAAGGGAGAGTATTCAGAAAGGAGGGAAAAATCCAACCAGTACTATCTGTCCACCTTTCTCATACCTCCAGCAAAGTTGTACCTGTGGGGAAGGGATCCAGGGAGCATGGGGGCAGAGCAGAACAAACAGACCGGTCCTGGGCCCCAGAGGATATAACATTAGCAGGCCGTGAGGGAGAGTGGCTTAACAAAGGAAAGAGAACCAGGTGATTGGGCTACACTACCTACAGTGCATTCTGGCAGCCCAGGCCCCAGCAGGTAGCACACATCTGGGCCCCCTTTACTCTCTAAACTAGTAATTATGTCTGGCATATAGCTGGCAATCAGCATGCATTGAGTGTGGTTCAGCGAAGCAGACCCTGGGCTCTTCTGGCATGGCCAACTGTTAATAATCCAGCAATCTGTCTGCAGTTTTGTCTGCTCAGTCTAGGAGCTCTTTGGACTTTGCCGTTCCTTATGCACGCTTCAGGTATTCTCCCTAGGGGAGAGGTCAGCCCAAGGACAAGCCTTTCCTCGGCTAGCCTTCCCAAGAGAAAGAGTGAGAAGGGCTGATTCTTAATAACATTTTTCTCTGGGGTGAATTAGGGCAATCTTGACTTCCCATACTTCTAAGCCTCCTCTCTTTCTTTCCTGCCTTCATTTTCAGACAGCCTTGATGCCTCAGTTTAATGGAGAGATCCCATGTCTCCCAGTTCCTAGGGCAGCCAACTCCTCCTGGGCCTACCTTTTCTCTCCCTCTCTTTCCCCCTGTACCCTGGCTTTGAGGCTGGCCTGTCTTGGTCCAGTGTTAATGCCAAGTGCTGCTGGAGTCACTCAAAATGAAGCTGAGACAAGAGGGACCCTTTCAGGGTTTCTACCAGCCAGTAGGTTGCCTGAACAAGCCATTCAACCATCTAACCATCCTCTCCTCTCTGCCTTCCCCAGCTGGTAACTCTCTTCTCCCCAAGGGCTGTACCACTTGTGGCTGCCTCCCTAACAAATCAGGAAGTTTAATAGAACACATCCCAGCAGCTGGAGAAAGTAATGATGCTTTAGTCATTGGCAACTGTCCTTAGTCTCCCAAGAATACCGAAGAATTCAAGAGGTGTCAGAGTTTGTGCATATAACTATTTATAGAAGAAATATGGCAGCATATCTTCTGAATCATGAAGACCTAGGTTCTAATCTGGCCTCTCGCTCTGTGACTTTGGGCAAATTAGTTAACCTCTGTGCCCTAGGCAACTCTTTAAATGATAAATTCCAGAGAAGGTAAAATCTACATTAGATGAAGCTCCTTTACCAGGAGCTGCCCATGCCACTAAAAAAAATAGATCTAATTCTCTTCCCTCCCTCACCCCAAATAAATATGACCCATGATCATATGTATCACAGGACATAGTGGATAGTGAGTCAATCCTGGAGTCAGGAGGAATTTGATTCAAATTCTACCTCTGGCATGTACTGGTCCTGGATGGTAAATTCTCAGTCCACCCCTGCCCCAGACAGCTCTATAAAATTGTGAGTTGTAGACCAGTAGGTGATCTGCATCGTTGGAGGGAGTCTCTTTACCTGTAGTCCTCCCACACCAGTGAAATCATAGGTATAAGCCAAAAGAGAAAACAAAGTCTATTTGTGCATTTCCATCAACCTCCCATCCCTCCCTTTCTCCTCCCAGCAACATCCTGGTTTTTCCGCCCAAGGTTCTCCAGTTGGTTTCTCTTCTTGTTTATTGGCTTGGAGTCAGGAAAATGAGTTCAGATCTGACCTCAGACACTTACTAGCTGTGTGATCCTGGACAAGTCACTTAACCCTGTCTACCTCAGTTTCCTCATCTGTAAAATGAGCTGGAGAAGGAAACAGCAAACTACTCTAGCATCTTTGACAAGAAAACCCCAAATGAGGTCACAAGAAGTCAGACACGACTAGAGTGGCTGAACAACAACAACAAAGGAGGGAAAAGATAATAGTTTTACCCCTGGAAAGACTTAGTTCTCTTGCTGAACCTCTATCAGTGAACCAAAGGAGACCACACACCTAGTGGGCCCTCCATAAATACCTTTGAGCTATGGAGACTAATCTGTAGGAAGGTGAGGGAGGAGGAGGTAGAGAGAAGAGTAAGGCTCTAAGGCTGCCCCTGCCCCTGCTTCTTAAACAACAACCCATGAGTCACCCTGCGAACAGCCTTTCCACCTCCCAGTCTGCCTGAAAACAGGTGGGGATTCAGGTCTGAGAGCAAGAACAAAGCTATTACCAATATCCAAAGATGGCAGCGATTTCTCCTGCCAAAATCACTGTTTTATTCATTTATTTTTTATTTATTCATTAACTATTTAGAAATCAACCCATTGGGGCTTTCTAATGGGAAGTGAGAGTTTCCCCAGAAGTAGGAAAAAATAGAATAATGTAGAGGGACCAAATATATATTTTAGAGTGGTTATTGATTGTAAATTGCTGCAGCTAAGGAAACATTCTTCAGCTTCCTTGCTGGAGAAAGGTAATTTTTTCAAAAGTTCCAGGTGGGATTCTATCCCAATGCCCTCGTGGTTTTCTTTCCAAGACAAAGAAATTCCTGGTTCAGCCATTTGCCCCTGAGTTCTCCCTCACATCTCTTTTCTTGGCACTTGCTCCAGAATAGACTTGGATTTTTCAGGGCCACTAATTCAAACCCTGCTGGGGCTTCCCTGCATGTGTTCAAAGGTCTTTTCTAAGATCATGAAACTCAATGGAAGCCCCAGCCCACAGACTGGCCAGTGGGAAGCTTGAGTTACCGCAGGAGTTTTGGAGAAAGTCTTCCATTTCACCGCAACTGAAAAGCTAAGCACTTCAGTCTCCCTCAGGGCCCCTTCCTGAATGTCTGTCAAACAAATCTAGAAAATGTATCTTTTGAGTCAGACTCCGCAAAGGTATCCCCCTGGAATTCATCTTTAAAGCTGTCCGCCATCCCTCACCTCCCAATCCTATGGCACTTAAGACACATCCTCACATTACTAAATTAAGAACTGGAAGGAACCTGAGTGGTCACGCCTTCATCCACGCACCTAGGCAAAGGGATATTTGTACTGCATGATGTTTGTGTCTCTGCTGTCTCAGTGGAGGCAGATGCTTTCGCCTTCTTCGCTAATTCTTTTTGTCTCATTCTGCTCCCTCTTTTTTTTTTTTTTTTTGGTTCTTCTTTCCAATTCTTTGGTCGGTGGTCACAGACAGCTTTCCTGTTTCCTTGTGTAATGAAAAGAGGCTTTGAGACTGTTGGTGTTGGTTCTTTACAGATCTCCAGTGATCCATCTCCTCCTTGCAATTTTTGAGTTTTTCTGTCTCCTCCTCGAATCTCTCTCTTAGACCACAAGTTTTTTTCACTAACCGTGCTGGACTTTTCCCCACCATTCTCCTATTTTAATTCTATAAGTTTGGGGATTTTCTTGTTTTCACCCATAATTTCACCTTCTTTCCATTCCTTCTATCTTCTCTTTTTGGCACATCCTGTGGTGTCCCTGTGGTCCCTCTTTCTCATTTTCTTGTCATGATAACAGAATACCAACTTCTAGATTCTTTCCTCTGGGACTTACCTGTTGAGTTTTATCCCCACCTTGTCTCTTATCGAAAAGACAAAAAACTGAGTTCATTATATAAGAGCTCCCTCTTCTTCCCTTTCATCACCCAGATGCCTTCGACGTCTAGCTTCTCCTTCATCTTGGTCTCACATGAAGAGCAGTGGCCCTTCTACTTGCCAAGGCCGACCCATCTACAAGCACATATGATCTCAGTTCCATGCCATCTTCTCCAGCAGATTGTCCCTTTCTCATCCTCACTCTCACTAATCTTCAATCTCTCCTTGTCCAGGGATGCTTCCCTACTGCTTACAAATACATCCATGTCTGCTGGTACTCAGAAAATCCTTCCTTGATCTCCACTAGCTACTGTCTTACATCTCTCCTCCCTTTCACAGCTAATCTGTGCATTTGGGAAGTAGTTTGCAGTCTGGGCCTCCACTTCCATTTCTCTCCTTTTCTTTTTAATTCTCTGTAGTCTGACTTCCATCACCATCATTCTACTGAAACTTCTCTCTCCAAAGTCACTAATGATCTTGTAACTGTCCAGCCTGGTAATGGTCTTTCCTCAGTCCTCATCCTTCTTGACTCTCTGCCATTTCTGGCTGTCAATCACCCTCTTCTCCTTGACATTCTCTTCTCTCTAGGTTTTTGTGGCACTATTCTCCTCTCATCCTCCTCCCACCTTTCTGAACATTCTTTCTCAGTCTGTTTTGCTCTGGATCTTCATCTAGGTATCGCCCACTTACTGTGGATATCCCCTGACATGGATGTATCGCTTCTTTTCTCCCTTTATACTACTTAATTTGGTGATCTCATTACCTCTTATGGACTCGATTGCCATTTTTAGGTAGATAATTCTCAAGTCTATTTATTCAGCCCCAACCTGTCTATTGACCTCTAGTCTTTCATCTCCAACAGCTTGTTCAACATCTAAAACTAGATATGGCATAGACATCTTAAACTCAACATGTCCAAAGCTGAACTCATTATCATTCCTTCCATCCATCCCACCCCCATTTCTAAACTTTCTAATTGCTGTGAAGGGAGCCACCATCCTCCCAATCACCTAGGATTGCAACCTAGGTGACATCCCTGACTCTTCGCTCTCCCCCCATATCCAATCTATCGCCAAGTTTTGTCAATCCTACCTTTGTCTTTTCCATATGTCCCCTTTTCTCTTCTGACACTACTACCAATCCTGGTGCAGACCCACAGCACTTTTTATCATTATATTATTTTTATTATTGTGTTATTATATTATAGTCTTATTATAATAGCCTTCTGATAGATCTCTCTGCTCCCATTCTCTCTCCCCTCCAGTCCATCCTCCACCCAGCTGTCAAAGTGATCTTCCTAAAGCATAGCTCTGAACTTATTACCCCCTTATTCAATAAACTCTAAGGGCTTCCTGTTACCTCCAAGATAAAATGTGAAATCCTCATTTGCCATTAAGACCCTTTCATAAGCTCTTCCTCTAACCTCTTCCTCCCTTTGCAGGCTTCTTATACCTCACTCCCTCTTCCACGTATACTATGATCCAATGACATTGGCCTCCTTGCAGTCTCTCAGACAAGACACTCCATTTCCTTACTCTGGACATTTTCACTGGATATCCCCCATGCTTGAAATTCTCTTCCTCCTCATCTCTATCTGGCTTCCCTGATTTCCTTCAAGTCCCGGCTAAAATCCCACCTTCTGCAAGATACCTTTCCCAATTCTTCCTTCATGAGCCTTCCCTCTGATTATTTCCTCTTTCTTCTTCCTCTTAATTGTTTCCTATTTATACATTACCTGTACATAGATTGTAAGCTCCCCAAAGACAGGGACTCTTTACTTTTCTTCATATTCTCAGGGATTGGCATAGTGCCTGGCACATAGTAGGTGTTTAATGCTAGTTGACTGAACTTGTATCTCTAACCTCCTCTGGTCTGTATTTACAGAACAGCTACTTTGTTATGGAAGGTGCCGTTGTCAGGAGTATACAGGAAACATCTAGAGGTTATAGACCCAACCCCCTAAAAGTCTCTACTCTAGGCTTGGTGCTTCTCTGTGAACAGAGCTCCAACAAATTTGGCATTCATCCCGGGACAGGTCAGATAAGTTCCTCAATTGTTTTAAAGGCATCTCTGCGGTTTGTTCCTTGTGTAACCTTGTCTCTTCTGTCCGAGCCTCAGCATCCTCAGGTATAAAATGAAGGGGTTTGCCTGGACAGCTGGGACTTTTATAAGATGGCAGACCTTGAGTCAGAAAGGAGTTCAGAGTGTATGAAATACAATCCCCACATTGAACAAGCGGAGACCTGGGAAGTTGAAGTGAATTGCCTAAGGCTAATCAAATAGACATCATCAGAAACAACATTTCAAAAGCAAGTCCTCTTGTTCCAGAGACATTTTCTCATTCCCTTGTGCCTAACTGTATTCATGCCTGATCCCAGGGCTTTAGGAAGCTGTAATTCTACTGTTGGTATACTGGAGATCCCTTTGGAATCTGGTGGTTCCTTCTCAATGAGAGATCTGGGAACTCTCCCAGTAAAATGCTCAGGGCCAGCTCGTCCAGACTGAAATGCTTTCCTGCCTTCCCTCACCTTTCCTGGGCCTCTTTCCTCTTGGCTTTGTCCTGCCTTTAACACAGATCCTTTCCTGCAGTCTCCTCAGCTGTTATTTTCTCAGCTTTGTTCACCCACTGTTAAGTTATTAACTTGTCAGGGTCTAGACTCCCCACTTCCGCTCCCTCTTTGAACTCTCTGTTGACTTTCTTCCTGCTCACTGCATCGGGAAGTCAGGGTTTGGGAGACAGGGGTTAGCAGACAGGTCAACTGTGGCTTACACGCAGAATTAGATTCAGTATAGATTCAGAATAATTGCCATAACATGCCATAAGCTTTCTAAGGATTTTTAAAGATAACTAGAAAGCAAACTAAAAAACTACCATTTCTCCTCATTTTGGGGGAGCTGGTAAATCAGAACGACCCATTAAAAAAACCCTCCATTCAATGCAATATTTTCACAAAAGAATTCTTTCCAAATTGATCCCTCTATAAATATGCCAGAGAGAGAGACAGACAGACAGACAGACAGACAGAGACACAGAGACAGAGAGAGACAGAAACAGAGACAGAGAGAGAGAGAGAGAGACAGACAGAGAGAGTAATACACTGCTATATTCACTCAATTAGGATAAGGAATCACTTTTAGTGAAGTTAAAAGGGAGTAAATGAATTATTTTAATTCAAGTTAATAAGATGAAGCTGATCCAGAGTGTTGTGATTAGAATTCTCCAAGGAAATGGTCAGTAGCTACCTAGAAAGAGCAGAGGTAATATTAACGTTTCCTCAAAGTTACACAACCATAATTGGAGTCAATGAGATGTGACCATGACTCACTGATTGTATTTTTCTCATTCGTTGGGTCCTAACTGTATGGCTGAATCAGTCTTGAAAATAATGCCTAACATAAGATAAATAGAAATTTTTCTTGGGAAGGTAATTTTTAAAGGTTCATTTCATTTATATTATTCTACACATTTCTCTTTGGGGGACCACTGTAAAGTTCAGAAATTTCTAATTGATTTTATTATAGCAAAATACCTCACCTATCTGGAATTCACATTTAAAATAACCTAATCGACCTGGAACACAACTGAGAATGAAAAGAAAGCCAAAAATGTCCAAGTATGGCCAAAAATCTATGCACTAAAGCTTATTCACTTTACTCATGGAGAGCCCCTCAAACTGAATCAAAAGGTTCTGGGTGAGAGTTTAAGCAGCTTAGGTCTATGCTTTCCAAACCCAAAGTAGAGTAAATTAAAGGAGCAAATTAAAAACAGAAGGTCTGTTAAAAACAGTTATGCCAATTAATGCAAGAAGAGATAAGGAAAAATCTGCAAAAGAGAGGAGGCAGGAAGAAAAGTACAAAAAATTGAAAAAATAATGCAAAAAAGAGCACAGTAATCTGAAGCCAGTTTCCTCAGGGGCTAATAGTTCTTCCCATCTCAGTAGTATCTGAGCAGAGAGTAATTTTTATTGCTCATGGTTGCAGACCATGAGGAACCAAGGAAAGGTTTAAGTTTTACTCTGCTTAAGAAGGCAGGGAAGGGGGGGGTGAGAGACATATGAAAAACATTTCTATTCAAATAAGTTAAAATTTGAAAAATTGGTATCATTATGCAGGAAATTCATCCATCCAGTGATTTTACTTTTGTCACCTGCTAGGCTGGCTAGTAAGTAGATAACTCCATGGAACCTTTTCAAAAAGGCAAATCCTCCTGTGAATCCAGTCATTTAGTCATTCTAGATCTTTGGGCCCCCCAAGGCTGATTATCTTCAACAGGTAGGGAAGATATAAGAAGAAATCTTTTTAGACTTTTGCTTCCTCAGACAACCTACAGATGCAAAACCTATTTTAAAAAGCAAGCCTCCCAAGCCACTATAATAACCTCAGGTAAACAGAAAGAGGGCAAGACCAAATTATTAGCTCTCAGCAAAAAGCCAGAAGCAGAGCAAAAGACTCTTTTCTCCCTGGAGCTATTGTCTGGGAGCTATTTGTGAGTTCTGCTTTTTTGAGGCCCTACCTTGTGGTATCAGCAATCATAGTTCTAATTAGGAGTTCTGGGAGGCCAGAGGCAGTGAGTAGAAAGACCAGTTTCTTAAAGAATCTTAAATGAAGGTTAAGTCTTCCTAGCCCCTGGAAGATTAGCACACATAACCAACCGATATTGTCCTAATTTTCAGCTGCATAATGAGCCAGCCCACATTGCAGAGGCTCTCAGCCAGCCAGATGCCAAATTGTGATGGGGGTTATCAGTAACTGAACAGTGCCAGCAATTTTGGAGGTCAGACTGCTTTATCAGAGCATCTCTCTGTTGTCTCCCAGCTCTCCTAACCAGCATGTGGGGCTGGGTTGTTTTAAAGGCAATGTGAAGTCAGACAACAGCTATTCCCACGGATGTGGCTGGGGGCAGGACATCCCAGGACATCTGGCCAGGCCTTGTACCTGGTACGTTCATATCTGTAACTCTCACTAGAATTAACTGAAGTTTTCTGGACAGATCCCTCAGGCCACAGTGGGAAAAGCTGAAGGCCTACTTTTTAAAGTTCATTGACCTCTTGTTACCATAACCCCTGGTGAGGAAACATTTAATCAATTGCATGCTCACATGTCAAGTTTGGGAGGGGTCATTCTAAGATGGACACTGGGGGGATTGAGTTCCCAATCTCCTTCACGCTGACCAGCATCTGAGTGAACCTATTTTTTTTTTCTTCTTCAGCTATATTTCAGATCATCCAGAGTATAAGGATGGGTATGTAAGGCCGCAGAGACTTGACCCCTCCCCTTCCTCCATCACGAGAGTGGACTGGCTCTAATGGAACAGACACAAAAACATAAAAGCCACGTGGGACCGTGCCCTGCACGCATCGTCAAGGATGCCAAACCAAACTACCTCTTTATGTGACGTCTTGGTGCTTACGTGTTCTCAACAGGAAAGGAAAGGATATTCTCTCTACTGTCTGGACGGGCTGTTCCAGCCTTGAGGAAGAGAAGCCCTACACTGCATTGGTGTCATTTCCCGTTTTCCCACCAGTGTGTTTGTTACCCTGGGAGTGATCCGCTGGTGTACCTTTGAGGTGTGTCATCCATCCTGAGCTGGGAATTGATTTTAAAAATAAACGCCAGTGCTCACCCCTACACTATTTGTTGGTTATAGTCAGAAAGTCAAGCCTAAGAAAATATAGGCAGATTCCATTGACCTTAATTGAGAAGCAATGGTAGAGGAAAATATCACCAGGCAAAGCAATGTTGTCATCAGGGACTGAGTTCTAGGGGAGCAGTGTAATAAAGGGGCCATCAGCCAGAATAGCATTAAAAGAGATTAGTGTCACCCTAGCAGGATCAGGTTATACTGTATTAATATCACTATTGGGATAGGATCTTGGTTGGGGTAATATGAAGCACATTTGGGGCCCTGATGGCTTAGAGTGAATGTCAGTGGTGACTGTTTCTCTTTGGAACAGCAACCCTGAGAGTCTTCCCCTCCCAGCTTGATTTTTTTCTCTTTTTTTCTAATTAAAGGGGCCATCCTTTGACTCACTTCTTAAAGAGGCCTATTCGCTGAATGGGCATTACCTCACTCAAAGTGAGAACCTGAAAAGACCTTAGCCTAAAAGGGCCAGGGTCTCCCATTGCATCCTGGGCCATCTTCAGTCATCATGATGAATATCTGGTCACTGGACCCTGATGGTTCTGGAGGAGAAAGTGAGGCTGGTGACTTTGCACTCAAATCAGAGTCAACTACAAGTCATGTCACCATTTCCTTGATGCCATGGTCCTCTTCAAAAATGAAGGACAAACACAACAACAACAACAAGAAAAAAACAACAGAACTCAGAAGGTTTCTGCAAGAAGCATTGTGATTATTTGGTTGGAAGACAGTTATATGGTAGAGTAGCAATGTATAGTAGCTTCATAACGCCTGGGTTAAGTGCCATCTCTGCTACCTAGTAGTTGTGTGACGATGGGCAAGTCATTTTACCAATCCGGGCCTCGGTTTCTCCCTGCAAAGATTGGATTAGATGACCGCCAAGGTCCATTCCAGCCCTATATCCTATGGCCTGGGGATTTGAGTTGGATGATACTCCAGTGTGCAGTTCTCCCACTGTCAGGCCCAACAGGTTTCAGTACCTACCACTTTTCCCGTCTTCATTTCCTTTTTTCTGCTGGTAGTGTTTTTCAGTCTGTATAAGTAACATGTACAAAAATCTATTGAAAATTATAAAACACAATACACATGTATTTTGTACTCAAGATGAATCAGAAAATGTTAGAGACCTTAGGAACCATATAAGACAACACCGTCATCTTGATGAGTGAGGAACTGAGGCAGAGAAAAGTTAAATGCATTTTTCCCCCCAGGTCACGCAGGGGTTAAGTAGAAGAGACAAAATTTGAACCTAGGTCTTCTGACTCTAAATTCAGTGTTCTTTCTTTCATATTGAAATACCCCAAATCCTCTTCCTACAGATGAGAAACCTGAAAAATTAATTGTTGTAGTGATGTCATCTTTATGACCACCATCAGCATCGTCATTATTCAATACAGTTGGCTATTTCATTTGCCATGTCCTACCTTTGAGTCTGAATAGGAAGGCTATTTGAGCCCAGGGCCCATTCTCAGCTCTACTGTTAACTTTCTGCTTGAGGAAAGTTGTGGTACAGTGAAAATACAGCTGGATTTGGGGCTAGAGAGCCCAGTACTACAAGTTACTACCTAGAGGCAGCTAAGTGTCATGGTAGAGACAGTGCTGGACCTGGAGTGAGGAAGGCCTGAGTTCAAATCCTGCATCAGGAACTTACAAGCTATATGAGCCTGGGTAAATTACTTTGACTTCTCTTGACCTCGGTGTCCTCACAGGTAAAATGGAGATAGTAATAACTCTGGCTTCACGGTCATAGTCTTGTTGTGAGGATCTGTGCATCGAGCACTTTGAAAACCTTAATGCACTATGTATTATTGTTATGTATGTGAACTAGGATAAGTTACTCTCTGGGCCTTGATTTCCTTCCCTGTAAAATGAAGAAGGTAGATTAGGTCCTTTTAGCTCTAACTCTATGATCCTCACTGAGCTAGTCAAATGAATAAGGCCCTTTTATCAAATGAGATCTCGTTCAACTTTAGTTTTTGAAGAGGACTGATGACATCATGGGGTGACATCTTGACTTGTGTGTGCACTGGATTTAAGGGAGGCACAAAGTTGTCAGCCTCACGCCTAGTCATCAAAGTCCAGTGGCAAGACAAAGTCAGGGTGATTGGCAATGACCTGGGATGTGGTGCACAACCTCAGCATCTTTGATGTCTAACCAAACTCTATCAAATGAGATAAAGTCTGTGTAAAGGGATGGGGTTTGCCTAGAGACTTCTTGATGAGATGACAGTGCATAAATAAGCTTTTGTTTGTAGGCGTGCATTTGAGGGGCACTGACCCATACAGCATGGGCATGGCCACTGCCACCTTGTTCAGAGAACACGTGGAGCTCCTGATAACTGACTGACTTGGGGTCTACAAGGACAGACTCTTGTCCAAGCAACCACTGCACTCCATGGTCTGTAAAAGCTAGCTGACAGACCAGCTCTCTCTTTCTCTTTTGGATTCCTTCACTGTTTTCCCTTGAGCCTTTCTGCCAAAAGGGTGGAGAGGTGATTGCTCCCTTTTCCTTTCCCTTCCCTACCCCAACCCAACAACTCCTGGCAACTTGCCACAGATGTGCATAGGAGTAAGAGGAGAGCTGATGGACAATCTCTCTGACCACCAGCTTCTTGTGCAGAAGAGGTGGATGTTTTCATCTCCTGGGCACCATGATCTCAGAATCTAGAGGCTTCTAGTTACTAAAGAGAGATTATCAGGTACAGACCTTTGAGTGAGGAACTCCCAAATTCAAGAGTTCCTAAATTCAAAACTTAGAAAATAACCTTCTAGAGGAAAAAGATTTCTTCAACAGCATGCTTCATGGAGAAAGAAGAGAACATCTATAGAGTTCCTGAGCAGTCCTACTTGGAGAATAAAGCCAGCAAGTTATTTAGACAATGCAAGAAAGGGACTTCCTATTGAGAAATCCCCAAAGTATATCTGTTTTCAGGGGGAAGAGTCTAACTACAGGACAATGCTACGGGTCTCAGGGAAGCTGTATGGTTCTAGGAAAAGAGGGATCCACCAGAGTACCTCAAAGGGTTGCCCTGATGGCCATCCCAAATTCCTTTCTCTGTGGAAGGAGCTGATGGACTATTTGAGTGCTGTGTGTGTTTTCTGTAACTGTCGATGGGCTCCTATGAGTCCCTTGCACCTTCTGCATTTTCTGTGGGGTAAAATAAAGGCTGTCCAATGTTCTATTTGCATTTATTTGAGAGTTCGAGAGGTGGGGAATGCTGTTATCCACATTTGGGGAATCCCAGAGAAGAACTGCACTTAAGCTATATTTGGAGGTTTTCACTGGTATAATTCTAGGTGGGAACAATAAACCAAAGAGAGGTACTAATCATCTTGGGGTCAGTCCCACTCCTTGTGAGCCCAGAGTCTTGAGGGACCTTTGGTCTCACATTTAAAGTTCTTTTGAATGCTTAATGTGCCTGTTATTACTATCATCACCATTATCTAACTTTTAAGTATTTTCTTCTGTGCTGGGTGTATTTGTTAGCTGCTTAGGACAGTACAAGGAAGGGGACACTCCTTTGCTTGGATAAGCTAGAGAAAACCATGCTACAGTGGATTCTCCCCATCTCCAAAACCAGAGGATAACAAAAGCTTTAGTATAAGCTAACTAAAGTTCATTCTAGGAGCAGCCAGATGGCTCAGTGGAGTTAGGAAGACTTGAGTTCAAATCGAGCCTCAGACACTTACTAGATGTGTGGCCCTGGGCAGGTCACTTAACTTCTGTTTGCCTTAATCCACTGGAAAAGGAAATGGCAAACCAGTAACTTTGCCAAGAAAACCAAAGAGTTGGACATGACAATGACTGAACCACACCAACATAGTTCATATCACAGGGATTCCCTTTGTCTTTCTCTTCTTGTCTGTTGTGAGTTTTGCCCCAGAAGGGCTGTTGTTAAGGTCTTGGAGGCACTCCCTCCTCCCCCATCCCCCATTCCCACTCTGGGCCTCCTCAGCCCCCACATTTGGAGCCAAATTGACTCATGAACAGCACTGCTGCTCTGTAATTAGCAGACCCTGGTTGCTCAAGACAGACTAGGAGCTCCACCCTTCCTCCAACTGCTCTGAGCTGAAGGAACAGCACTGCTCTGAGGACAGCAAACAATAGAAATTGGACACACCCCATAGCCCCAGGCATCCTGTTTGGCCCTGCTAGGGCTGTACAATGTACCCATGCCATGTGCTATCAAAGATCAGACCCCAGCAGCTGGCAGCCCCAGCTAGGGGTGAGGAGAGCTGTGGGCTGTCTGACAGCCAAGGGACAGAGTAAAAAGTAAAGTGCTTTGCAAATGTTAAAAGTACTATGTAAGTGTGAATAGTGGTTGTTGTCATTATTTTTATCCTTAATCCTCTCTCTCTCTCTCTCTCTCTCTCTCTCTCTCTCTCTCTCTCCCTCCCTCCCTATCTTTCTTTCTGTCTTTCTCTATCTTTCTCTCTCTGTCTCTCTGTCACACACACACACACACACACACACACACACACACACCAGTGGCCTGGGCTTGATTTGAAATCTCTGGGGAAGCATATCTCTCCTGGTCTTCCCTAATGTAAATGAAAGCATATTTATGGCTGCGTAATTCAGGGGCATTGCCAGAGTGTAAGTTCACTTACGCTTTCTTCTCTATGGCTGTGTTGTTTATCATTTCCCGGGGACTTCACCTTGAAGTCCTTTTTCAGTGAGCTTCCTGCTAAAAACAGCAGTGGGCTAGTTCATGCTGCTGTGGTCCCATTTCTTATGAGGGAAAACTGAGTCAGAGGGCTTCTGTTTGGGGTTAGGGGCTCACATCAGTACAGTTGGGAGGTATCAATAGTGATGCGGAAATGAAAGGAAAGAAGAGTGTAAATGAAACATTTAAAAATGCAAAGAAGAGAGTTCAGGAGACACAAAAAACTGGGCACTTGTTATACTAGCATGTTAAATTTAATATACATTTTTTTAAAAATTATTTTACAGAAGTTCACAGTTTCATACAATTGTCTTTTCTGTTCTTGGCATACTGAAATGTTCGTGCTTGTTGAAGTTTGCTAAGTCCGTGATTAAAAAAAAAACTGTCTAAAAAGGAGGAGGTGCACATTCAGACAGATGCTGGATTCATAATCTGTTAGAACTGGCAGATCTTAAAGGTTGTTGAGACCAGGGGTTCTTCATCTTTTTTGTCTTGGACCCATTTAGCATCCTGATGAAGCCAATGGACCCCTTCTCAGATTAAAAAAAAATCATATTTGGAGAAAATGCTAAATTTCAGTTAGAGGTTTGTGAAAATAAAG
>CM053626.1:68876485-68904565 GCA_028646595.1 Phalanger gymnotis | reverse complement strand
TTTTTTTTTTTATTTTTCTGTATACCAGAAGCCCAGGCTAAATAAATAACAAAACTTAGCATTATGGGCATTTGAGCCTTGAGTCTCTGGTGGATGGTGCATTTAGCCTTCTGAGCTGGCCTTCTTCCTGAAAAACTGCCTGTAAATTAAAACCACAAGACAGATTTGTCCTTTCAGATTATGGGCTCATCTATAAATTAGTCTTCTAAACGTTTCTCAGTAGCCCTCAGTTAAATATTTGTATGTAACCATCATATCTCTGTAGTGAATTAATACTGGTAGCCCTTTGCAGGCAGAGACTAGAACTGAAATTAATTAGAGCTTTATGTGTGTGTGTGTGTGTGTGTGTGTGTGTGTGTGTGTGTGTGTGTGTGTATGTATATATACAATTCAGGAAAAGCTAGCCTCCTAATGACAGGGACCTTAAGGAAGAAGGGAATCAGCGTTGGGATTGTAATGCAGCCCTGAAGGGGAATCAACATCACCGCTAGTCAGAGATTGCTTCCCCAAGTGGAATAGCAGGAGTAACTGAAGTTGGAATTGGAAGTCTTAGTAGAACCCACAAAGAAAGCTGGGGCCAGAACTCTGGTGCCTGGAGAGAACTCTGTCCCCTTGCTTTCGTCAGCAGGTCAGGCTGACACACAGGGAGAGACAGAGGTCAAATTTAATTTTGCTTGGTGGCCTTCAGTACTTCATTTCATGTATACCTCAACCCCACAAATGTGTTAAGTAGCTCCTACAAGCAAGGTGTGGGGCTAGGCAGTGGGATTATAAAGATAGAGGCATCATGGAGTCTACTCTCAAGGAACTTATAATCTAAAGGGGACTGGGAGTCAGGAGGAAAACATACACAGATAATTGATATGAACGTGATAAACACAAGGTCCAGGCAAAGTGCTATGAGAAACTTGATACCACCTCCAGGTGAGAGAAGAAAGATCAGAGATTTCATGGAGGAAGCAGGACTTCAGCAGGTGGAGAGAGAGTGGATTCCATTCCTGGAATAAAAAAGAGTGTGAACTCTGTGTGTGTGTGTGTGTGTGTGTGTGTGTGTGTGTGTGTGTGTGTGTGCGTGTGAGCAAAGATGGGAAGGGGCAGTACAGGAACACAAATGAAAGCATATGAAGGGGTGAAATAGCAAAAAAGATTGGAAAATTAGGCTAGACCTAGATTGTGGTGGGCTTTGAATGCAGAATCAGGAGTTTCAACGTTATTTCGTAGACAGTGGGGAGCCACGTACCATCTACTCTCTCCTTCCTTCCCATAAGTGGTCCTTAGGACCCTTGGCTTCTCTGAAGCTTGTGACTCATTCATACTCTTGTCTTTATCACTGGGTCCTAATATTTTTCCTTTAATTGTAACCATTCACTAAGGTTCTATTCCTTGGCCACCTTTTCTCCCTATGTGGTCTCTCCAAGGGCAATCTCATTAACTCCTACAAATTCAACCCTTAACACTATGCAGGTGACTCCTAAATCTGTATCTCCAATCTTGGCTTTCGAGTTCTAGTGGCACATCTCCAACTGAATTCAAGGCAGCTCAGACTGAATGTTCTTCCAGGACCTCAAATTCAAAATAATTGACAGTACTTCTCAACCTTTTGATTCCATGGGCAATTCTGTAAAGCAATTTGTAATAAAGCGGCTAAAATATCCATTCCCTTTCACTTAAAGATTCTATGAAACACATACCTCAAGGAGGTCATTACAAAAAAAAGGTCGTAATATTTATAGCAGTACTTTTTTGTTGGAACAAAAAAGTGGAAACAAAATAAATGTCCATCAATTGGGAATGACTTAACAAATTGTGGTACATAAATATAATGGAATATTATGGTATTGTAATTACTGTATCGTAAGTTCTGTGAGAAATGACAAACATGATGAATATGGAAAAGCTTAGAAAGATTTATATGAACTTATGTAAAGTAAGGAAGCAGAGACAGGAAAACAATACACAAAATGATTACCACAATGTAAATGGAAAGAACCGATAAAACAATCAAAAATGAATGATGTAAAAGTAGAATAAATTTGGCACAAAAGAAAAAATATCAAAAGGCATCTCTTTCGTTTGTAGAAGTGGAAGATCCATGGGTATGAAAGACAGAATACGTTAGATTTTTTTCTATGTATTGATCAGTTTTGCTAAATGTTTTCTCTTCTTCTTTTTCTTTCTTTTTTGAAAAAAGTCCATTATGAGGGATGGCTCTCTGGAAATAGGAAGGGAAGGAATATAGGGGGAAACCTAAGCAATTTGAAATCAAAAGAGATGAATAGAAATATATTTTAAAAGAGATTCTATGGTTATCTATCCTTTTTTTATTTTGAGAAGGAAGGGACTAAGGGCATAGAATATTATATAACAGCCATGGTTGATGATCTAATTTAGTTTCAGACATGTTAAATTTCAAGGGCAAGCCGGTTATCCAGGTAGAGATTCAAAGATTCATAAATCTTGTAACTACTTGGAGATGACCTAGTCCAATAGTCCTCAAAGTATAGTCCAGGGACCCCTGGGAGTCCCTAAGATCTTTTTAAGGAAGGGAGGTACTCAAGCTCAAAACTATTTTTATAATTATATTAGTATGGTATTTGTCTATTAAAATACTTTTCCCTTTTCCAACTACATTGTCTGTAAGATATTTTCCTCATATACTTTAATCAAAACAATATATCACAACAGATTAAATGAAGAAGGAGATATGAGAATCCAGCTGTCCTGCCTTCTATTAAGCTAGGCATTAAAGAAATTTGAAAAAATGTATAAAACAATGCCAATGCCAGCCTTCTCATTAATTTTTTATTTTGGAAAATATAGTTTTTTTGCATTTTAAATGTTATTTATATTGACATGTAATGGAATTTATTGTTATTTTAAATGAATTAAAATAAATATTTTAAATCATCAGTTTTAATTTCAGATGCAATAAAAATTGAATACAAAAACCCCACATAAACAATAACTCTTTGTGCTCCTCCATCCTTTTGTTATTGTTGTTGTGGCAAGGCAATCAGGGTGAAGTCCTCCTTCATTTTTAAGGGTTTAAAGGAGTCCTGAGACCAAAAACTTTGTCAACCATGGATTTCATCTAACCCCTTCACTTTATGTATGAGGATCAGAGATGTCCAAGGCCATATAGCTACTTAGTGGCAGCAGACAGTTGGAAATACAAGACTGACACTCTGGGTAGAAAAGTTGGGAGTTAAAATGAAGATTTGTCAGTCATTTACATAGAGATGATAACTAAAGGTATAAGAGTATCTGAACTCATCAAGGAAGGAGGACATTTGATGGGACTTTATCTTTTGCTCACCTCAACCATCATCAGAGATCTACACCCCGGGAGCATTGTATGATGACTCTCCGAAGAGAGGAATGACAGGTAGTACCAGGATTCACAATTTATCCTTTGCTGCATGTGAATCCTACCATATGCCTTGTTCCTACCATACTCTTAAGTTTGCACTACCTTCCCCACAGAAATGGTATAGATTTGTGGATTTGTTATGGGTTTTTTAGGGGAATGTTTTGTACCAATAATTTTTCCTATGTCATTTTAATAAATGCCTTTTCTAAAAGCTAACTTAGTCTACTGGCTGAATGATAATGAGGAACACACTGGTGGGTTCCTGTGAGCTTCAGTAGTAGCAGGAGCTACTCATAAAGCTAGAACCTGAACTAACAGCTGCCCCCTAGATATCCAACTATCTAATTCCAGTTCAAGTTGGTAAGTAGCTTGGAGGGAATGTTAAATAAACTTAAACATTTTCTTTCTTAGACTTTTAGGCTGATTACTCCAATTGGCTTATTTAAAGTGTCCTCTCCACATTGTATTTTCAACAAAAATATCATATGATGAAGAATCAAGAGAACATAGTTTTAAATGAAATTTAATTAATCGATTAATTAAATAATTTAAAATTAATTAAAACTAATTTAATTTAAATTTAATATTTCAGAATATATCTGATTTAAAATTTATCTGAGATAAGGCATTCTAGCCACTTCCTTTTCTTAGTGGAGCATTTTTAAACTTGATTTTTCCTCTCCGTAGCTGATCTGAGCACAGTGTTTACTGATTATTGTTGGGAACAATGTGCAGAGATGCTCATTTTCAGAGACCAGGATCTAAAGCTGAATCATCAGGTCACAGGAATAAGAAAAGTGATCTCTACCCAGGGCCAATGGAGATGTCTGTACTTTCCACAAATCACCATGTCTGGGAGCTGAGATGAGAGTTAGGATTGAATAGTGGAGATGAGACAGATGGCCAGGTTGAGTTCCACTGGCAGAGCTGTGAGCAGGTCTTGAGGGAGAAGCCCGCGTTTGACCTTTCTGGTTACTGTTCTGGGGAAAAGCAGGGCATTTTAACAGGGCTGCCGGCCTCTCTATGTTCTTTCTGTTCAGACATTTGAGGACCTTTGGCCCTGCATATTCAAAATGCTTTCATTTGTCACAATTGAGATACGCACACATGTTCCCTGGAGATCTAGATGTTATATGACATTCAAACTTGGATGCAGTGAGCCTCATTTTCTTCTCTTTCTTTGTTAAGCACAAAAATCAAATCTGGCTTCAGGATGTCATGAGATCTGATTCCACAGCTGGAATAGCTTTCTCCAGTATTTCTCCAGTAGAGAATCACTCCTCCCCACAAATAATAATGTATAATCAGGTATATAATGAGATATTTACAACTAACTCATTTGCCCTTGGTGGAGACTGAATGTATCCTATGAAACAAATTATTGCTACAAGGGAGAAAAGTCAAAATAAGTATTTTGAAGGAAGGGAAGAGAATGGGCATCCTGATAGAGACATGGCAGTGATAGCTAGAAATGCTTAGCTCTTACTTGAGAGACCATACATCCTGGGATGAGTATTGGATTTAGAAGAAAAACTGGGTTCAATTTCCTGCTCTGCTGACCTGTTACATGTGATGCTAAGGAAGTCACTTTCCCTCTCCAGGCCTCAGTTTCTCCATTTGTAAGAATAATAACTTGTATCGACACAGCATTTAAAGTTTGGAAGCATTGTACTTATTCTATCTCACTTCACCCTTGTTTAATGAAGAGAATGGATGACAGGATTTCTCAGGTCCCTTCCAGTTCTAAATCCCATGACCTATGATTTCAAATTTGAGGTGGGATCCTTTCTAATGATTTCTTATTGTCCCTCACAGCTTGCTTATGAAGGGGATCAGGATTCATATCCCCGTGTCAATGAGACAGAGGTAAAGTTGTCCGAATGAGTGTCAGCAAAAGATACTTCCTTTGATAATTCAGCACATGTGTGATCTGATCAACGTACATATTCTCTTCAGAGGTAGAGATCACACACAGCCCATCTATGCCGTCTGATCCAGGAGGACCCTGGCTCATGTCCTCCAGGAATTCCTTCCCAAGAGGGGTCCATCTAATGTGCCAGAGTCTTCTACTTCTCTTGATCTTTACATGGACACTAATAAGACAGTGGGCTATCCCTGGGGTTATCCTTCTTTCTCTCTACAGGACCGGAAAACCATTTTTTTGGGTCACAACTCTCTCTCTGATCACTCTCTCTTATACCACTTCTGCACAATTCTTGGTTGGTAATAAGTCATAGCCTACTCACATTCATGGGGGCATGCTCTACTATTTTTTCAGATGCCTGGTAACTTTAATGCTTTAGATACTAGTATTCCATGATTCACAGTCATTCAGCGTTGGCAGGTAGCAATAAGTTTTGTTTTTAGGGAGAAAAGAAATTATAATTTCCCAAAAGGAGTTTAGCTTCTTTCTTCCTCTTTTTCAATTCTCGGTCTAGAGTTCACTGTCCTCTCATTATCTATATGCTATGACATATGTATGGGTGCTGATGTATGGGTGAGCTTTATGTGTTGTCCATCCAACTGAATATCATAGTCTGGAAAACAAGACTTTTTTGTCCACTTGGTTTTTCCTGGCTGGATAGTTAAGCTATATGGGTCAAAAGAATAACATACAACCAAACCATTAGAAGTGATATGCTCCAAAGTAGGGCTCAAAATATAATCAGGGTAGCTGTATGGCTCAGGGGGGAGGCCCACAAGTTTCTCTGGGATTAGCATTAACCTGCTGGGTGGGTTGATATGTATACTTCCAGGAGCTAATGTGCAGGGCACATTATCATGGGTGGGATAGTGCATACTCCATAAAAATAAATCCTATACCTGATGGTTCAGTCAAAGAGGGGAGCCAAAGGACTGAATTACTAATATTAGCTTTTATTAGTAAGATTATACCTACTAGAGCCTTTTTGAGGGTATTACAGCTTGTACTTTGCCCCAGGTGGCAACATCAGGAGGGCATGCTTCCCTACCCCCAATGGTAAATTGAGTGCCATTACCAGTCAGAGAAGAGGGAGGTGTTTGGCAAGACTGTGTCTATGATTAGACTATCTTTCCCTAGGCTTGTATGCATTTCTCCAAGGAAATCTTCCCCAAGGGCTGGGATTCCTGTTTACAGCTCTGGTAGCTGGGACACCAGCTAGGAGTTGGAGGTCTGAATATGTCCACAAAGTCTGAAAGTAAGAAGTAGGATCAGGAACATTATAAGGACCCATGGACATCATAAACAGGGCAGAACAACAATAAAAAAGGCAGACAAGCGCTCAAGTCTGATAGCACAGGCAAATGGCATGCTACCAGGGGCCCTGTATTAGGCAGGGTAATATAGTACGATGTGAAGAGTAATGAGTTGGGATAAAGAGTCAGGAGAGTGGGGCTGAAGCCTGGCTCTGCCATGAGCTAGCTGGGTCAATTTGGGCAACTGGCATGCTGTTGGTTTCCTTGTCTATAAAATGAGTAGGCTGGGCTGGATTTCTACAAATAATGATAATACATACTTCCCAAGCTGGTTCTATTAAGACAAAAAAGAATTCTATATTCCATAATCAAAATATCCATAATTCTTTGCTTCTGGCCACATAAGTAGCTGGGAGAGACAAGACATGGCTGTATTTAAACACTCCATCCCCAATGGTGTACAAATAACTCTAAGGATGTGTATGCTGATAGAAAGTCAGTGGGCCGTACCATTTTTATACACGATGGAAAGTCCATATTTAATTATGTTGTCTCCATCTGAGAATGGAGTCTTGTGAAGAACTGAAAAATGAGTGAAGGGTGGAGAAGGCCATTTTTGGTCTCAGGAGTTAGACTGGTGCTCTGATCTATCTCAACTCCATGTTTACGTTTAGCAAGTAGATGCTTGAGCAAGTGAGTTATTTTGACAAAAAAAAAAAAAAAGCTTGGAAATGGAAAAAAAGATTCACTTCTTCAATTCTCACTGCTGTTATTTAGCAATTCCAGAGCATCCTGGATGATGGTGTTTCCTGGTCATTTGAACAGTTCACTTCTTAGAATTAAAAATAAGCACCAAGTTTGCTTTTCTTGGGAACAACAGAGTAGACGGGGCATGCCACATCTCATATTCTGCAAGGCTGTTGCCATCCAACCAGACAGAAGGGGAAGTGACTTCAAAAGCAATAGGAAAACTTGACTTCTTTGTGCATGAGTTTAGACAGAGCATGGTCCAATTTACAGCACTCTGTTCTAAACAGGAAAGATTCCCATTTGTCTCTATTCTGGCTATGCTTCAGTGAATTGGGTTCAGGTCTGAATTCAGTCAATCCTCATTTGGGGCTGTCTTCTAACCAATAAATGCGTTAGCTGCCAGCAAAGAGAGAGTAATGAAGAGCTCTAAGACACAGTGCCTGCCTTCAGGGAATTCACAGTCTTATTAAGAAGACTAGTTTATCAAGTAAGAACAAATTCAAGAAAGTATACACTCGAGTTCTCCTAATACTTACTATGTGAAGGCAAATCGTTTAGCTGCCGCCTCAGCTTCCTAATCTGTACAGTGAGGATGATAATAATAGCACCCTGGCTCCCAGGGTGATTGTAGATAAAATGAAATAATATTTGTGAAGTGCTTTGCAAACCTTAAAGTGCTGCATAAATGCTATTAGTACAATCACCACCACTACCACCACTTCCCCCACTACTGTGACTACTATGATTACTACCACCACCACTACTACTACTACTACTACTACCACCACCACTACTACTACTACTACTACCACTACTACTACTACCACCACTACCTGTGAAGCCTGGAACAAATCCCTTCACCTGTCTAGCCCTTAGTTTGCCCAGCTATAAATGAAAGGTTTGGGGGTCTTAGTCTTGGTTTATGGATAGAATTCAAGGCATCTGGGAACTAGGATGGGGGGTGGTAGTGGAAATGTATCTTTATTTTCACTGAGCTCTAACTGAAAGTTAGCATTTATTTATATTATTTTAAAACATGATTCTGAGGAGGGGTCCATAGACTTCGGTAGACCGCCAAAGGTGTTCCAGACACACAAAAAACGGTAACTCGCTTTAGATTAGATGGTACCGTGGAGAGAGTGCTTGTCCTCCTGAGTTCAAATCTGGCCTCAGACACCTGTGTGACCCTGGGCAAGTCACTTACCCCTGTGTGCCTCAGTTTCCTCATCTGTAAAATGAGCTGGAGAAGGAAATGGCAAACCACTCCAGTATCTCTGCCAAGAGAACCTCACAAGAGGTCGTGACGAGTCAGACAAAACTGAAAAGACTGAACAACAGACTATCAGATGATCTCAAAGGGCCCTTCCTCCCACTAACGCTATGATCATTTGGTCCTAAGTGCCAAAACACATTATGCCAACAAGTGACATAAGAAGACTGGAGGAAGAAGAGAATGATGTGAGCTGGAGTGAGAGAGTGAGATAGAATATAGCCTGGATGGCTTGGAAGTTTATTAATAAAGAATCATGGATTGTTCCCCCGCTCAAAATCTCTCTGGGAAGTCATAATCTGACTCATTTTAGCTCTCCTCTAGAGAATTAGGCTCCATTTCTGCAAATTAATCGGGGCTTCCAATCTGCATTCAAACATAGAATATTTATTCGGAATAGTAATGAACCTAGAAAAGGCTAACATCTAAATCCCTTTAGTGAAGCAATAGGAAACAGTTATCACCCACCTGCTTCTGGATGAGGGCAATTTCTCATTCCCCTCCCCCAGGGGATGATTTAGTCTCACTCCCCCCCAAAACAAAGAACATTAGCTGGGAAAGTCTCAGGGAAATCCCAATAGACTGGGAAACACTGCCGGATGAGTCATAGGACCCTAAATTAGAACTAGAAGGGACCATAGAGGTCATTTAGTCCAATCTCCTCAATTTATGGATGAGGAACTAAGGGAAAGGCTAGATGCCATGTCCTAAGATATAGTGAGATAGCTAGCTAGATGAATGGATGGATGGATGGGCAGGGTGATTAGATAGATAGATAGATAGATAGATAGATAGATAGATAGATAGATAGATAGATAGACAGATAGACAGACAGACAGATAGATAGATATAGACAGACAGACATAGACAGACAGATAGCTAGGCAGACAGAGATAGGTAAACAGATAGGCAGACAGAGATAGAAAGATAGGTAGATAGGTAGACAGACATGTAGACAGAGATAGAAAGAAAGAAAGAAAGAAAGAAAGAAAGAAAGAAAGAAAGAAAGAAAGAAAGAAAGAAAGAAAGAAAGAAAGGAAGGAAGGAAGGAAGGAAGGAAGAAAGAAAGAAAAAGAGAAAGGAAGGAAGAAAGGTAGATAGAGATAGAGATAGATAGATAGATAGATAGATAGATAGATAGATAGATAGATAGATAGATAGATAGACAGATGGATGGAAGGACAGACAGATAGACAGACAGAGATGGAGGAAGAGAGATAGATAGGCAGACAGAGATAGATAAACAGATAGATAGGCAAAGATAAAAAGATATAAAGATAGACAGACAGAGATAAACATAGAGATAGAAAGATAGGAAGAAGGAAAGAAAGAAAGAAAAAAAAGAAAAGAAGAAAGAAAAGAAGGAAGAAGAGAAAGGTAGATAGAGATAAACAGATAGATAGATAGATAGATAGACAGATGGACAGACAGATAGAGATGGAGGAAGAGAGATAGATAGGCAGAGATAAACAGATAGATAGGCAAAGATAAAAAGATATAAAGATAGATAGGCAGACAGAGATAAACATAGAGATAGAAAGATAGGAAGAAGGAAAGAAAGAAAGAAAGAAAGAAAGAAAGAAAGAAAGAAAGAAAGAAAGAAAGAAAGAAAGAAAGAAAGAAAGAAAGAAAGAAAGAAAGAAAGAAAGAGAAGGGAAGAAAGAAAAGAAGGAAGGAAGAAGAGAACGGTAGATAGAGATAGATAGATAGATAGATAAACAGATAGATAGATAGATCACCCAGGCTTACTGGTAAAAACTCACATTTACTGTGTGACCTAACTGTGCACTACCAGGATTCCAGACCAGATCCTGACTCAAAATTAAGCAAAGAATTTCCATTGTACCACTCTGTCCCTATGGCCAGGGGTATTATAGGGACCCTGGAGCTCTATATAAATACCAGTTATTGTTATTGGGTTTTTAATTATCATTATTAGTCTTCAGTCAAATATGCCCACAAGGTGTTTGGGGTAAGGGATGTTTATGTCTTTGAAGTAAATATACCCTTCTAAAATCTAAGTTATATTAAGCAGTTTAAATGGAACTGGAGTGTTTGTTATTCACTGGTACCTAACAGTTGGGGAGAATGTAAACACTGGGGGCTTAAGAAAATGACAATAGAGAAGATATACCTTTGACCCCTCTGGCTTCTAGAACCATAATATAGCCAGTCTGACTCTGGGATGGACACCCAAAGAACAAGAAATGGAGTCTTTTTCTCTATAGGCATCTCCATCCCTGTAGGCTCCCCTCACCCAATGCCCTCCTGCCTCCCTCCACTCACTAACCGAAAGGAGGGGATGGGAAGGAGGGGAAAAGATGGGAAGGCTCAGCCATCTGCCACCTCTCATGCATGCCTGCTACAGAGGTATTTGCCAGACGTGGGATGAGGGATTATAAGAATACAACTTTAAAGGGGAAATCATCTGTCCAGAAAAAAAACATTCTCTATTCCCGGCCCAGTGGTGTGACACCCTTTATATTAGTGCACAATCTAATTTTCCTCATGAGGAGTTCCAAGACGAGGCCAGCCTGGAAAAGAGGTGGTCGCTCACATGATGGGTTTCTATGACAAACGGCATATCCCGCATGTGTACAATGGAAATAAATGCCTTGTGAGACTGACTTCCCCACCCCCTTCCCAGAAGGTTGCTTTTAAAAAAAAAAGAAAAAGAAAAAGGAGGGAGGTTGTTGACAGTGTTCATTGCTCTGCATCGGGGACTGTCGATGTTTTTCCACTATGGAAATTGCTTTGGTTTGTTCCCCAGTCATCCCATCGTCAGACCTATTTTACCTGTATCTTTTATCGTCCGGCTCCTTCTTCAGACCAGACAGATGCTGGCCTTGGAATGCTCCCTGGTGAATGTGGGCCATTGTCTATAGTTGCCAAACCTGTATAACAAGAGGTGTTTTCTCTCAATGCCCGCCTGATCTCCAGCTCCAGTCTGTAAATCCGAAAAGATGACCCACAGGTGTGGTGAGGGAGCCCTGGTGGAAACACTAAGTTCCTTTCAGGCAGAGGGAAATAAACAAGATGTCTTTCCCTGGTTTCTTCTCTCAATGCTCCCACCTGAACTCATCATTTGTTTGTGCTGGAAAAGCTTCCTGCTGCTTTGGAACCTGGCTTCCCTCCCACCTGGGCCTGAGAGGTAAGAAGCTGCTGACCTACGAGCTGCCAAGAATCATGACAGGTGGAGCAAGGAGCTGGCCGGCTGGCTGAGACAAGTCCTCCCAAAGGAGTTCTCCTGGGAGCATTTGGACTGCTTCAATGGTCTCAGATCCAATTTTTTGTTTGAGGAGCCATCTTTGACAACAAACGCATCCACATTTGGGGGGTTGGGGGTTCACTTTGTAGCCTGGGCTCCAGGGGCACAGTCCATTCCTGTATATGTGGATATTTTGGACTTCAAAATGCAACACAGATAGCACGCCTAGGCTTTCAATCCCATTAACTGTATAGGTGCCATAAATTATAACCCCTGAGGACTTCTGGGCGGCTTCTTGATCCAGAGGACTGGACATCATTAGGACCAGAGGCCTCCTCCTTCACTGGGATGAGCCTGGACCTCTGTGTTGTGGTCTCTTCCATTCCCTTCAGCAGTTTTAATTACCTCCACATGCAAACCCAGAGAACTAGAGGGGTGGGGATGGTGAAAACACACAATCCCTTAGTTTGGCCACTCAGGGTTTTTCCTTATATGTGTCCAAAGGGTCAAGTAGAAACTGGTATGGGAACATATCTCCAGCTCTCCCTCCCACCGTAGACAGCTCAGAGAAGAGGTGAACTTACCCTATAAAAATGCCTCAGGCTTTTTTTGGTGGCATACATAGACAACATGCCTGCAAGTTGTCCCCTCCCTCTACATTTAGAAACAAGAAAGCAAGTATTGATTCAACTTTGGGGATGGGGACCGCCCTTGGCTATGGCCAAGAGTTCATCAGCACAGATAGAAATGAGGATGTGTGCACCCTCATACCATGCCCAGAGTCCTCTGGACATGGGAGTCATGATAAAGGAAAGAGGAAACAGAAGAAGTGGGTTCAAATCCCACCTCTGACACTTACTGTCTGTGATTTTGGGCAAGCCACTTAACTTTAGTGTGATAACAACAGTTAGAATTTTTATAGCACTTTAATACTGGAGATATGCTTTACACAGATTATCTCATTTGATGTTGACAGCAACCCTGGGAGGCAGTTTTATCTCTATTTTATAGATGAGGAGTCTGAAGCAAACAAGTTAAGTGACTGGCCCAAGATCACAAAACTAGTCAACATCTAAAGTAGGATTTGAATTCAGGTCTTCCTGACTTCAAGTCCAGTGCATTTGAAAACATGAATCTGAGAAGGACCCCATAGTGTATATAAGTATATGCTGACATACACTATACAGTATACACTGATATACAATGGTGTATATACTTATATACTTCTTATATACTTATATACACTATATACCTAGCTGTCTGTAAAATTAGCAGGTTGGATTAGATGCCTTAGGTCTTTTAGGAGGCAACTAGGTAACACAGTGGATAGAATGCTGGATTTGAGTTCAGTGAAAGACCTGAGTTCACATCTGGCCTCAGACACTTACTATGTGATTCTGGACAAGTTACTTAGCCTCTGCCTCATTTTCTTCAACTGTAAAATGGGTATAATATGAATACCTACCTCCCAGGATTGTTGTAGATAAAATAAGGTAATATTTGTAAAGTACTTAACACAGTGCCTGGCACATGGTAGATATTTAATAAATACATTTCTTTTCTTTCCTCTCTTTCCTTTCTTTCCTTCCCTTCCTTCCGTCCTTCCTTCCTTCCTTGCTTCCTTCCTTCTCTAAATCTATGACTCTATGAACCTTCGTGGGACAAGAACAGTGTCTGCATTACAAAACTAAGTGCAGTAGAACATGTTTTGGTTACCCCCTGCCCATGGGGTGATAATTGTACTTCAGAGGAACCATCTGAATTCAACTGATAACAAAGTGCAGAATCACAGGACTCTCTGACATCCAGGAACAATGGGATGGTTTTGTTTTTGTTCTTGTTTTTTTTCTTTATATTCCTGGCGCCTAGTGGAATGCATGGTATACAATAGGCACCTAATAAACGTTGTTGGCTTTAATCCCTACCCATCTAGGAAGCACTCCCTTTTGAGTTGCAAAGATTTACCTGCAGCCAGATGTCATAAGTGGTTTGGGGAGTCCAGTGCTGGGAGCTATGAGGAAGAGGCACCACCTGCTAGTGAACAAGTCTTAGGGATCAAAAAGCATTTATTACTCCATGCTGAGCACTGCCCTAAGCAATGAAGATACAAATATAAACAATCAGAAAAACAGTTCCTGCCCTCAAGGAGCTTCCTCTAATGGGAAAAGAACACCTAAAAGAGACCTGAAAGGGGGTTAGGAAAAGGGTTCTGTGATGGAGAAACAAGTCCAGATAGTCAGGATCAAGGTCCAGAAAGGAAAGAAGGAGCAAATACGTGTGGCTAGGGGGCTTCTCCTTCAAATGGAGGATCTGGGAGCACGGAACATATGCCCATATCCATGAGCAATGGGACAGATTACATGTTCAGGAAAGGATGAAGGTGCTGGAGGACATTTATTAAATGACCTTCCTTTACACTATGAATTAGACATTTTTTTTGTTGACTCCCTTTGGCAGATAGTCTAGAGAAGCCTATGGGGCTCCTTCTAAGAAAAATGTTTTCAAATACACAAAATAAAATACAAAGAAGTACAAAAACCCCCAATTATATTGAAATACAACCATCAAAATATTTTCTAAAATCAAGTTTAGACCTCAGATTAAGAGGCCTTGCTTTTACAGAATGAATGGAATTCATTAGGAAGATTATATATACATACACATATATATGTACACACACATATATACATATACATTGTGTATGTATGTATACATGTATATACACATATATTGTATATGTATATATGTGTATGTGTATACATGTATACACACATACATATATCACATATGTATATATGTACATGTGCATATATATGCATATGTATGTACATGTGTGTGTATGATTCAAGACACGATGAGGAGAAAGGTGAGCATAATAGGAATATTAAAAAAATTAGACAAAGGACCTTTGTTTTTTCTTCCCCCAGTTTTCAACCTTGATTTTTTAATTGCCTATGGTTGAAAATCAGTCAAGCTATGTTTCTCAGCATGGTTTTCAATCCCATAACACAAACTCCTCATAAATAGGAAGAGACGGTCTTAGCGAAGCAAGTTTTTTGTGGATACCGATGTTTATCATTTGTGTCTTTGTTTCTTCAACAAAGTACCCGGAATAAAGTGGGCATTTACCAAATGCTTGTGGAATTACATTGAACGAGCCAAATTCAATAAGGGAAGGTAGTGCCCCTTGCTGTCAGGGTGGCCACAAGTAAGTCACCTCAACATGTAATGTTGCTGCTTTCTCTTCTGTAAGATGAGAAGGCCAGACTAGATAATGTCCGTGGCCTCCTCCAGATCAAAAGGCCCCTGAACTCCACTGCTAATTCTGTTTGCTCGAGTGTCTAAGAGCCAGCTGCCCAGCTTCACGTGTCTTTGTACCGCCCTTTGGAACATCGGTCTTATCATGGTGCTGAATTTGATTATATAGAATAAAAAATTAAATAAGAAAAATCTCTGAATCTTATGGCTATAAAAGGATGACAATGTCTGCCAGGGTACAGACATGACCTGGTGAGTGTCAATGAGGGCAACTATGCTTGGATAATGGTCAGAGGCTAGAATAAATTCTATCCTCAGTCCTTCATTCCTCTTCAACCCCACTCATTCTTCTAGAAGAAGAAAGAGGAAAAAGAGAGGGGAGAGATAAGAAAAGGAATACAGTTTCTCAGCCCCTTCCCCTGGTTGACAAGGTAGGGTACTAGGAAGAACTTCAGGAGACAATGCATCCCTGTCCTGGCTGTTCCACTAACCAGAGTTGGGGAACCTATGGCCTTCTAAGTCCTCAGGTACAGCCTTTTGACCGAGTCCAAGTTTTACAGAATAAATCTTTTTATTAAGGGGATTTGTTCTGTGAAGTTTGGATTCAGTCAAAGGGCCACACTTGAGGACCTACAGAGCCACATGTAGCCTCGAGGCCATCGGTTCCCCACCCATGAACTAGGCTATGCCCTTGGAAAAAGTCCCATCACCCAGCTTCTGTTTTTTCAACTATAAAATCAAAGAATTGGACTATATGACTGTCAGAGTTCATTCTGGTTATAAAATGCTATGATAATATATATATATATATATGTATATATATATATATATAAAATTCTGTAGTTCCTCTCTACTGTACACTTGGCCTTGTCTACATCCCCAGAATATGCTCATAAGTAGATTACATTAATTCTTTTGGCTTATTTTCAAAGGTGTTTTTTTTCTTGGCTTTGCATCCTTTACATTGCATTCAATAAGTATTTAAAGGATACCTACTCTCTAGCACTGCTTGGCCTCTACCTGAAGGAGAACAATGAAAGAGGAAAAGGTCCCACATATACAAAAGTATTTATAGCACCTCTTTTTGTGATGGCAAAGGACTAGAAACTAAGAGGGCACTCATCAACAGTAGAATGGCCAAAAAAATTGTGGCATATAACTATAATGCAATGTTATTGTGCTGTAAGAAATGGAGAAAGGGACGTTGCAGAGAAACCTGAGAAGACTGGGATGGACAGATGCAGGTTGAGATAAACAGACTAGAAGAAAAACATCTATTGTAATAGCAACATTGTAAAAATGAACCATTTTGACATACTTAAAAACTCTGATCAATTCAGTGAATAATTATGATTCTGCCTGATAAAGCATGCCACTCACCTGCCGAGAGAGGAGTGATAGGCTCAGAGTGCAAAAAGAAATACACGTTTTTGGCTGTGATCAATATGAGAATTTGTTTTGCTTGACTACCTTACTGTTACAAGCACTTTTTTTCTTTTGTTTTCCCCAAGGGAGAGGGAAGGGAAAAAATGCTTTATAATGGAAAAAAATTAACTATAAAAATAGATTATCTACTCTGTGACAACACCGTGGTAAGCCTTCTCAAGAAGGTCATCATCTTCTTGGAAGTCAATAAATGAAGAGGCATGAGAGTGAAGTGCTGTAATAGAAAGCCCAGTAATTCACTAAGCCAAAAAGTTTAGGAGGCTGATGGAAACAGTCAAGTTCAGAAAGTTTTAGAGGAAAGGTAAATTTATTTGGGTACACAGAATCAAAGTATTTTAGAGGGACAGCTAGGTGGCACAATGAGTAGAGCACCGGGCCCTGGAGTCGGGAGGACCTGAGTTCAAATCTGGCCTCAGACACTTGACACGTGTACTAGCTGTGTGACCTTGGGCAAGGCACTTAACCCAAATTGCCCTGCCAAAAAAAAAACAAAAAGGTATTTCAGAGCTGGAAGGGACTCTAGAACCTTTATACCTTGCAGGTTACAAAGTGTTGAGTTATAGGGAAAGGAAGAAGGGGCTTTTTTTGGCTATATGAAAATCACAACACATGAACTTTACCAATTTGTAAATCTGGTCCTGTAAATCATGCTTCCATAGACCTATTGTGGTATGTTCAAGAGACCTAGTTTCTAGTCTTGATTCAACTGGTGATATTTGCATGAAAATATTATCTACTTTACCTTACACGGGATTGTTGTGAAGGTGAAAGATGACAGATGGGAAAGTACTTTGAAAAATAAAAGTATGTTATAATTTTACAAGTTCGAGGTATTCAAATCTAAGGCAGCTCAGAAGGCTGGATTTTTGTCATCAGTCTCTTTTCAAACCTTTTCCCATACCCTGCCTTGTGGCAAATTGCCCTCACAATTATTCTCTCTCCTTCTAATCTTCAATCTCTCCCAAACTAATTATCCATCCTTGCAAACATGCCCAGGATCTCTCCCTCCTCCCCTCCCCCACCTCAAAAATTCTCCCTAGATCCTATCATCTCCTCAAGCTATTCCATATTTCTCCTCCTTTTACAGCTAAACTTCTAGAAAAACCTATCTATACTCATTCCTTTCACATCTTCTGCTATCGATCACTTCTCAATTCCTTGTAGTATGATTTTTCACCTTTCCACTCAACTGAAATTGTTCTGCAGTTTTCACAGCTCTCTTAACTGCCAAATCTCACCACAGCTTTCTCACTCCTCATTCTTCTTGACCACTCTGCAGCTTTTGACATTCTTGATTACACTCTCCTCCTAGAAATCTCTCCACTAAAATAAAATAAAATAAAATAAAATAAAATAAAATAAAGTAAAATAAACTATTTTCTCTTGTCTTTCCTTATACTTGTTTGACTCAGTCTCTTCTGTCGAATCATCATCTATATCCTGCTCCCTAACCGCAGGTATACGCCAAGATTCTGTTCTGAACCTTCTTCTTTCTCTACACTCTCTTGGTAGCCTTATCAGTTACGAGGGGCTTCATCATCACATCTACTGAATGGACTCCGGTCTATATATCCAGTCCCGGTCTCTCTCCTGCACTCTAGTTCCACATGAGACTAGGACACACGTGTCCCTTAGGCACATCAAACTGAACTTAATTTTTCTTTCCAAAATCCAATCTCCTCTGAACTTTCTATTTCTACTGAAGTTCCAACAATCCTTCTGATCATTCAAGGTTGCAATTTCAGAGACATCCTTTACTCCTCACTCTGAATAGCTGACCCTTTATTTGCCCACTCACATGGTCTACCCCTCCAGTACAATATGCCTTATCTGGAGTACTGCAACTGCTCCCTTCTTAGACTTCTTGCTTCAAATCTTTCCCCTTTCAAATGCAACTTCTCTACAACGGGCAAAGCAACATTTCTGAAGTGCTGGCCTGAAGACGTTGCTCCTCTAATCAATAAATTCTCATGGCTCTGTTACCTAAATTTGGGACAAAACACATACTACTACTGAGTTTGGTGTTTAAAGCCCTTCCCAACTTGGTTTTAACCTAATCTTCCAGGATTAAGCATTATTTTTCTTTCAGGCATTTGCCGGTCTAGAGAAAGTGGCTTTCTTGATGCTCTTCACATGTGACATTCTATCTAGCTTCCACATCCCTGCACATGGCATCCCTTCGCTATGTCTGGAATGCACCCTCTCTTCACCATGATTATTTAGAATTTCCTGGTTTCCTTCAAAGATCAGTTGAAATACTATCTTATGAGTTCTCCTTCGATTCCTTCCCCTTTCGCAAGTGCATCATCTCCCCTCTAAAGAACTGCCTGGCACTTATTTGTGTATTTGGGAGGCAGTATGGAGTAGGTGATAAAACATTGGACTTGCAATCGGGAAGACACAAATTCCAATTCTGACTCAAAGACTTATCAGCTGTGTGACTGAGATGCTTGTAAAATAGGTATATTATCTGCAGCCCTTAATTCACAAATTTGTTTTAAGGCTCAAGCGAGTTGGTTTATAAAAGTGCTTTGCTTACCTTTAAGGGCCATGTATGTGTCAGTTATTAGCTATTATTACAGTTCTCTTCTGATAGAACATAAGCTCCTTGAGAGGAGGGGCTTTTTTGGGTCCCCTTTGTAGCCTAGCATAGTGCCTGGCAGATAGGAGGTACTCCAATGCTTGTTGGTTGAGAGCTTGTCAGCAGTACCTTCAGCTGGGGTATGGGTGCTGGGGAGACTGGAGGAAAAGGTTAGGAGTCTGATCCTCCTCTTATAACAGAACCTTTGATGGGGAGATGTTTCCCCATGTTGAGTTCTGTCTTCCTAGTAGGTATCCTAATATTGCCTGAGGCCAATGCCCCAGCATAGTCACTGTGAGGAGCCTTCTGAGGACCACCACCAATCTGCTCCCTGTGCCCTTGGTGTCCATGTGGGAATCACAATCAGTTCTAATAATGTCCAGGCAAACTGGGCTAAAGGTGGCAGAAGGGAAGAAAGTGACCGGCCTCTTTGCCTAACTCTTGACCCTTTCAAGTCACAACCAAATAGACAGTGAACACCACTCATTTAGTACCTACTGTGCACCAGGCACTGTGTTAGAGCAGGCACCATGGTAATAGAGGGCATTTGGGTAACAGCTGGGTGGCACATTGGATAGAACAATGGGTCTGGAGAAAGGAAGACTCGTCTTCTTGAGTTCAAATCTGTCCTCAGGTGCATATTAGTTGTGTGACCCTGGGCAAGTCACTTAACCTTGTTTGCCTCAGTTTCTTCATCTGCAAAATGAGCTGGAGAAGGACATGACAAACCACCCTAGGATCTTTGCCAAGAAAATCTCAAATGGGGTCAGCAAGAGTTGGACACACCTGAAATGACTGAACAACAATCAATAACAAACATGTTAGGACGTGTAAAACCAGAGATAAGCACGGAAAGAGCCTTGGCTTTGCAGTTGAGTGACCTCTTTTGGATCTATCTCTGGCACTTCAATAGAGGTGTAACCCTGTCCTTCTATTACTCTAATCCTTGGTTTCCTCAGTAAAATCAGGACACAGGATAAGTGTGGTGCTCACTTAATAAACCTTAAAGTGCTATGTAAATGTCTGCTATTTTTATTATTCATCCTAGGCACTGAGGGCAGATTAGATAACACAAGTCTTACATTCTGTAGAGTTTATAGTCTACGGAGTTAGCCAGAAGGGCTCGATACAGAAATGATGCATCCTATACAAAAGCCTGACCCATGGTAGTGGTTGCAGATGATTTCATGTTTAGTTTACATAGTGTGCCAGAGTGCTTAATGGTAGTGAAGTGATGACTAGCTGAGGTAAACTGAGGTAAACTGAAGAGCTGGGGAATGGGTTCTTTGCTGAAGGATGAATCCTCTTCTCAGCAGTACCAGACCGACCACTAGCTGAGGCAGGGGGTCACCCTGTGTGCAGGGTAAGAATCTTTTGACTACCCTGTTCCCCCACTCTACACTCTACTCCTCAACACAGAGGCAAGTTAGAGAGGAGAAACATTTAGGGAGGAAAAGAAACAAAGGAAGGTGAATATGTTAACATATTCATAACATAATATGATACAAAGACTTCTCCTGGATGAGCCCTTCTGTGAAGGCATCTAAGTACCACCTGGTTCCCTATGGCTCTCTGCCCCAGATAAATGACTGTTTTCAGAATTTGTGGCAGTGGCATCCATGGCAAGGAGAATATAGCAGTCATGACAATGGGAAGTATTACTGGAAAGTGGACCACTGCGCGAACATGTAGAAGATGCTGCCAGTCACAGCCAGGCAGGAAGCACATACAGAGGGTGCCCCTCCAGCATCTTAAGGCTTTTCTTGATGTTTGAAATGGAAAACACATTCTAAAACCTTTTGGACTTTGGCTTACTATATTTTCTTTCCTTAATAAAATTTGCCTTTAATATGTTATGACCAGCAAGTGGGGAATTGGCATCAAGTGTTTGGGTTGTCCGGTGGGGAGATTTGCCCAGATTTCTAAACGGGGGCTTTATTTAACACAACAAAGCATAATTACCATTTCCACTCCCCCAAGATATAAGTTGAATCCTTCGTATCACAAGGGCGCTGAAATTACAATTCTATAACACATGGGTCAGAGTGAGATGGTGGTATTTGGATCATATATAATTCACCTAAATGCCTATTTACGGAAACCTAAGACTATAGGTCATTCGTTCCAGCCATATGGGGCTGTCTTTGTAGGTCTTTGATTTCTCTACCATAGCGATACAGGTACCTTTTCTTTACCTCTTTCCAAACTTGGATCAAGACCCAACCATACCTTGGGTAGCTAGATGGTGCAGTGGACAGAGTGCCAGATCGTGAGGAAACTGCCTCAGACCCTGGGCAAATCACTTAACCTCTGATTCAATTTTCCCATACCTAAAAAGGGGCAGGGTTGTTGTGCAGATCTAATAAGATATTTACACCTGGCACACAGTGCTTTATAAATGTCAGCCACTATTATTACCTATATTTATATTATATGCCTATGTATTTATTTTGTTTACATCCTGTATATTTTATTTCATATACTTATAATTTTATATTGATATTATATACCTATGTAGGTATATATGTATACGCACCTGACTCTACTTAGTGCCTCAGCACCAAGACATTCATCTTGTTAAAGTTCTTTAGTTGTTTCTATTTCTTGAGTTTCCTCCCATTGGCCTGATTGATAGCTCTATGCACACAGTGGGGCTATTCTACATCGATGATACATAGCATGTGGGTTTTCACAGACTTTTCTTTTACTCATCTATTAGCTCTCCGAATTACTGAGATTCTCGTTTTCCATAATGAAAGCTTCTGAGTGAAGTAGCCTGGGTTTAAATCTGCTACCTTTCCTCGCCCCAGTTTCCCTACGTGTATGGTGAAGGATCGTGGATGTAAGCTTCAGTGCAAAGCCAAGTGGGGTTTTGTGACTTCTCACTTTACTTTCACCAGTGAACTGTTTTCCCCCATTCTATGGAGTCTATGGAAAGGCTGGTCACCATGTACGGTGAAGGTCTGGCTCCAGAAAAGCAAACAGAAGGTTCTGAAAATAGATTTAAACTGTTCTGTAACAGATAACCAACAGTTCAATTCAATAAACGCTTATTAGGGGCATAGCGTGTTAGGCCCTGGGTTTATGAAAGCCCTTTCACTTAACTATAATCCCATGGGAGAGGTAAGCTGAACATAGATAACTTGATGTAGTTATTCTAATTTTCATTCTAGAAAGGCAGTATTAGTTGGAAGGAGTGCTAACATTACAGTCAGGAAGACCCGAGTTCTAGTCCTCACTCTGACATACACTATTTTGTTTGCCTGACCATGGACAGATCCCTTCAACCTCTTAGAGCTCTAGGCAGTCACAGCCAAGTCATCACTGCCCTAATAGCTGGAGAGGGAGTGTCTACGCTGGCCAATTCCCCTACTGACACAATCACAAGTCTAGAAGCTCTTACTTCCCTTTATCACCTCACTCTTCAGAAAAAAAAAATACAAAAAGAGGTCCAAGATAAAATGAGATTTAAATGAAGATCCTTTCACTGATGTGTAATCTTTCCTCTTTAAAATCTTGCTGCTTCTCGTGGTTCAAACTTATACCTGACAGGGTACCCATTACTCTCCCTAGCTGAGACACAACTGAAATGGTTGCCTCCTAGGCTTTTACTTCTTTATTAAAGCAGAAATGCTTTACTGGCCCCATTCTGAGACATCTTTCTCCCTTGTGAATCATTCATCATAAAATAAAAACATCCTTGGTAGTAGTACCAAATGTTAAGGTAGCTTTGAGAAAAGTCCAGTCTTGGCTTTATTCCTGATTTGAAAAAAAAAAAAAAAAGAACTACCCAGAGCCATACCAAACTGTGCCTTTCATATTAGATCTGTGAGGAATAAATAAATTGCTATGCATTTTACCCACATCATTCTCAGTCCAAGATGAAATGTAACATAAAGTTAAGCTTAAGAGAAACCAAGCAAGCCCAGAGATCATAGAATTCTACAATTTTACAGCTGGAAGGAACATTAGATATCATCTAGCCCAATTCCCTTCCTTTTACATATAAGCAAGCTGATATTTATATAGTAAGTGGAGAATAAAACATAAAAAGCCTAAAACCTGAAATAATCCCCAAGGCTGATAGCGAAATTCTCTATATTACTTTGGTTCCCCTCAAGGTGTACTTATTCTGTCTTGCTTCATTCTCATCAATATACAATTTGCTGTTTCCAACTGCCCATGGCCATAAAGGAGTCTGATCTAGATTTTAATTTGACCTTCTGAAACCTTCAGACCTAAGTGATTTCCCTCAAAACTAGTAAGCAAAATAAAGCAATGGAAAAAGTAGGGTCCAAAATCTGATTCATTTAAAAATTAAATTTATAATTGGTTCTGGCACTGCATATTTTTCCCACTTGCCATGTGGGGAAATGTCTGAGGGAAAAAAGATTCCCTCTAAAAAGAGAAATTTCTTTGAAAAAAATTAAAGATTCAAATCACTAAATCATAAACACTGATTATTAACACAATATATGCAGGTTTTCATTGTAAACATTTAAAAATTCCTTGTTTCTCCTTTGATCACAGGCATGTACCGCCAACAAATGATGTCAGACACCCAATGCTAATACAGCATATTCCATTCCCCTTATCAAGTGTGATAATCAATTATAAACTAAAACAAACTTCAGACATGAAGCCCTACTAAAGGACTGCACATAAGTAGTAAAAGTACTTAGAAACTATGATCTTAGAAACAACACACATAAGTGTTAACTGTCAAACCAGCAACATGTTTGAAAACTGGCAAGTCAGTCTTTGTTTTGCTTTGGTTTTTAGCATTGGTGGGGTTGGCTGATTTTTAAATGCCACTTATTTTTAGATGAACTTTTTCTGCACAACTTTTGTGAATAATTTTTATGAGATCAAAACTTAGCAATTTTAAACTTCAACATAAAGTGTTTTGGGGAAAAAAACCCCTTATTTTTCTAAGTTGAATTTCTATGGACCTGCTCCAAACAAGTATTTTGTTAGGCCTCTAAAGCTAACTTGCAGTGTGTGCTCTGGGCTATGTCAATTAAGTGAATGTTAATTTCAATAATGCGGTATCTAAGAGTCATATTCCACACTCTAAATCAAGTTGGTTTTATATTTGTAATAATAAAAAGGTCTAAAGAATTCTACTATATAATAAAGCATAAGGTACTTTTTCCCCCCACCATTTCAGGCATGCAGAGGGCACAGCGTTTTGAAAATCCCTGCACATCGCAGTTCTGTTGTGGTGGGTGTCTACCAAAAGCATAAAAAGGAAGGTATTTCTAAACAAATGCTAGGGAGCACGCGATTGCTGTACAGGCATTCATTCTGAAAATAAAAGCATTTCTGACTTCACTTAAAGCATGACAAAAATAGAATACAATTCACCCATTTAGATGTATTCTTAAAAAAATGAACTCTGGCAAAGAAGGCTAGGCGGTTATCTTCATTTTTTCCGGCGTCTAGACAGCGTCGAGGCATTACCCCCCTCCTCCACCATCTCCCCTCTTTCGACCCTCATCGAGCAGAGAAGGCAAGCAGAAAGCATAAGCCTTCTTTCCAGGCTCCAAGCTCCGCTGGGACGCTGCCCAGCTCGGGAATGCCCGAATCCACGTGAGGGGGCGGGGCTTGTTGCCGGGCGACCGCCTCCGCCCGGAGCTGCTTAGGCAGCCGCGGCTCCAGGTGCCCTCCCATCTCCCGTCTCGGAGCCGCTCATTGGCTCTAACCTTTCCAAACGGAGGACTTTGCGCCTCCACATTTGAGTAAACTTTGGTTCCAAGCTTTTCTGTTCCTACAACAGGAGAGGGCCGAGAGGGGCCCGCGGCTTTCCCAACTTCCTTCAAGCTCTCTCTCTGCCCTGCCCCCCCTCGGTCTCACCTAGCAAAACATGGGGGAGGGGGGGAACCTTTGCACTTTACTCTTTTCTGGGGGGGGGAGGCGGGGCGCCTCAGTCCCCAAGTTAAACCTTCGATGCGGAAACACTGGTTTATCAACATCGTATATGCTTTATTGAAAGTTGACAAGCGCCACAGTTAAATACAGGGACCGGTTACAACTGTTTAGAGAACATGCACAGAACTAATATACAGGGATGCGCAGAGACCCGGGCTGGCGGATGACCTCTCAGCCGGGCTCAGTCACGTTGGGGACGTCTTCACTGTCTCAACCAACAACTTCTGTGAACGGGGGTGGGCGTCAACACTAATCAAGCAGCCGGGGTTTCAGAAATGACACAACGGCATCAACCTCCTAACTCCGAACATGGCTGGGTGCACTTTTCTTCGTGTAGCGTTTTATATAATATATATAATATATAAAAAAGACTATCCAAACGCCAGGTCAGCCAGCGAACAACTAAACCTCAATCTGTACAGCCTAGGCTCCTATTTTACAAAGTACTTACACTACGTACACAAATATACACGAGGCAAACACCCTTCATCGCCAACGCACCTAGGCCCCGGCTCCCTGTCGCCCGTCCCGGGCGGCGCCGCGCCGCAGGCCCTCCTCTCTCTCCCCTCGGGCTGCTGGCGGCGGGGGGAGTCCGCGGGGCGGGCACGGGTCTCGGAGGCGGCCGTGTCACGGTCCTTGGGCTTCCCGCCCCGCCGTGAACCGTCTCGCGGGGGTCGGGGGGCGCCGGGGACCGCACCGACCTAACGAGTTTCTTCAAGCCAAAAGCGGATGAGGGTTCTAATACTGGAAAGGAAAGCGTAACGGTGTCTCGGTCGGCGTCCCGCGTGTCCGGGGCGGGGCGCGCCATGAAATGGAGGACCCGCGCAGGCGCCCGCCTGCTAGTCCGTCTCCTGCTCGCATCAGTCCGGGGGGCTCCGGCCCGTCGGGAGCGGCCATGGCACGCTACGCCGAGGGTCCGGAGCCCTGGGACGCCGGCTGGGCCGGGGGCTGCGTCGTGCCCTGGGGCTGCGAGGTGGCCGGGGGCGAGCCGGTCTGCAGCTGGGCCTGGAACTGCGCGAGCTGCTCGGGGCTGGCCAGGGTCTTGAGCAGGGTGTTCTCCTGCTCCAGCTGCGAGTTCTTCTCGATCAGCTCTTTGATCTGCTCCTTGAGGACTTCCACCTCCTCTCTGACCGCGTACATCAAATGGCTTTTCACCAGGTCCTGCAACAAAGAACAAAGTCTCGCGTTCGGGGGTTGCGGGGGCTCGCCTGGCCAGGCCCGCCCGTCCCCCGTGGGCGACCCGCTTCGTGCACCCACCGGCCGAAAGCCGGGGGGAGGGAGGGCTCCGGCCAGGAGGTCCCGGCGCCGGCCCGCCCCGCCCCCAGCCTCGCGCCGCCTCCGCCGAGCGAGCGCCGGCTGCAGCTAGTTCCTACAGAGCGTGTTGCCGCATTTCCCTCCCCGCCTCCCTCCCGTTTCGTGACTGGGCCTGACGTCACAGAAACCTGGGCAGATCTCGGAGCCAATGGGAGCACGAGATATTTATAGCTCCGAATTAAAGGTTCCGAGTTTGCCTAGCAACAGTGGGCAGAGAATCCCGTGAGAAGAGCCACAGGCGCTGCTCCAATAACAAAGAACAGCCAAGGCGGAAATAAAAAATAGGAAAAAAATCGGGCACGGGCTCGGAAACCCAAACTTTTCTCGGATGGCCGCGGAGGGAGCGGGGGCCTGGAACTGGGGTCCGCTTCTCTTCAGAAGCACGAGTACCCTGCAGACCACAAGACAGCGGGCCGATAAAGGGACCCCGCTCCGGCCTCGCTGGAGATGCTCCCGACTGCCGAAGGAGGGGGCCGGCAATGTACAGAATGCACGCCCCGGCGCGGGCCTTATCCTCCTTCCGTCCTAGTACAACCTCACGTTATGTAAAAGCCTTACATAAAGCAAGGAGCCGAGGGCCCTGGCTCCATCCGCACAGGGGACTTTGGGGGCAAAACGGGGATATTCTTTGCATTTTAAATCGTTTGCCACGCCACCGTGAAAAAATGATGCACCCATTCAACCCCAAGACCTCTCGTTTCTAATGGAGTTTCTCATATTTTAAAAACCATTTTGGACTGCCCTTATACTAATCAGTACATTACATACCATAGCTTGTTCGATTTTGTTGTCAATAGCGACCACACTTGCACCAGAAGAGCTAGAGAAAGAAAAAAAAAACCATCAGTAACTGAATTATTTTGAAATACCACACAAAAATATCTCACTATTCCACGATACTCATTATCTCAACTCTTTTCTAAGATTTTTCCATAAAGTGCAATGCAACAACAATCTCTTTCCTCCTCCTCGGTATCCCAACATTTCCCTTTTACTAAACCACAAAGAGCTAAATTACATAATGCAGGGAAAGTCAGGTCCCCGAAATTAAAGACCTGAGAAGGCCATTTAAAAATGCTCAAAAAGCAACCTAGATATATGTCACTGCAGTTCTCAGCATCCTCCAATGCAATGGACAAAGGAATCGGCACTGAAAACGTTCACCTGCATTATTACGGGCAATTCGCTGGTAAACTATAAAGATTCTATCAGAGTCAACATTTACCTGCTGTCAAGTCTCACAGAGGCGTTTTCAGTGCCCAGTAAAGACGACAAGAAAGAGATCGAGAAATGTCTTAGTTGATAAACTCCTAGATCCATTGCCACTGGTCTACACCATTGGGCTTTCATGCAATTGCAGCCAAAAAAAAACCCCACAAAAAATGCAACGCTAGGCTCCTTGCTCGAGCTACATAAAATCTTCTGGCCTTTCTGCAGAAAAGACGAGAGCAATTCTGGTTTTAAAAAATCACTGGGCTCGGAGGCGCCGCGGTACTGGGAGGAAGCTGCTGATGGACTCGCCGCACCAAGAACTCTCGCAAAGAAGCAGCTCCTTTCCTCTCCGTCGCTCGACTGAAGACCTGCTCTCACAGCCTCTGTGCATAATATATGCCGAGAACAACAGCTCCTATTGGCTGGGAGAGCTCGGGGAACCGCCCTCCTCCAGCTCTCCCTCCTTCCTCCTCCCGCTCCGGCCTCGGCCGCCCCACCCCCACTCCTCGGCAGTTCCTTAGGGATGGGTCCGCCTGTGTATCCCGGGGGGGGGGGGGGGGGGA
>CM053626.1:68860423-68876385 GCA_028646595.1 Phalanger gymnotis | reverse complement strand
AAGGGCTCGCGGCCCCTCGGCCGGACCCTGCACGGCCGGCTTGGTAAAGTCTCCATAAAAAGCCCCCTCGGGACCTGGGCGGCCGCGCAGGGTCGGGCCCGGGGAAGCACTCTTTCCAATTTTTTTTTTCCATTACCTGCAAAATCCTCAATTCCAAGCGCCTTCGGGCCGAGCCCCTAAAGAGAGAAGGCGGTGGGCGGCCGGACACAAAGGCCCGGGGGCAGGCGGGACCGAGGCGCGGCCCCGGGGCGGGAAGGGGGATGGGGGTGGGGGCACGAAGGCCTTGAAGCCGCAGCACGCCCCCTCCCCAGGCCTACCCTACAGCCCAGGAAAGACAGGGGGTCTGAAACACCACTCGGTGCTTAAATCGGGGTCTCCTCCCAACCAAAAGCAAGAGATGCTGGTTACAGGATTTTCCAGAGACTAAGGTAGGCCAAGCATAAGTCCCTTATCAATTTAAAATATGTGCAACCGTGCATCCCACGGGGAAACAGTTTGGTTTAGTGTAAGTGTAAAGTTTGGAAATAGAAAAGGATTATAAACTAATGTGAAATGCAATAAATTCATAAGGATGGATTTAACTTTACAATACTGCCCCCTGCCGGCACAAGTCTCTCTGAACAGAGAAACAACACCCACAAACAACGAGGCCAGCTTAGGCGATCAAAGAAGCCTCCTTAGAACGGGATGGTGGACAACAAATGCTTTAAAAAAGACATTCCAGAAAACATAAGCTTGTGCCATCCCCCGCCCCCTTTAAAACTGGGACCTTCTGGTACCAATCATGGACCCTGCCAACTTATTCCAAAGATACCCCTCTAGTTCAAAACCCTGAAACACATTTGTAATTCCTCTTTTGGAAATGCTTTCAAAGCCTGAGGCACGCTTAAATCAGTCCAGCCTGTAGGAAGGCCTACTGCGGGTAAGGCTCAAGAAGGACCTTTTAACATCCTTACCGTGGGCAGGCTTTGTCCTTTAGGTGCATATCTGAAAGCTGGTGAACAAAGTAGGTTACAGCAATCTAGGTAACATCAACTGCAGCAAAGCCACAACCTAACAGCAACTCCTCATGCAAAATAATACAGGGTTCAAAGTGATTGGAATATTGAAATTCAATGTTTTTAAGGCCAACCTTATTAATTGAATCACACCTTGTACATGTTACAGCATTTCTTTTAAATATTAAATATATTTGGGTAGAATAGATGTCATATGCTCACACTGCCGGTTCATGGGAGATCTGGAACGGGCCTTGGAGGTGACCTAGTACAATTTCCTTATTTTACAGATGAGGAAACTGAGAGGTACACAAGTTAACCCAAGGCCACATCACAACCAAGCTAGAGGGGTCCGATCTTAAATGACCAGTTTCCAGTGATCTCTTAATTGACAAATCTGATGACCCTTTCTCAGGCCTCATCCTTCTTGACCTCTCTGCCGAATTTGACACTGCTGACCACCTCCAAATAAAGTCTTTCTTCTCTAGGTTTTCGTGACAGTACTCTCTCTTGTTTCTCTTCTTACCTATCTGACCTCTCCTTGGTCTCCTCCCCACTAACTGTGGGTGTATACCCCAAGGCTTTGTCCTGAACCTCTTCTCTCTATATACTCTTGCGATTTCATTAGCTTACATGGGTTTAATTATCCCCAAGGTGATGAAAAAATGTCCAGCCCTCGTCTCGCTCTGAAGCTGTAGTCAAGCATCATCAATTGTCTATTGACTATTTAAAACAAGATGTTCCACAAACATTTCAAACCCAATTAGGTCTAAAATAGAATTCATTATCTTTCTCCCAAAACTCACCCCTCTTTCAGCCTTCCTGAACACTGCCTAGGTGAGGGCATTACCATCTTTTTGCTCACCCAAGCTCACAAAGGAGGTCTGCCTGCCTCAAGCCTCTCCTGATTGCAGTCCATCCTCCATGAAGAGCAGAACATCACCACCAGGTAATTTTACCAGTCTGCAGATCCAGTCGTGCCCCTCCCCCAGTAATAATTTCAGTGATTCCCAGTTACCTCTAGAATCCCCTCCCCTCCATAACCAGGAGCCTGTGCTAGTTGTCTCTGCCCCGTCTCCCATCTAGGCCTAGATTCCCTGTACATGTCTACCCTTTAGAATCCATAGCTCCTTCCAAGGCTCAACTCAACCAGCACCTAATGAAGGCTACATGCTACCCCAATGCCTCAGAGGAACTGAAAGCTCTTTGAGGGCGTGAGCCTTCTCACTTTTGGCTTCATATCTCTGCGCCTGTCCAAAAACATGTATTCAATAAATGCTTATTAAAAAGCATTTGGAGCTGTGAGGCCACCATCTAATCAGATCTGATTCAATCCTCAAGCTATAAAATTCCAATACCAACAAAACTTTTTCTTTGACGCTAAGATTACTTTTATTGTGAAAATTTCTAATAATATTGATTTGTCTTAAATTTATACAAATTAAATGCTTTCTGAAGTATATAAAAACTTTTTCAAAAAATCTAGAAAATGCTGGCTTTGGGGGAGAAGGAAACAATTCTTACATAGATTTAATTTTTGTTTCTTTGCATGTATTTGATCCCATAGTAAGATTCTGGGATAAAAATATAAGACAAAGGCTTTTTTTTTGCTAGCAATTACTAAACTGTGTCTGTTACTATATTTTAAAACAAATGTCCAACTATGGAGTTGTTGGATATGTTTGAAAAGGATGAAAATCTTTTTGATCTCTGTTGACAAGTATTTGTATTTTTAAAATGCAATTAATATTTATAAACCCTCAACTTGAATGGGGAATCCTTACAATTTCTTTTCCCCATTTCCCTAATTTTATGGGCTATTATGTAATCTTTCCCCTGTTTTTATGAAGTTGTCCGCAAGTGAGAACTATACAACATTGTATTTCTACCCTGCCCTCGCACCGTTTTGCAGATTGATAAGTTAGGTTGCAGATACAAATGTTGAAAAATATAATTTGAAAATGGGAACAGCCTAGATAATCTCTTGAGGTTCCTTCCAACTATGAATTTTAGGGAAACCAAGAGGAAGTGGCGGGTTGGACTACTTTAGGTTGCAAAACAATTTGGCTGTAGGATCAGAATCAGAATCCCCATGCCTGATGGATCACTCATCTATTTACTAAGTCATTTTGTTTAGTAATCAAAACATCATGCTGCTAACACTAGTTGGCAGTTTAAAACAATTTAATCTCATAATTTATCAGAAACAAAAACAACACAGAAGTACACAAAGTTCAGAAGCCAGTTTGGCCTATTTACAAATGTTACTCTCCCCATCCCTTAGGGTTTCTTTCTTCCTTTTATTTATTTTTAAAGAGCTGAATTTTCCTTCTACATATAAGAACTGAGCAGATTATTTCAAAGTAAGCTACTGTAAAGGTAGAGGCAGTATGGTTTCAAGTATTCCAGCCTAAAGAGTCTAGCTCCCTTGCCCCTACACTCTACTCCTAAAACATGTGATTCATAAAAAAGAAATTATACCTTTAAAATTGTGGTGCTACAGCATAGGACTATATCACCTTAGAAAGCTTTTATTTTAAAAATTAAGTTGATAGTGGGTGGAAAAAGAGAAAATGCACACAAAGATTCAAAGAATTCACAAGGTAGAAAATCACTGGTCAGGAAGTCAGAGAACTCGGGTTCTCATCACACTTGCTATAAATTGTGTGGCACTGGAGAATTTGTTTAACCTCAGTTGGATTAAGGGCTCTCTATGTATCTTTTCAATTCTAAAATTCTAAGACTGTGAGATTAAATTTGATTTCACATTCTGTAAGATTGTTTTCATTTATAAACTCTTTCCAAAAGTTAATTACTTCAGTAGGGGGAAATCAACTTGTCTGATAAACTCCTAGTGACTGGTTATTCAGGCAGCCAAAAAGCTCAGAGAAAAGCTTTTCCCACAGAACTGTGACTGTACAGTGATATGAAGCCTGGCTGGGGAGCTGGGGGGTCTTGACACATTAAAGGACCTGCTCAAGATAAACAGGGCCAAGCAGCAGTCAGGACTCAAAACATAGGTCCTGATGCCAAATCCAGTACCCTTTGCACTGTACTTAAAATTCTGGCAGAGTTCATTAAGTTTTTAGTTGTTTAAGTGAATCTTGAGTTTAAGTTTAGGTTTTCATCATGTTTTTATTATTATACTTATCTCCAAATTACACTAATGAAAGATCACTACGGCTAGAAAATTATTATTTAAACCTTTATGTCCTAGAGCTTGCTCGCTTATATGAATGGCAGAGAACTTTAAAAAACAAACCTTTATTAAATAGCAGTGCCCTGGGAATTAGACCCCCTGGGTTCGAGTCCTGTCTTCCCACTTACTAGATAACCATATGATCTCTGGGTACACACTTTACTGACTCTCACTTGCTTATCTATAAAATGAAGGGTTTGATTCACGTTTCTTTAAGGTTACCTCACTTCTGACAATCTATAAGTGTTAGGCACTGGGGACATGAAGATAAATAGCCAAAAAGCACAGAATTTTGGAGGCCATCTAGTTCAATCTGTATCTGAAAAGGGTCATCCAGATTTTGTATGAAGCCTTCAAGTGAGGGGTGATGAGGTCTGACCAGACCACAGTATCCTATCCTATGCTTTGCATTTTTTTGTGGACCCTGAGATCAAGTTAGTGAGAACTACTGTTGCTCAGAGTGGGCTTGCTGTCTTCTGAACCCCCTAGATCTGATTCAGAGGAAGTGCTGCCTAGCTGTGCCTTGCCTACTTCATGCTTGTGAAGGTAATTTTTTGAACCCAAATATGAAATATTACATTGATTCCTTACTATACTTTATCTTACTAGATTTCAGTCTGATGTAAAGATCTGTTTGAGCTCTGACTGCCACCCAGGATATTAGCAATTCCTCCTAGCTCTGGGTTATGTACAGTCATTCCTGACCAGAGTTTATACCTTCAAAAAAAAAAAAAGGCTGAATCTAATTAACATTTGGGGCAAAAAATTCCCTAGATACTCCCAAAAGGTAAGGACAGTACATTTCCCAAATTCATCACATTTCTTCTCTCTAAAGGGTTGCCCCTCCTTTTCAGGGGTGTTTCACAAGAGGGCTAAAACTACGTTTAATACAAGAGTGCTTGAAGACACCACTCCAAGTGAATAAAACAATTTAGCAGTTGGCAAGGCATTTCTAAAGACACCTGCAGCTTTTTCCAGAGACTTCATATATCACAAGAAAGGAATCTAGGAAACTCCTTTTCAGCTCTAACCAGTGGATGCAGTTCTTTCAACAGAAGAGACAGCTCTTGCTATAAAAGTGCTAGATCTTATTCAGATTTTGTCCTGTTGACTTAACCCCTCAGTCGCCTCTGGGATCATCTTACTGAATCACTATATAATCTCTGACAAAGAAAGCTTAGATACAAAATTCAACTTTTACACTCCCTTTTTATTCCCAATGGGATAATCCACTGTTCTTTACCAAAGGCACTAAGTTTCATTCTCCCTTTTCCATTCCAGGGCTTATGTTTGCAAATAAGCCATTAAGTCTGAGGTCTGGAAAATACGAATATTCATGTAAGTGAAAGAATATTTAAGTCTTTTCAGGGCTAACAAGATACATGCAATTTTAATAAGTTCTTGTCACTTAAAAACAGGTTCCTGTCACTTTAAAACCTTATTCAAGCCTATTTTACATTACAGGTTTATAAAGATGGCTCCATTCTGTTGACCTCTCATGGTCAATCAGTTGACAGAATATTAACTGAGTAGCTTCTGTGTGAAAAGGAATGTGCTTGGCTCTGAGGGATACATGAGTAAAAGATACAGCAATGTTATGGAGTTTACAATCTAAATAAATAGTTATATTTTCAGAAATATGTGACTTTAACATAGCAAATAAGTATCATATAAATGGTCATACTGCTATTAGAGTTCAGAAAAGGGACAAATAACTTTGCTGGGGGAGAAAGATTTCATAAAAGGATAGAAGTTCAGTTGGGCCTTGAAGAGTGGACAGATAGGGGAGGTGCTCCATAAATCCTTGATTAGTCAGTTAACTACATAAATAAATGGGACTAGGAAAGAAGATGGCCCTTCGGCTTGAGTGGGAAGTTTGTGAAGAATAGTGGAAAGCAGAGTTGCAAAGACAGATGGGCCCCTGGCACTTGTGGCATTTAGAAGAAGAAGAGATGAATGGCTCAGGGTGGGGGGGGGGAGAGTTTATTTGTGAAGGTAATATGGAGTCAACTGGGACTGAGTAGGAGACAGACATGATGAAGAACAGGAAGGCTTGAGGAAGATTAAGCTAGAAGAATCAGAAGAGCCTGCTGCTGGCAGGGGTGGCAGTTAGGAGGCACCAGAAGTAATGAGAAGATCAAGTCCTAAATCTGAATGATGTGAATAGAGAGGAAGACTCAATATACTGTGTTAGTGACGCTGGAAGACTTCGTGACTGAAAACTGGGAGGTGAGGGAAGGGAAGGAGCCAAAAACAGCATCTCTTCCACCAAGAATAAATGACTATTAAAAAAACCAGGAACAGCACTACACTTAAAAAAACATGAAAGCCCAGATTTTAAGACTAAAAATGATCTGGTTAGAACTCCATTAACAATATATGCTGTTTTAAACCAGAAATAAAAATTGATCTTTACAAAATACTAGTTCAGGAGAGAGTTTTGGCCTTACCAAAGATACTTGTTTTATAAAAGGATTTATAAAATTTGCAAAAACAAAAATAAAAACCTTACAGATTTAGTATTTCTAATAAAAATTACTCAAATGTTTTCAAACCAAAATGTCAGTGTTGATAATGTAACCAAAAAAGTACTCCTCTTACTTGCAAAAGAAAGGTGGAAAGTTCAAGAATTGTTATGGTCTCTCTGACCTCTCCACATTAAGCATTCAAGGGTCTTTCAAAGTTCCTAGGCCTCTTCTGAGGAAAAATAGTTTTTAAAAATGGGAAAATCTAGGACTTCGTACAAAGAAGGTATCCATACTTGGAGACAAGCTTTGGAGGTCCCGGCAAATATAGAAATCTTCGGTAGGTGGAAAAAGAACTCAATTACAGACCAAACTATGTGTAAACAAAAGAAAATTCGACTAGTAGGATCTATCAGGAATTAAAACAAATTAATAAAAAGACAAGTAACAAAAGAGAAAGCAAAAGGCTGTTGCTGTCAAATTTTATGTTAGAAAATTTTGTAGTTCTATGAATGTTGAATAAATGAGACACAGTAAATTCTTTCTCAGGCTTTCACCCCTGCAAAAGCTACTCTGTCTTCTCTTTCTCATCTTGACCTCTTGGTGAATCATTTCAACTATACACTGACCTTTTCTTTGGTCCCTTGCGCATGATCATATCTCTGATCTCTCCTTGCCTCAGCCTTGGATCACTCCCACCATCCACTGTCTTCCCTCCTACACACAGGCTGGTTGAACAGAGCTGGATAAAAATCACAAAACTGCTGTCCAGATTCACTAATTTTACATAAACTTCAACAAGATTGTTCCTTCCATCACACTCACTCTCTCATTTATCTTCAGTGTCTGTCTCTATGTCCGTGTTGGTAGGCAGAAGGGATGCCTTTATCCTCTCTTGATCCACATATCCTCTGCCATCTATTGTGACACCTGATTCCTCTCTTCTGTTGGTTACACTTCTTGAAAAGGCCATCTACAGTAAATGCCTCCACTTCTCTTTTCACTTTGCAACGTGGCTTCCAATCTCATCCTTCAACCCAATTCCCCTCTCAGAAGTCACTAAAGATCTCTTAATTGCCAAATCCAATCACCTTTTCTTAGTTTTTATCTTCCTTGACTTTGACATCGTTGATCACCCTTTTCTCCTTGATTCGCTCTTCTCTCTGGGATTTTGGGATACTATTCTTCCCCTGTTCTCCAACTAACTTCCATCTCAGTCTTTGCTGGATCCTCCTCCAGGTCATACGCACTAAACACGGATGTCCCACAGGCCTCTACTCTGGGCCACCTTCTTCCCTACTGCTTTGCTTGATGACCTCATCAGCACTGATAATTCTCAAATCTGTTCTCTAGCCTTAACCACTCTCCTGATCTCTAGTCTCTTTTCTCTTACTGCCTATTGGACATGTTACACCGAATGTCCTAGACATCTTAAACACATGTCCAAAATTGAACTCATTCTCCTCCCCACTCCGAATCGTCCCCTCTTCCTAACTTTCCTGTTATTGTTTATGATACCGCCATCTTCCCAGTCACTTATACCATAGTCATCCTAGACTCTTTGCTTCTTCTCCAAACTGTTTTAAGTTTCTGTTTAATTTACCTTCATAGCATCTCTCCCATATACCCTCTTCCTCCTCTGACAGCACCACCAGCATGGTTCAGGTCCTCATTACTTGATCACTGGACTACCATAATGGCCTCTGGTTGGTCTCTCTGCACTCCAGTTCATCCTCTCCTTAGCTGTCAAAGTGATTTTACTAAAGCACACTCTTACCGTTGTCGCCTGCCTTCTCAGTAAACTCTAGTGGCTCCCATCCCCTTTAGGACTAAATACAAAGCCCTCTGTTTGGTGATGAAGATCATTAATAACCTGGTTTCCCTTACCACAACCCTCCCTTCCCTCACACCATTCCTGTATCCTTATACTTCATACCTCCACCTCTGACCCCAAGGATGTGCTCTGGGTCCAGTAACACTGGCTTCCTTGCTGTTCCTTGAACAAGAAACTCCATCTCCTGACTCCAAGGAATTTTTTCTAGCTTCTCCGTCCCTGTGCCCACAGTTCTCTCACTTCTCATCTCTGCCTCCTAGCTTTCTTGGCTCCTTTCAAGTCCCAGCTAAAATCTTACCTTCTACAGGAAGCCTTTCTCAACCTTTCTTAATTGCAGCGCCTTCTCTGTATTGCTCATCTCAAAATTTATCACTATTTAACACTATGACCTCAACGAACTAATCCTTTGGAGGACAAAACATTGAGAGTAAAGTCATCTGGGGCCTGAAAGGAAAGGTCACTGAATTTGGATCCAAGTCCGTGAGTCCTGAGGCGAATCACTCACCTACCTGAGCCTCAGCTCCACCTTTGAAAAGACACGAGGCTGCATTAAATGGTCTCTGAAGTCAAAAGTCTACGAACCAGTGCCGGGTATCCGTGGCGGCTCCAGGGACTTCTAAAGGTGTAGGCATCTCTCAGTAGGAGAGAACTACAAGTATAAATTTTGAGCTAGAAGTGGCCTTAGAAGTCATATCTCATCCAAACCCTTCACTTTACAGAGGAAAATAAGGCCCAGATGTTAAGTGACTTGCCCAAGGTCACAAAGACAGTAGAAGAGCCATGATCCAACTACAAGTCCTCTTACTCTCAATCTGGTTCTTTTTCTGTCAGGCTTTGTGACTGGGGTGAGGCAGGGGCCTAAGAGAGGCAAGAACATATTGCTAGGTGAGAGGGTTTTAACCCTTCTTGTATTGTGGACTTCTCTGGCAGTCTGGTGAAGCCTGAGAATCCCTTCTCAGAATGATTTTAAAAGCATAAGAGAAAATACAGAGAATTAAAAGGAAACCAATTATATCGAAATAGTCATTAAATTGTATTTTAAAATATTGATCATGTAACGTTTAAAACATTTTAATTATCTAATGTTTAAAAATGTTAAAAAAAAAAAGTTAATAGACTCCAGATTAAAGAAGCTCTGCTTGGATGGTGGGGTGAAGTGAGCTCCAGCCTGCCTCACCTGAGAGGACTGAAGTGAGACATTTAGGTAGGTCCCATGAGAAAGGAACAAAAATGGAATGGATATCCTGAAATATAGACTATGCCTTTTAGAGTTTAGTTCTGCCTTTGATAATGAAGTTCTAGAATCTAAGGGTGTTGATGAAACATGCTTTATAACAGAGGCAATTATTAAGATTAAGCTGAGTGGTTAAGGAAGAGCCAAGTATACTGTTGTTTCAGATTTTGTTGGACACATCACTACTAATGTGAATAACCAGAAATTTAGAACACTTCAGTTGTCAGGACATCATTTTCTCAGATGGTTTGCTGTGCAGTATATGGCTGCTGTTTTCCATTGAAGATAATGGCAGGACAAATGTCTGTTGAGCACTAATGAACTTTTTATTTGTTATGATTTTGTTTCCAAGATGATTATCTCTTCCCCCTTACACCTTCATGCAGCAAAAACCATGCTACTGCTTTCTTTCCTTAGTGCCAATATTAGAGAGTTGATTGTAAAATTAAATCTATGTAAGGTATTTGTTGAGCAAAAAAGTGATACTGCTTACATTTTCAATCTTAAAGGCACAGTAGATTTGAGATAGCATCTTATGTAGCCCTCTTCTATTACACATTCATAATGATGAATACTATTATTTGATGCCACTAAAGTATATAATAGTAAGGAAGTGACCTCATTTGTTCAACAAACATCTATGCCAGCGTAACTTAAGCTCCGACAGTGCTTACTAAGTTGGAAAGTTGTTGAGTACATGTGGAGTAACAAACCCTCATCCAAGGCTATTGGTCTAGTTAAGCTTATTTACCATAAGATGATTTTTGAGGCCACAGAAATACTAGGAGCAGTCCTACTAAGTTGTGGAGTTAGGATCCATGTCGGTGGGAATACCCACACCAATGAAAATTTTTGAATTATTTGAAATCATAAAACCCTAAAGATGTTTCTAGCTGTTACAGGATAAAGTTATCTTTAAGTGCTCATAAGTACTCATAAATTTTCTTTCAAAAGAAAAAAAAACCTGTTAATTCAGCCATCCTATAATCATATAATATGTGCAACTGAATTCGGGGGGAAAAGGAAGATCAGCAGAGGGTCAATAATGTACATAAATAGCCAAGAAAAGAACCAGCCACAAAATCCACAGCTTTGGAGGATTGTAAATAGCCAGAAATCCTAACGCAAGGAGACAAACTTAACCTTATTATCACTGAGACTATAATATAATTATCAATCATTTAACAAGTGCTCATTAAGTGCCTACAAGTCCTAGGCACGGTGCTAAGTGCTGGGGACATGAAGGCAAAAACCAGCTTACTCTCTTGGACTTGACATTTTACACATAAAGAATATACAAAATAAAAACAAGGTAATTGAGTAAGGAGAGGGACATGTAATAGCTGGGAAAGGAGGAAGTGTCAGGAAAGACTCTATACAGAAAGTAGCAACCAAAGTGAAATTTGAAGCAAATTTTAAAAGGGATTCTGAAGGTACAGTATCTTATTCAAAAGAAATGGAATAAATGGAGTGGTGAAAAAGAATACATGTTCTTGTGAAGACATCCATAATCCAGATGAGATTAAGAGAAGAAGCTTGGTGAATAGGGGAAGGATAACCAGAGAAAGAAGAAGTGGTTCAGTTGTCATGGGAGTATCTATATGACAGAGAACCTGTACAGAAGAAAGGTGTGTGTGTGTAGGCCATGATTTCTGGAGGGAGAAATGGATTTCATAGAGTTCTTAGAATAACTAAGTAAGATTCTCATGGCCTAAAGTTCTACAGTGGGACTAAAGCTTTCAAGAACAAAATTCTGAACCAAAATAAATAATTCTGATTAAAAAAAAAGGAAAGGAATTCAGTCAATAGGCAAGTGTAATTTATTAAGTGCTTATGATATGGCACTGCTTACCAGCTTAGGTTTTTAAAAGACCTATAGAGAAAATGGAAGCAAGGGTAGGTAACAAAGGTTGCCTAACCAAGGTTGGCAATAAATGAAAAGAATGACCAGAGAGGGTTTTTCCTCTTAAACCTATGTTATGGGCAAAAGATCAGAAAGGGATCATGCTGTTGTGCATAGTTATGAAATGGTGATAAGAGATGAAAGATGGAATCACTCAATCTTTATTTTGCTTGTTTTTGCCCCTTATAAATAAGCGTAATCTTTAAACTAGGAAGGATAGTATGAAAAGGATTCACAGGGAGTAGAAACCATCCAAAAGTAAAAAAAAAAATGGTAAGATGTTAAAATGATGGTAATTCATTGTGGCTATCAATGAATTCAAGTCACCAACCCTGGACAAACTATAACCTAAGGTACTGGTAAGATCCAATGAATATCACTGCTGAGTGATCGCTGGAAAAACTGTGAATGTAAGGGGTCCCAAAGGAATAGAGACTAGCAGAAGAGGTCCTAATATTTAGAAAAGAATAAAAGACTAGGCCAGTCAGTTGAATTTAGATTCCTGGAAAAATTCTAGAACATACTATGACAAATCACTGAGATGGAAAGGATAGGCCATCTAGTCCAATGTGGAGTTAAACAAGCCTCTCCCAAATTGCATTTCCTGTCATCCAGCTCATTTCTCCATTTTTTCAATAAGAATAATTTGACAGACTTTATTAGCGTGACTTACACAGAATAGGTTACATCAGACAAGGATGGGTTACTTCAGGATTACTAAACAAGTAAATCTGCCATGTTTGGATTTGGACAAAGCACTGTCTATATGGAAAAGACAGAGACATAACACCCAAGTCATAGCGTTGCAGCTACATGGACGATACTATTGATTAATGACTAGACTCAAAGAACAGTCCTTAACAGTTTGAAGCCACCTTAAAAGGGGCTTCTTGGACTCTAGTTATGTGCTGCAGGGATTTGTCATTGATCCTGTGCTGGTCAACATTTTTGCCAGGAAACTTTTTCTTTTTAATTGATTCTTTTCAATTAAAAAGCATTTATTGTCTCACATTTCTACCAATCCCACTGTCCCTCACCCTTGCTGTCTGATCCCATTAAAAAACAAAATAAAACAAACCTTTGTGACAATTATGCATAATCAAGCAGAACAAATTTCCCACACTGACCACCTCCAACGGTGTATATCTCATCATGCATCCTGTGTCCACTGCTTCTCTACGGGGGGGTGGGGGGGTGGGGGATGGACTTTGTCATTGTCCTTTGTATTATGGTTGGTTACTGCCTTGCATACAGTTCTTAAGGATTTCTAAGTTGTTTGTTTTTACAGTGTTGTTACTGTATACTTTACTAGCAAATGCATGCTTATCACACTGCAAATTAGACAAAGCTGAAAGGGTCTACTAATGTGGCTCCAGAAATCTTGGGTTCAGGTTCCACCTCACAAGTCATCAGCTGACTAAAAAATACATTTATTCCTGTTATTTTTTTTTTGAAAATTAACTGTTCAAGGTAAATATGAGTATCCTAAAATTCACGAGAAAGATTTGGTAGATTTAGTGACCTGCAAAGCTCAAAAAGAAAGACAGAGGTGATACAGCATCGAGAGTGGCTGGTAATGCAGAAGGAGGGAGGCCCACCACATTATAGGAAGAACACTGACCAGTACAGGGCAGTTAGAGGAAGAGGAGGATTCTAGTCAACCCAACAGAAGTTTATTAAATGCTACTATGTGCAAGGTATTATATGAGGGCCAGGGATATAAGTGAGAGAAAAGAAAACTGGCCTGGTCTTCCAGCATCTTATCATCTTTAAGGGCATATAATATGGGCATATAATAAGTGGATATAAAGTATTTTGAGAGGGGAAAGTATTAACAATTGGGGAGGAGGGGAGGGAAGGAAGGACAAGAAAGGCTTCAAAATACCTGAGTTGAGCCTTCAGGGGGAAAAAAAAAGGCAGCTATAATTTACTTTAACTGCCTTTAGTAAACTGAGACCAAATTCTAACTTTTAACCTTATTGGACATAAGCAGGTTAAATGTTCCAACGTGTGTGTGTGTGTGTGGATGCGTGCATGCGTGCATTGTGTGTTTGGATCATATGGTTTTAACAATCCCACCTAATTCAGAAAAAGCATTTATGGGTGCTCATCTTCTCACATGGTGACCACACACCCAGGCCCTCCTCATTCTCTCCTTCCATGCTTCAGTCGGTCTTATATACTACTGCCACACTGTTCTTGTCACTGACCTCAGCACTTCCCTGCTAAATATATCCTAATGGCTCCAACCACATGCTCCTCTGCTTGGCATTTAATCCCCTTACCCTGGTTCCAGCCTACATTTCTGGCCTTATACTAGATCTTTACATTCTCCATGATCAGGCCAAACACATAACACTCTTCTCTGCCGTCTCTGAGCCCTTGTCCCATGCCTGGAACGTATGCCCTCCTTACCTCCAACTCTAAAAATCCCTCATTTCCTTTAAAGACTAGTTGAAGTGCTCCTACTTCTACAAGAGGCCTGTCCATCGCTCCCTGTATCCAGCTGCTGGTGCCTCCCACCATTACTCTGGATTTAGGCTTCGACACTGTCTACAACTCTTTATGTATGAGTCTTCTATAAAAGGGGAGGTCCTTGAAGGCAGGGCCTGCTCTCACTTTTGCCTTTGTGTCCCCAGTGCCTAGCATGGGTCTTGATATTTTTTTCTAGGCATTGTGCTTATGTTGAAGATATCAAATCAAATATTTCTGTCTCTGTCTCTCTCCATACACAAGATAATCTGAGTGAGTCAGCACTCACAACTAAGGGGATTTCTAACATTTCTAAAGACACTCCCATAACCTTACTTCTTGTTACTGTGATTAGTATGTCAGTGTATAAAAAGCCACAACCTAATAAGAAAACTGGCTTCTTATCACCCAAGATTGGAATTTCAGATAATAGCATTTATCTTTCATTTTAAGGTTTGCAAAGTACTTTACACAAGTTCTCACAGTTAACACTGAAAGGCAGAGGCTCTGTTTATCCCCACGAGGAAACGGAGGCAGCCCAGGCCAGTGACTTGTGTTTAAGGTGCACTTTAAACCTAGATCTTCCAACCCTAAGCCCAGTGCTCTGCTGACTGTGTCATTAGCTGCCAGATACTGGGAGAGAGTTTTTGTAGTTACCTCGTTAAAGAATTATATGTAATATTGAGCTCACAGAATTACATTAACTTCTATTATAAAAATTTATATGTAATAGGACAGAGATAAGAATTTTCTCCTCTATTTTCTATGAAAGAAAACCACTTCAGAAATGTCACAGAACAAATATGGTGATGCTTCATTCATATGCATATGGTTCTCGGTTAGTTGATCTTGAGATTAACAAAATTATTATTTATCACTTAGATATGATAGTGGAAGCAATACAGTATTCAGGCTAACACCCCAAAAAGAGGAGATTACAAATTCAAATCAATTTGAAAGCATGGATGGTGAAGAACAAAAGAAACTTCTTTCTCTGTTTCAGGACATACGGTGTATTTTGTAATACAGTATTGCATATACGTCAAGAATCCAAGATTTCTCTAGCATGGGTACTGTCTTGAATGAGGCAGACTAGCCTTTTGTGAGTTTCCATGGCTAATCATTATCTGGACAACATTCTAGCGGAGAGCCCATCTGAACTTAGTTCAGTGGGTTCTCGAGTGACAGAAAAGTCTGTTAGTGGAACCATACTTAGAAGATTTTCCAACTTGGTAGGACCTGCCAAAATTTGGAATAACCCAGAGTCACCTTCATGACACAGAAGACACTGGAGGAGGGCTTCAGTAGAGGAGTACAGTAATTAGGTACTTTCACCATTGGATGAATGTGTTAATACAAACAATCCATTCCCTGAACACAGAATTTAGTCGTCACATCCATGATATAATGAAGTGTTAATAGCAAGAAGTGTTACATCTAATCTTAAGAAAGTTTCTTAAAAGTATTTAGGGCACTTTCCTCATTTTTCCTCTACCAATGGAACGATGACCCTGAAATCCAGTCACAATCCAACATATACACATACACACATCCACTACATGCAGGGTACTGGGCACCGTGACAAAAATGAAACCGTTCCTCTTGACTTCTGGAAGCTTAAAGTCTACTTCCTAACAACTAGGGGTGGGAGGTGGTATTCAAGAAAGGGTTCCCACAGAATGTAGTACCTGAACTAAGCCTTGAAGAAAATTAGGGATTTTGGGGGGCAGAGCCAAGATGGCAACTGGAAAGCAGTAACTGGCGTGAGCTCCCCACCAAGTCCCTCCAAAAACCTATAAAAAAATGGCTCTGAACCAATTCTAGAACTGCAGAACCCACAAAGGGGCAGAGGGAAGC
>CM053626.1:68812788-68859923 GCA_028646595.1 Phalanger gymnotis | reverse complement strand
GGGGGGGGTGGAAATGGGGAGAAAAATCTGTAACTCAAACGCATGTGAAAATTAATGCTGAAAACTAAAGATGTTAATAAAAAAAATTATAAAATCTTAGGAAATCCCAACTCAATGTCCAAAACAGAACTCATCTTTCCCTCAACTGAGCCCAGACTTCCTTATCTCTGTTGAGGGCACCCCCTTTCAGTCACCCTCAGGGCGCTCAACTCTTTACTCTCCAACATGAAAAAGAGTCTGTTACTAGGTCTGGTGAAGTCTATCTTCCCATCTCTCATATCAGCTCCCTTTTATTTGTGTGGGCATCATCCTAGTTCAGGCCCTTTATTAATCCCTTGCCTGGGCTATCATAATAACTTCCTTTTTAGTCAGTCCCCCTGCTTCTGGAGTCTCCCTGCTCTAGTCTACCCCACTGAACAGCTGACAGGAATCTTCAGAAACATAAGAGAAGGAAGGTATCACTGTATTATGCTAAAGGTCCATTAGACCAAAGGCAACTATTTTATCAGTGATAAACTGCACAGCTCATCCTGAAGAAGCAGGATTTGTGTTTCTTCACGTTTTTATCATTACTTCCGAAATTTCTTCATTAATTGAGCTCATAACTCAGTATGGGGTTCAGCAAATGTATTCATATAAGACGTTCGGTTAAAAAATTTCATAAGGCTTGGTTTCATTATAACATTCAATTTGCAATTTATGATGTTGTATATACTGGGAATTCTAAAAGAAGTTAAACATTAAGGAGGGCTTAGCGAAAAGTATGACTCCATCATGTTTACAAAATGTATATCATCAAAAAATGTGAAAGTTTCTTCTCCAGCGTCAGTTCTTAAAATAACAAGGGATATTCCTCCTTCACATGCCATTAGCAAATTTAGTGGGGTCTACTGTGGTAGCAAGGAAAAAATAATGTTTCAACATTGCGCAGACTACAATAATGTCACGAGCAGCAAAAGATGACAAATACATTTATGGAGGGTTGTCAATCACTTTGAAGAAAGCTGCTTCAAACTGGCTTTAACTCACCAATCAATTGTGCATTTAGGTATCCTGCATGTTATACTACTATCCCGGAAGCCCATAAACCTGCATATGCTTCACTCTACCTCCATAACAGGTATATGATTAAACAGTAATATTATATCATGGGTGGGTGCTCGCTCACACTCACACTCTCTCTCTCTCTCTCTCTCTCCAATTTCTAAAGTAATTTCCTACTTGGATCAGTAGTAATTTCCTACTCTGATGCTTAATCATGACTGAGTTCTCTCGGACTATTCAGAGCACAAATCTGGGAATATCCCATTGAGCCAGACAGATTGATACCAGACCAATCTAAGGAGTCTGGAGAGGCCCATCATCTATTAGGTATCCTCATGAACTACCTCCCTAAGCAGTCCAGGGGTCTTTCTCACTGGGGCAAATATACCCCAATAACATCATAAGTGTATTCTGCTTAGGAGGGCAGGGAAACAATAGGACGTATGTTATAGAGACTTACATGAAAAGAATTAAAGTCTAAGTCCCAGAGCTAAAATATTAAGGAAAACCAACTGAAGTTTTATCAGCTCCATTTGCAATAATACCATCCTGCCACCTTGTGGTACAGGAAAGAAAATCACTTATCTTTCAACTTAGAAATTACACAGAAATTTCTTACAAAACAATACAGACCTCATGCTGGAAATGTACGAGTTAATACCGAATAACTCAAGATTTATTCATCTTCTCCTTATCTATATGCCACTTAAAATTACAATTTTGTCAAAAGGGTATCCTCAAATTCTGAAAACAACGACGATTTGTCTTCTTAAAGTTATTCATTAGTTTTCAGTCACCTCCCCTGTCGCATATACAGGGCATAATTGCAATTAGAAAGGGATTTTGTGAAGGTTAGTCATGCAGAAATGCACTGAAAATGCCAAATGCTATTAAGTGTTATCAAATTAAATCAATCTAGATGTAAATTTTACATTGTCCACCAGATGGCAGTACTTGATCAGTTTATAAATTATATTGACCAGTTGAGATGGAAAATTTCTGCCATATCTTAAGTTATCTCATTTTATAATTTTAAAATCTTATTCTTCAGTCAACCCAATGAAGACCATTTTTCTTGAACACCATAAATTAAAGAAAATTAATCATTTTTAAAAGGCTAAGAGCACATTTATAACCTACAATTGTACTATGAATTTTGAATTAGGGTTGTCCATCTGGCAAACGTGGAACATAGAAAACATTGTAAAATAAACTGTTTCAAGTACACTTTCAGGTACTTTTTGGTATATACAGAATATTAGCAACCTTGAGAGCTTTTTTGGTGAGTATTTGATTTCAGGAAAGGATAGAAATAAGAGAGAAACTTTACCCATTCTAACTTTAGGTTCAGCAAAATAATTCAATTTAGCCTTTCAGGATAATCATTATCAGAAAGAAAAGAGAGTTAGAAAAGATGTTAAAGGTCATCTCATCTAACTCAAACTTCAATAGTAATCTCCTGTACAAGATCCCTGACAAGTAGCCAGCTAGCCTCTACTTAAAGACCTCCAAGGACTGGGAACCCACTATTGAGGCAGGCAGTCACACTTAGAAACCTCCATTAGGGCATTTTTCCTCATATTGAACTGAAATGTGCCCTTTGCAAATGACTTTTCCAGTTCTGCCTTCCGTGGCTGAGTAAAACCAGTCTAAACCTTCTTCCGCATCAGATGCCTTCAAATACTTGGCAATGACCCTGTCTACCTTTATCCTAACCCCAAGTCTTCTCTTTTCCAGACTCGTTATCCCTAGTTTCTTCAGTTAGTCCTTGTGTAGTATGGTTTGTAGGCCCTTTCCATCCTAGTCACTGTCTTTGGACCATTGCTTTCTAAAAATGTGGCATCAAGTATAGAAGCCAAAGCCGCCAAAGTGGCTACTGACTCATATTAAATCTGCAGAAAAGAAGAAACATGAGGATCTTTTTTGTACCACTTGACTGTTGTTGCCTAGCCATACCTGCACCATTTCACACTGGTGAAGTTTATTATCTGACCCCAACAACAGAACATTCCATTTCTCCCTTTTCCATTTCATCTCAGCGGATTTGGCAAGCTCCTTTAGGACCTCGACTCTCCTCATATCTTAGCTCTCCCTCCTAGCTTTTCATCATCTGTAAATCCTATGAGCCTACTGTCTATGCTATAACCAAGCAATTAACAAGAATGCTGAGCAGGACAGAAGACATGTTTCTGAGGCACCCCACTAGAGAGGGATCCACAAGTCCCCCCTTGGGCCTAATCACTCCAGTAATTCCAAATCCACATCTTTGCATACTGTCTAGCTGAAGTCTAACATGGTACAGAGAGCTGTTTACCATGTTAGGAGGGCAGTTTAGAGCTGCCCACCTAATGACGCTGTGAATAGGAATGAAGATAGTTTGGCATGACCTCATGCTGGTTCTCAGTAACGGCTGGCTGACAAAGCTAGGCCTTAAAGAATATGCCTCTTTTGTAAAAATTGAGACAAGATTTGCCTTTCCCAAATTCTACCTTGTATTCTCCATGCCTTTTATTACACAACTGCCAGGATCTCGCAAGTAGTCACATCTTGCAGCATTCTCACTTTATCACTAAGGACATCTAGGAGCTATATCCAATTATGCTTGCCTTTACCCTTCACATTGATCATTGATGCTAGATGTAAACATTACTTTCTCCCAAGGTTCTCATCACTTTTACTTGAGTAATCAATTTATCTTTATCAGAACTGGGTTGAGAATGGCAGCTCTCATTTGAAGGTCTTTACATTTCTGATCAATGGGGTGATGAGCATAACTTTAGAAGAATGATGACAACAAAGCATGACTCATTTCTTTTTAGACACAGTGGACTACAGGTACAAAATAAGGAATACCTTGTCAAACATGACAAATGTTAAATGGCTGTGCTTAACTCTTAGATGTCTTTGTTACAAGGGAGTTGCTTTTTGCAGGATGGAAGAGGATATCACTGGAAAGTGACAGTGATATTTTTAAAAAGCATCAATAAAACTAAAAGAAAATGAGCCGTCACTTCCTCCACTTTTTGAAGAATAAGTCAAGATTCAGTGTTGCTCTACTTCTAGCAGATAAATTAAATTGTAGCAAAAGTGTATCTAACTGAAGTCTCCTATCACTACTATATCCAGCCTCCACGCCAGGCTTGTGATGTTTCCCGAATTCATGAAGACGTCTTTCTCCTTCAAGCCAAGTGTCTATGTACTCATTCCTCAGTATTGCTTTAGTTGTTTGTTTTTTCTCCACTGATCTTTACCCAACAGATCTCTCCACGGTGCTCTCCACATCCAGTTCCTGAATTTTCTCACTTGAGTATATTCTTGCTACTAAATACTACCCCACCACCCCCTTTGATCTGTTCCTTCCAAAGCCAAAGGCATCATCTCATCTAGTCTTAGTATTAGCTATGAAGTGGAATTCAGCTACTTGTGATAAGATTTCTAGTTCATCTGATGTTGTATCTAGACTCTAGGTATTTATATCTACACATCTATAGCCAAGAGTTTAACTACTTTTCAGAGAGACTGACTTCTATGAACTGCTGACCCTATATATTGATAACCTCCTTATATCATACCTGTTACTGTGGCATCTTGGTGGATGTATGAGCAGTTTTCTTCCTCTCCTATTTTTAATTTAAAGTTCTCTCAATTTCCAATTCTTCAGGCAAATATGTCTTATCAGTCCTCACTAGGACTGATTCATCTCTAAGACCATTATTCCATTATCTTACTGTATGGTCCAGAAATCTAAGTCTTGTTCAGCGGTGCCATCTTCTTAAAGCTCTGCTACTAATATGCCATGTAACTTTGAGCAAGTCACAGCTTTTCTGGGCCTCAGACTTCTCAACTGGAAAATGAGGGCCTAGCTTAAGAGACTTTTTTCATTTCATTCTAGGTTTGACATTCCTAGTATCACAAAAATGTAACAAAAGAAAAATAAACTAGGAATCTTTAAGCAAGGAAGCAAATTTGGCCTCATGGGTATCCCTGAGACTTGAGGCTTGTGACTGGAAGATGTATACCTTATTCAAAAGTAGGGGGGAGGGCGGAAAGAGGTGGGGGAAGGAGGAAAGGAAGAGTGTAGCACTGAACGTACATTCAGAAGAAATACCTAGTGAGAAAATCCAGGAACCAAAGGGGAGAAGCTTAATGGAGAGTATTTGGGTTAAGTTCAATACAGTGAGAAAATGGGAAATATCATTGTGCTGAGGCATACATAACACAGACTATCTGGAGACTATCTGGAAATTCTCTCATCTTCGAAAAAGTGGAAGGCACAAGAGGAACTGCTATTTATTCCATGACTGATTTTTACGACCAACAAGGAACGGATTGCTGAAGGTGAACTGGAAGGAACCATGGCAAGGGAGAAAGAAGCACTTGCTCCAACTTTTTTTGATAGAAGAATATCCAGGAATAAACTGACCATGCACTCTAGATTTTGGAAGAGTGGGTTTCAAAGGGCTCAAAGACAGGAATAGGGAGGATCTCATGGCTTAAAATGTTGTATGGAGAGTCAACAAAGGTGGTACAGGAAGCTCTTCTGGAGACATGAGAATAATTCTGAGGGCAAAGAAAAAGGAATGAGTTTTCTTTAAAAAAAAAAGTATACACATAAGGAATTAACTGAACAACCTACGTTTTAAAAAGATTTTCACAAAAGGGAAGCAATGAATGCTAATAGATGATGCCAAAGAATAGCATGGATCTTTAAGAACAGTGTCAGAAGGACTAAAGCTCAGAACAAGCTGACTCTGGCAAAGAAGAGACAACCAAATCAAAAAATGAGAAGGATCAAAGAAGGAATAGGTCACATGGGATGATAATAGACAGCTAAGAAAAGGCTGATTTACTCATAGTTCTGTTTTCTCTGCCAAGGAGAATTACTTTCAGACTGGAATGGAGAGGACAAAAATGCCTAATAGGGAACTGAAACCCAATATAAGGTACAAGATAGTAAGAGAGCACCATGTTTAGATGGACTGTGTTCTTGGATACTGACAGAACTGGTGAAAATGATTACTAAACCAGTCAGGGATTTTCAAAAGATTTTAGAGAAGAGGAGAGAGAGGTGGCACGGGACTGAAAAATGGCAAATATTATTCCACTTTTAGGAAAAAAGTAATGCTCATAAACTGTCAGTTGGCTTATTGCTAATTCCTGGCAAAATCCTAGAAGGAATTATTAAAGGGCTGGTTAGTGACCATCTAGAGAAGAAGCAGTTATCATAAAGAGCCAGATTCACCAAGAAAACTTCATGAGACTAACTTCATTTACTTTTTTGACAGGTTTACTAACCTAATTGATCAGGGCAATACGATAGTCATAGTTTACCTAGATTTCAGCTAAAGCATTTGAAAGCATCTCCCATGCTATCTTTGTGAACAGGACAGGACAAGAAAAGAGATATGGTCTCAATGACAGTAAAATTAGGTGGTTTCAGAACTGGATGAATGGCAAAGTTCAATAAAAGTAGGTCTCTAGTGGAGTGCTCCAGGGAGCTGTGTTTGGCTCTAAGTTGTTAAATAAATTGATCAATAGCTTGGATAAAGCCCAGATGGTGTACTGACTAAAACTGCAGATGATATGAACCCAGAAGGGAAAACTAACACGTGGAACGACAGAGTCAGGATCCGAAAAGAGTTGTGACAGGCTAGACCAGGTAAAAATTAATAGGTGGTTGGGATTCAAAAAATCAACTTTGCGACAATAAGGGAGAAACAGAGCATCTAAAACAGATATGGGGGTTTTGGTGAACTGTCACTTTGTTGTTAATCAAAGGTACAATACATCAGCCAAATAATCTAAAATAACCTTAAACAGCATTAAAGGAGTTCTGCCATCCAGAACAAATGAGATCATAGTTCCCCTGTATTCTGATGAGGCAACTATGCTCCATTCTGATCACAGCATTTTAAGGACACTGAGAAGGTGAAGTGTGTCCAGAGGAGGGCAATCAATATGATTAAGAGTCCCATGAATATGTCACATGAGGAGTAGTTGAAGGAATCTGGAATGCTTAGCCTGCAGAAGAGAAGACAGCCTTCAAGTATTTAAAGGGCTTCCATGTGTGTAGTAGGGATGAGACTTGTTCCTAGGCCCAGAGAACAAAACTAAGAGTAATGGCTGAAGGTCACAGAGGGGCAAATGTAGGCTTGCTGTAAAGCAAAACCCCTTCTTAACAATTAAGAGTTATCCAGCAGCTGAATGGCCCAGCCCAAGTGGCAGTGGGATCTCCATCCATTAGAGTTCTTCAGAAGCCAAGGCCAGAACCATCTCCACCTCCCTGTCACTCCTGAGTGAGGAAGAGTACAGCCATAGGAACAGAGCCATGTCTAAATCACAGGAATCTGCTTCTTCAGGCTCCTCTGGCATTAATTCAGAAACTGAAATTTATGTGAAAGCAAAGAGAAAAAATTAAACTACTCAAGAAAAGTCTGAAAAAAAACCAAAAAGATGGGAGAAATTTCTGGAGAGGCAGCTTCTTGCAAACACAGTAGCAGCAGTGGCGATAATATGTTCCAGATTAGCCAAATGATTGTGCTCTCTCAGCGTTCAGGGACTTTAAAGAGAAAGTCTTAATGGATATTAGAGAACACTGGCTGGATCAGGAAGATGAAAGGAAACCTGGCAGAAAACGTATTTCTTTCAGTGCGGAACAATGGAGTCAGCCAAAGGAACAGATTTTTTAAAACTGTTGATAAAGAAAACTCTAAAACGGAAGCTAATGTAAAAACCTGTCCTGCTTTAGCTGCTTCAATTAGTTTCCCTCTTTTTTTTTTTACCTTGGCTTTTGTCTTAATTTGTAAGATAATTTTTTTTAAACAGGAGTATTAAAAGTGTATTCTGAGTGAAGCTCATTGTCTAGATTTCATTAAGAATACTTTGCATCTACCACCTGTTACTAAAAGAAACTGAGAAACAAAATCTTAAAAAAAATCTAAGCATGGATGGTCTCTTCTCAAGTATGTTATGCAGGGAATTATCCTTCAGTTCTGGGTTGGATTAGTTGGGACTTTAAGGTCTTTTCCAATTCTTGAGATTTTGTGATATGACAGAATGCTCTCAAGGAGCTGACAATGAATGGGAAAAATGACATACACAAATAACTTCTCTCAAGAAGACCTGATAAACCAATCCACAAATATTTGTCAACGTGTGATGAGTGCAAAGGAGGACTGTGGATAGATTTTTATAAGCAATCTGAGGAGGGATGTTTACTTTCATCTGGGAGAGTTAGAGAAGACTTTTCTGAGGAGGTGGCACCTATTTGGGGTCCTAAAAGTATGGACTTCAACAGACCGATTAGGGGAAGGGGAAGGCACAGGGTATGGAGTCCATTCTGTGGACAGGGGACAACATGAGCAAAGTCTCAGAAGGGAGAGAGTAAGATGAGAACAGAGTAGCCCCAGTCAGTAGAAAACTGAGTATGTGTGAAGGGGAATGGGAATAGACAAGGCTGACAAAGCAGAGTGGAATGAGAAGGTGAGGCTCTCAAATGTTAGGATCAGGAGTTTATACTTCATCCGGGAAACAGTAAGAAGACATGCCATCATCAGAGCAGTGCTCTGGGCAGAAAACTCAGGGGGCAACGAGAGGGTAAAACACAGAAGTTGAGCAGAAGGGTAGGTTTGGGGGCACATACAAGACATTTTGTTTTGAACTTGAGTCTAAAGTGCTGATGGAATTTCTAATGCAGATAACAATAGGGTCAGAAGCTATAGATCCAAATTAAATTTAACCACATTTGTTTCTTTTGCCCCTATTCCAAAATGTGAATAATCAGTGAAAAAATTAAAAAAAAAATTTTAAGGAAGAAAGGAAGGAAGAAAAGGAAGGGATTTAACCATCCCCAGACTATGAAATGAGATCACGGACTGCCTAGGGAACACTACAACTGGAACACTAGTGGCGCCTAGCAGAGTGGATGGAGAGTGGAGCATGGAGACTAAAGAACTGAATTCAAGCCCTGCCTTGGACACAGGCTGTTTGACTTTTGACGCGTTACTTCACTTCCTCAGTGCCCCAGGCAGCTCTGAGACTATAAGCTGATGGGTTGGTGCTGATCTTCAATGGTAGAGAGAGCTTTCTATTACCAATTAAATCACAGATTCAAAAACAGAAAAAACAGAAAAAGAAACCTTACGACCCCATTAAATTGGCCTAATGATTCCCTATAATCTTTTTTTCTTCAGAAGATGACATACTGCTTCCTAAGTTTTTACTTACCAATCAATCCATCAAAGATTTATTAAGCTCCTACTATGTGCTAGGCACTATATTAAGCTGAGGGAACTATTAAGGAAGGGTCTATACTAAGGGAAATATTGAGGAAGAGTCAACTTACTTTAGGATTGCATTTCCTGAATCAATGTACTAGATGCCAAGTAGTAAAACACAGTAGTAGGTTCCAGAACCATTCATGAGATCTGTCCTCTAAATTACTCACCCAAAGCTAACAGAGGAAGAGGAGAGCAAGGTTAAGTTAGAAAGACTGCTGAGACAGTGCTCAGGTGAGCAATACACAAGACTGCCATATTCCTTTCAGGTGTCTGAGGTACGTCTGGATAAACTAAAAAGAATACTTGAAGGGGAGTTCAAAGGCTAAAAAGGTGAATACAAAGAAATTTTTCAGGGGTAGGGGACACAGAACAAAATCAAATGTTTTAACCAATGACCAAATCAAGAAACTGTAACTGTATTGGTCTAAATAGGTTTACATTTTCCCTCCAAATCTCACTTGTTCAAAGCCTAAACAACCTCTAAAGAATGACACCATCAGTAAGAAAACAACAGTGAGAGTGGAAAAAAAAAAGGTGGGGGGGGCAAAACTAGCAAAAAAGACAAAAATAGCTAAAGTGAAACATTTTTATCTGAATTTGAAAGAATTAAAAATATTCCATTGCAATTTTAAAAACTGTTTAAATATCCTTTAGGAGACAGCTCACAGGGTAGCTAAGTGAGTAGAGCACCAGCCCTGAGTTCAAATTCGACCTCAGACACTTGACACACTAGCTGTGTGACCTTGGGCGAGTCACTTAACCCCAATTGCCCTGCCTTCCCCCTCAGAAAAAAAAAATAGGAGACAGCTCATGATTTGGAGTCAACATTCAGACCCTACAATGTGCCATGCTCTCTATCAGATAGTATAGAGTCAAAGAAAGAGTTTACAATTTAGTAGTGTTAACCATTTCACAATTGTCAATGTAGGAGTTATAAGATCAGCTTCATTAACCACTTCAGTGTCCTGCAAGATTACAGATAGGTGAAAGGAAGAAAAGGTATCCCACAATAAACCACAATTCTTCAGTCATTAGCTATCAGATGCAGCCATTGTGAATTATACACATGTCCACCTAGAATTTCCCAAAGAACTGTTGAAGGAATGACAAAAGAAACTATGAAAGAAATCAACTAGGAAAAGAAAATGTAGGAACCATCAAGATATGAAGAGTTACCTTTGAGAATATTGTATCCTCTTTTATAGATATTAGATGTTTATCATCTACCAAACAATGAAGCAACATTTCTGAACTGGTGAGGGTATAAAGAGACAAGAAAAAATATCTAGTTTCTTTAAACAAATTTCAAGATTCAAAACAATCTTGAAAGGCTGAAATGATAACTTGAAATCTAAATGAAATTAGATAAATACAAACTCCTATACTTAAGATTTTAAAAAAATCAATTGTATATACAATATGAGATAAGAGCAGTGAGAGGGCCCAGTGGATAAAGTGCTGGGCCTGGAGTCAGGAAGACTCCTCTAGCTGGCCAAGTCACTTAACCTTGTTTACCTCAGTTTCCTTGGCTGTAAAATGAGCTGGAGAAGGAAAATGGCAAATCACTCCAGCATCTTTGCCAAGAAAACCCCAAATGGGGGCACAAAGAGTCAGACATGACCAAGCAACAACAAACAAAGATGGGATAGATACGTATTTTGCGTGAAAGACAAGTTAAGCTTTTTGGTAGCCACAAACTCAATACAAACACACGGTGTCATACAGCTACTTAAAAAAAAAACAAACAAAACACCACTGCAGTTTTACTATGCATTAACAAAAAGTCAGAGGAGGAAATAATTTGACTGCACTTTGCACCGATCAGACCACATGTGGAATATTTTGTTTCATTTTGGGAACTACATTTTAATAGCAAGTGACAAACTACAGCACCCTGAGAAGAGGGGCTGATAAATTGGTGAAAAGCCTATAAAACGAGGACTGTGCCACCTAAAGAAGTCCTAGTAGGCATTTTCTTGCATTTAAAAGGGATATCATGTACAAAGAATGTGGGCATTTGAGTAACTTCACAGGACAGAAGTGCAGTAAGTTCACAGGACAGAAGTGCAGTAAGTATAAGTTACAGGTAGACTTGGTTCAGTATGAGGAAGAACTTGTTAATAATTAGCTTTATGGGATGGGCTGCCCTCACAAAATAGAGAAGTCTCCATCAGTGAAGTATTTCAGCAGTTAACAATTGACATTTACATAGCACTTGAGGTTTTCAAAGCACTTCACATCCTTCTTATCTGGTCCTCTTAACAATACTGGTAACTTAGTAGTACAGATATTAACCCCATTTTAGACAGAGAAACTGAGCCTCAGAAAAGTTAGATGATGTGTCCATGGTCAGAAAGAGTGACTATCAAAGGCAAAATCTGAATATAGGTTTCTCCTGATTAAAACCCCTCTTTCTAAAATACCACACCATAACAAGTACCTGTAACAGGTGACCACTATATAATAAAGTTAGCAATAATAAGTAATCTAGTGTTTCTATATCCCTTACTATGTTCAAGGCACTTACAACCCCAGGAGGTAGGCGCTGTTATTATCCCCATTTTACAGCTGAGGAAATTGAGTCACAGAGGTTAAGTGGCCACACAGCTGATAAGTGGCTAAGGTTGGATTTGACCTTGAGTCTTCCTGACTTCAGGCCCAGCACTCTATCCACTATAGTGGCCTGAAATAGCCTGTCTTTCTCTAATCTTAGGAATAGTATATATAGAAAGGATTCTTTAACTAGATGGGTGCTTTTTCTTTTGACTTCAATCTGAGGGGGCTTCATCACCATTTACCCAGTCTCCTTCATTTTGCAACCATCAGCACTCCCTCTGTCCCCCCGCAAGTGACTTGCCTCTCTCACCTTCCGTCTCTCTCAAACCTGTTTCTTCTTCTCTAGCTCTCAGTCGTCACCTTCTTAGAACCAACTCTCATCTTCATTCTTTCAGACATTTCCAAGGGCTTCTTAATGGCTGTTCACCCAACTATTTTCTCTTGATTTGAACCCAGACACTCACGGCTGCTGGGATCGTCTCATCTCTGTTGCTCACGAAGCAAAGCTTACATTTGGAGCTTGATATTTAAGGTTCTCCACAATCTGGCACCATAAGTGGAGAGAGAGAAGAGCCCAGGCTAGCATAGCTAGAGGGACTACACACACCTGTCATCTTATTCACCCATAACTCTCAGGTGAGGAAACCTTACCAATCAGGGACTTAGTCTTATAATGTTGTGTAGGACACTCAGGGGTTAAATGACTGGTCCAGGGTCACATAACCAGTCAGAGGTAACATTCAAACCCAGGTGTTCCTGGTTCCTATACCATGTAGCCACTGTAATCTGGCACCACTCTACTTTTCCAGTATTATTTTAATTTCTTCTCACCATGAACTTTACATTACAAACTAGACTAGTCTCTATGCTCCAAACATGTCCTGTACTTCTCCATCACTGCTTTTGCCATGACTGAAATGTGCTCTGACCTTGCCCACCACCACCAAGACCCACTCCTCTTCACTTGATGAATTTCAACACATCTTTAAAACCCAACTCCAATGCCACCTATTCATGAAGCCTTCTCTGATTCCTCAATTCTAACCACTTTTCCCATTTGTACCTCACATAATACCTCTACAATTCTAATGCACTCACAGTTCGAATGAACCCCACTGCCTAGGTTCAGAAAAGGCACTTAAAATGTTGGGCTAGAAATCAGGTCAGATGAAGCATCTTTTCCAGTACCTGTTATAACCACAAATATTCAAAGAAGATTGTTTCTCAATCAATCATTTAAAATGCTGTATCACTTCATGACATTTTAGTCTCATTTATTTGGCAACTAAAGCTTTTCATAATTTTAACACAGAATTGTGCTAAATAGATTGAGTTGTTCAAAAGCCCTCCATAAATTTTCTCAGTCATCAGCAAGCATGCAATCGTAATTCATAATAAGGTCTATTTTAAGCTGTCTTGAATGAAAACTCCTGATTATCTCTCACTATAAACTATTAAAATGTAAATGGTATTTTGAAATACTAAGAAATAAGCTTTGCCATATTAGTCTTCCATTATGAGAAAAATACCATTTTCCTGCCCTCAATAATGTCAATAACAGGGAATCTATGAAGGTACTTTCCAGCTCTGAAAATCTGTTGATTACAGGCCTGGCATACCTCACACACTGCTAGTACATTTTGATATAGTACCACTCATGTATCATAAACAAAGCCCCCTGTAGTGGTAAGTTGTCTTTGAACTGTCACATTTTTAAAGAGTCAATTAACATTAAGGGGTGATGCACTTTTTTCTAGAATGTATTTCTGTATTTCAACAGAAAAAAGTATGACAATCATCAAAAATTAAAATTGTATTAATCGAGGTTTTTTTTTCTTTTTACTAAGAAAAATACAAAGGTTTTTGGAATTGTGCTTCAAAGAGAAGACATAATTTTAGGAAAAAAAATTCAATCTCTTTTAAAAAGATTCTTAAACACTTTCCTGTCTGCTGGGATCAAATTATACACTTCATTTCCCACATAACTTCATGTGCAAAATAAAAAAAAAACTCTCAAAACTGTAAGTGCTTATGAATTTAGAGAAATTACAAACTGATTTAAGAACTAATTTTCCAGAGTTCTTTTGATCATTTCCCTTCATATATGGATTACCTTCCACAGCATTACCACAAAACTCTTGGAATGAGTACATCTCAGTTTTAAAAACACTGAAAGTTCGAACTTAAATAAATTTAAATTCCTATTAATAAGGGTCCATAAATATCAAATCAAATGTGTAGTTACTCACTTGATTTACTATGGTACGATTATTATTGTCCCTTATTACATAAAATACAAATTTATTTGAAACAAGTGCTTTTCTAGGATAGAAACACATGTATGATATCTACATTGCCTGGTGGTTTCATATTTCAGCAAGCATTTATGAAACTGAAAATATTCCAGAAAACTTAGATCACACAAATGATGCTTCAAAACTAAACTGAGAAGTACCTGTTTCTAAACATATGCTTGAATAAAATTACAAACTAAGTACTTAAGTTATAACCCCAATATTTTCTTTTGTACATTTTCAATATGTAATTTTGAAACATTTGTAGTTTCAAACCAGTTGTTAGCTGGTTCAGTTAAGGAATCTAACTCAAAGCCAACTCATTAAAAAATATTAGAAGCAAAATAAAAAGGATAGTCCTCACAAGATTATCTCAAAAGCACCTACATGTAACATTCCTTTATGTGTTACTTGGGGGAATAGCAGTTGTTTCTGAGATAAGAATATATTTAGAGGATGGAAAAAAATCTGTGGCTGAGAGTTGTTCTTATTTCCTCGTCAAAAGTGAGACTTAGAAAGGAACAGCTTTCTCAGACAACCACCGAGCAGTTCCTTAACTGACCATCTGACCACGTCTGACCAGCCCCCAAGGACTCCATGACCACAACGGCAATCGCACCACTAAGCTACAGGAAGGGGAACAGGCCATGAATCCTACAGTAAGAGCTTGCCTCCTCCGGCTCTCACTTGTTCACATCCAGGCCCAACGGACGCTCCAGGCCAGGGGACCTTCTGGAAGGTGCTCTGCCACCGTTCTACTAGTTCTTCTGAAGGGCAGTTTGTATTTAAAGGGACGGTGATCCAATTTCTTTGGTCACCAGGATTACTGTTGGATCCCCACCACTATGAGTATAACCAATGCTTTTTTGTTTAAAAACTAATAACAAATCTCTGAGTGAGACTCAGCAAAGTCCAAAAAAGCTTGTACAGGGCACAGAAGACGTTGCCCAAGGTTTCATAGCAAGTCATAATCCAGTCACACGATGCCTTTGCTGAGGATTTCTACTCAGTCTAATGGACTTTTCAATGGCAGGAAGAATTATAAAAGTGAGAATTATACAACTGTACACAGAATAAAACGTTCCTTATTTCCTGTCTCCCGATAACCACAATACATGTAAAGTGTATTAGGGAAATACTCTGTAAGGTACTATGGGGAAGATTGTAACTTAACAAGGGTTCAGGAAAGGCTTCAAAGAAGTGCTATTTGCTTTGAATTTTAAAGGACAGGCAGGACTTCATCAGGCAAGAAAGTAGGTCCCATCTTCATCAATGGGAACCATAGAATAAGAGTGAACCAAGGCATGGAGAAAGCTGTGCAGTGTGACTAGCACAGAGTGCTGGGAGGGGGAGAACACAAGCAAAGAAGCACAGGATTAGGGAGGGTCCTGTATGTCCGGCAAAGGAGCTTAAACTTTACTCAGGAAGCACCAGGGAGCAAAGGAGGAGTAACAACTCGATTTACAGCCAATCACCCACCTCAGCAGAAGCATAAAATGAGACTAACCATAGCACCTACCTCATCAAGGTGCGAGAGGCTCAGAGGAGGGGTGTGTGTGTGTGCATAAACAAATTTTACAACCTTCAGATGTACATAACCTTCAGATGCTACATAAAGGTGAAGCCATCTAGGCTAGCAAACAGTACGGTGAGACAAATTAAGAACACAGCTGATGGCTGTCCCAAAGAGTCGTCAGTATGGGCTTCACCACCACGGGGCTCGGTCCTAGGTTGAGCGCCTCAATATACCTGGGGTTGGCCTTAAACTGTTTAATGTTCTTTATCAATGACTTGGATGAAGGCAGAGTTGGCATGCCAAACTACTGGCCAGAATTTAATAGGATTAAGCGCAATAGGGACAATTGTAAAGTCTTGTGGTTGTAGTCAAAAAGTCAACTTCCTGGATTGTGGTTCATCTGAACAAGATAAGGGATTTAGAGGATAGTGGACTCTGGCAGTCAAAGAAAGCTAATTAAACTTTAGGCAGCATGAAGAGGCATAAGGCCTATCACTAGAGCATCACTGCTTACTCTTGAGATACTTTTCCCAAATCAGATTCCATCTGGACTGGGTACACAGTCCTGGAAATCACATTTTAGGATGAGAGATTAGGCCTGTTCTGTTTGGCCCGGCAAACCGACCTAGAAGTGAAGGGTAGACACTGCAGAGAGGCAAGTTCCTGTCATGGAATGAGCTGCTCTTGGAGGCAGTGGATGCCCTGTCACAGAAGGCCTTTGAGCAAAGCCTAGAAGACAACTGATCAGGAGTTGATGCTTGGTCTGGATAACCTCTGAGATCCCTCCCAACCCTGTGAGTCTGTGCCAGACTGTGGTCAGACTGGTGTGAGGCTTATGTGAGACTGCGTTAGGTAATCACAGGCTCAACACGAATATTAAAGAGGATGACTGACAGCTGGAGGCAGAGAGAAGAAAATCCCTGAAACTACTTTCCGCTTACATTCTTTTAGCCCAATCTCATTTGGCTTTTTCTTATTTCCCAGTAGCACAATCGTTAACATTCAGCATAGGGCTATTAAGTAATTAATAATTTTCTTACGACACCGGTGGTTTGAGACCTAGAAATAAATGGGACTGACATAGTTTGTACTCTATTATCAGTTTCATTCGGGTTTAATGTTGGGGGAAAAAGCTAAATTTTTCTTTTATTACCATCAATGGCTATTCTCTACACACTCTCAAAAAAGGTGGAGGTGGGACTTCTGCCATAATTTAAGATTTGGATTTCTTTCTGATAAGCAGGAAGTTTTTAGTGAAAAACTAAGATAAGAAGTCTGGTTTCACTTAGATACCGGGACATTCAGATGGAGACATTAAATTGACTTCACTGTGATCAATGTAATATAATATGGTATGATATACCATTATAGAATGTTTAATGCTTAAGTAAACAACATGAAAACCTTCCTACGTTTACTTAATGATCTAGATTTTTGCAAAGAAGAACTACATCCCTTTTATAACTTATTGGTATTTAATCAAGATAGCTGTGAAAATAACTGGTGAGTTACTTTTAAAAACAATGAATCCTAGGATTGGTTTTGTAACATCCTAGGGTTTTTCTATTTAGCTCAAAACATGGTATAAAATTTTTCAGAAACTGTTTAAAACAAAATTGATTTTAATCTAATTAGAAAAAAAAGTTCTTTCCCTTTTCTCTCCAGTAGATTACGTGAAAGCACGCAAGCAGAGAGCAACACGATATGGAAGGAGCCCTGGATTCTGTGTCTGACGAGGCCACTCATTTAGTGTGGCCTCAGGCAAGTTCCTTCATCTTTTTGGGCCTCAGTTTCTTCTTCTGTAAAATGATCCAGGTAGCCTAGATGCTCTAGGGTTCATTTGAGCCTTAGCGTTCTGTGAGAGGCTATTACAATTCTAAGAAGATGGTAGTGATGACTGCTTCAGAGTAACAGGAACCATGATACAGTCACCCCCCCCCCCCCCCCCCCCCCCCCCCCGGCTTAATCGATTCAGCGGGAACATGAGAACAGCTGAAAGAACAGTCGAGGGGCAGTTGGTTCCTTAGGAGCAATGTTATACACAAGCAGCTCACCAACCAACATTAGAGTTGAGTTTTGAGAGGGCAATAGGATTTGCTGATAATGTATTAATAACACTATTATTAAGCTGGTCTGCTTTGCACATGCTGACAGATAAGCAGGCCAAGACAACAACGAAAAAAAATCAACTCGAGGAAAACTGAAGGAATTTTCCTCACTATACAGCAATACTTCAAAAGCAAAGTCTCTTTATAAGTGTGAATTATTTTCCTTGAGAATCTCTACTAGAAACCAATACCTGGAAGAAGCACATAACTAAAGAGGTGCCTCATGATGGAGAAAGCAGCAGAGAAAACGTCAGTGTCTGTTCGGTCTGAGCATTTAACGCTCAGAAATTAAATGGAGCATCGCACGGAAAAGCAGCAGTACCTTCAATCCCATTCAGTCTGAAGTGTCGCAAGCACTGGGACCTCAGATCAGAAACAAAAACAGTTGCCTTTGAAGAATGTCTATTCCATGCAGGCATATGTATGGATAGAGACAGGCAAACAGAAGATCATTTGGGGGAGAAAGCATCTGGGATAATGTTCCTAACCCTAAATTATTCGCTTATCTATTTTTCAGTACAGAAAATGTCAATGACATATCAAGTTACATGGGCATATGTATGTGGTGAGGGAAGGGAGAGGGATAAAAGGAGGAGGAAGGGAGACACACAGACCCTGTTTCTTGCAGATTTGATACTTGCCATTTACTGCTAAGAATAAACCACTGCTCTGTTTGCCTGTGGGAAGTTCCATCTGCATCTGCTCTAAATCAATCTCATGTCCTTTCTAGTCACCTCCTGGGAAGTATTTCTCCTTCCCCAGGGCATTCTGACTTCAGGCCTATACCCCTAGTCATTCACACAGTACAGCATACCTTCCTTTTACTATCATAAAAAGGGATAGGCAGGCAAGTTTCGAAAAACACTGTGGAAAACATGAATTGTAAACCCACTGCATGGGGCACCAATAGGCGCTAACTCCTTGGTGAGCAATGACAATACAAATCAGTGACAAAACCTGAGGCTTGAGGATGGCAAGAGGTTTCTGCCTCCCCACCACTGCCATACTGAGATGAAGTCAGTGCCAAAGGCTAGATGAATGTTCTCTAGCATATCGGTAAAGGAAGTTGGGTGGGAAGGTACAGTAGTGGGGTCTGCCATCAGTGTCAGTGATAATCCAAAAAACATTGGTGTGGGCTACAATATTTGCTCTTATATTTTTCTACAGAGGTAGAAAACTTCACAAATGATGTAGCTGATCAATTTTTTAAAAAATATTTTATGTAGAATTACAGTTACATGGGATTTTATATCTCAGTCATTATTAAGAGTCAAATATTAGGACTTTTCAGCCAAACTGTTCCTAGGTATATATGTGAGTTCCTTGAGAGGAGAGTCTGTGTCTTTCCTCTCTGCATCCTCAGCACAAGGGTGCTAAGTACACAGGAACTTAATAAATGCTTTTCTATTTATTCATTCAAATAGGCTAGTACTCATAGGTAATTTTGTGAAAATGTCAGAAGAATCTGGTCATATTTAAACAAAAGCAAGATGGTAGTTCTTGTGAAGCCTAGAAAGGGAAGAATTACAAATACAAATTTCTCACTAACCATTTAGTTCTGTACAAGGAAAACAGTACTCTGACCACAAAACACAATCTCTGATCAATTTACTAGAAATCTCAGGCCAAGACTGAGGTGCAGCATAAACTGAGAGTTCAAGGACAAAGGAAATTAACAAACTTTTGAACTGTTAATGTAAATCTATAATTTATCCAACCTAACAACTTTCTGCTTTCTATAACTATGCTTCTAATTTACAGAAACTGCAGGTTTGACCTAAGCAGGGAAAATTATTTCACTTCTATTCCCCTTTATTTTTCCAAATAGGAGATATTCAAGCAACTTCAGGTTGCTATTTTTGTCTCTGTAAGAAAAATGATTTAATTTTCATGCAAAGTTCTGTTCAAAAATATTCTGTTTCATGATAAGGGAAGCTACCCTTCCATTTTTCTGAGGTAGTTTGTAAAGAAGCCAGCAAAGAGGAAAATTGCTAAGGGAATCAAGCAAATGGCTGGTAGGATAACCAGAAATATTACCCAGGAAGATGAAAGAAAATAGACTTTGCCTGTGAGAGCTAAATGGAAGAGGGGAAGAATGGGGAGAGGGGAATGGAAGTAGACATCAAAGAGGAAAGCAGAGCAAAGCCTAGGACGGGACAGAGGAACACCAGGAGGGAGCTTTATTGCTCACAGTGGAAAAGATTCTGTGCAGGATGATTCACAGGTAATAGAAAAGACCCAGCTTTGGGCTAGGAAGCAGGGTTGACCAGGAAAAAGAAAAAGAGGAAGAAGCCAGTAGATTATCTCCTTCTTAGGTTTGCTGTGGCAGTGAACCTGCCAAAGTTGTGAAGGGAAAGTTTGTTCCTGTAAAGTGAAATCATGAAAACCAGACTACACAAAGAGAGCCATAATTTTCCCTAGAAAATTATTTTGAGGAAATGTGTCCTTTCATTTAGAAATACTATAAATAGTGCAGAGTAAGGAGAAGCCTCTAGGGCAACACAGTTTCAAACTCTTCTTTTCAGGAACTACCTGAATAGGTCATTGAGCTGGCCTAGACCCAAGCCAGAATGTATTTCTATTTAAAAAAAAAAGTTGTATCATTGAATACATGCCCAATAAAGTTAACTACTTGGAATATATATGTAAAACAGTAAGAAAACACTGGCAACATACAACCCTATCTGATGTCTGCCTATTTACTTCGATTTATGTGGAAACAAGTGAGAAAGCCCAAGACAATCTGGCAACCTGGATGTGCTGAGGGGCATGAATCCTATTTTGATCTCTTGTCCTAGGTCTTGGGCTCCCAAGGGCCCCCAACCTTTTTCAGTCCTGGTACCCCTTGCCTTTTATTAGCCTTCTGACACCATTTGTTCAATATGAAAGAAAACATATTCTGGAGTTTACTACGCATGATCAAGCAGTGGTATCCTCCTTTAATACCTATTCCATACGTAAGGAACTAAATCTTGTTACTTAACAAGCCCAAGGAAGTCTATGTGCCTCTGGGGAGGAACCAGATGAAGATTGTGAATGCAAAAGAAAAGGAATTGGTTTGCCAGACTCTAGCTTATGATACTAGAATCATGGGCTCCAGACAAGGGATGAGGAAGGCAGGTATATGGATCATACTAAAAATACGAACACTGTAGACGAAAAGCAGCTGTTAAGACAGAAAAGACGCCACCACCAGTGTGAAAAAGGAGTACGGTAATGATTAGAAAAAAAAAAAAAGGGAATTTAAGCAGTAAAAAAAAAAAAACAACCCCAAACAGCACTTTTCCTTAGAATATTAGAGACAAGTAACTATTCTAATTTTCCAAATGGGAAACGGTAGATCCCCAAAACTCTGGCCTGATGAGCTTAATTTTGATCTCCAGCAACATTCTAGACTTCCAGAAATCCACAAATAACTCTAAGAACACAGTGAAACAGACCACTAAGAGCCAGAAACTACCATGTGCTCATGATAGGAGAACTAATAACGCAATGTGGAGAAACTGCAGCTGATGAGAAGCTTTAAACAAGAGTCTGATTAAGGGAACTAAGTAGTGTCCAGTGGTGTGCCACGAGGCTCTGTCTTGTTCAACATTTTATCACTGACTCAGACAAAAGCATCAAAGTCAGCTGGTCAGTTTTGCTGATGACACAAAATTGAAAGGAATTGTTAATTTGATACATGACAATAAAATTTCTCTCTCAGAATACAGTAATGATCTGTCTTCTGTAAACTATGGGAGAGGAAGTCTTTCAGTGTTACATTACAAATAATTATCATAGAAGACTTCTTCCCATGCTCAAAAAAAAAAATGTAAATCATAGAAATACATGAAACTAAAAGGGCCTGCCAAGATTTTCTCATCTACCTTTCATTTCCTTTAGGAAATAATCTATTCTTAAAGCATTCTGGACGGATATCCAAAAGTAACAAAAGTATGATGATTTATTACAATAGCTCACGTTACTGTGTCTAGTATCTTATAATATGAAAGTTATCACAAAAGAATATTTGAACCCTTCTGATGGATGTTATTTACTGCAGTTTTTACCACAGCAGTTAAAAGAAAAATGTGGAATAGTGACACTGTATAGTTAGCTATCACTTTCCTTATTTGGTACAAGATTTTAAGAAAAACAAAATATATTGCCTTATGAAATTAATACCAAAGTCTTATTTGACTCTGCAGTATATTTTAAAAAGAGTAATTTCTGGACTAAATTTTTCTCTGCGTTCAAAAGCTATTTCATATTATTTGGTATCTAGTAGGATAACAAAAATAATATTAAGGACTCGTATTATAATAAATCCAGAGAAAATCTAAAATGTTAATAAACCGAGGAGAGGGAATCCAAACCAATATCTAAACACAAGTCTTCACACTCTACAGCCTTATCTCATCCCCTTCCCTTTCACATACCCTATGCTCCAGGAAAGTGGAATTATTTATGAATACATCCTTTGAACCTTTGCTCACATGGTTGGAATGAGTGCCCTTCCTGTGCATCTTCACCTATTGAAACTCTATTCATCCCTCAAGAGTGAGCTCAAATGCCATTTCTTTCCTGGAGTCTTTACTAATGTCCACAGCCAGAAGTGTTCTCCCTTCAGTATTATCCTAGAACACTGTGTCTTCCTAATGTCCTTCTGTTTGCTGTTATACTTGTGTAACTCTTCCCTTATCTCTTCCCCACTTCCCCAATGAAAACTTCAAGGGAAGGAGTTGTCCCGCATTATTATATCTCTTTTATGTAGTCGAACTTCTTGCTAATTAAATTCTTAAAGACGTTAGATATGAAATAAAGTATGAAGTCATGCCAGATCATTTGCCTATGGATCTACTTGTGAAAATAAGAGACATGCATGGTTGTCTTTTAAGTGATTTTACTTAAAACATCTAAACTCCTTTATACTTGGAATGTACAAGAATGAACTTTGCACTACAAAATGGAATACGAAGTAGCAGTAAGTTCAATATGTTATTTCAAAAGTACCGTGGCATTATCTATGGGCATTCCCCCGAGGCACAGCGAGTAAGGTACAAACCCCAGCTCAGACGCCGACTAGCTGAGCGACCCCTGGGCAAGTCACTTAACCTCTATTTGGCTCAGTTTCTTCAGTTGTAAAATGGGGATAACATAGGACCTGGCACACACAGCAGGCACTGTATCCATGCTAATTCCCTTCCCCCCGTGTCTCCTCTTTCTACTCTATACGTTCTAGCTTGATAACGTTACCGGTTTCTATGCGTTCAATTATCATCACTATACAGATAATTTCCAGATTTCTATATCGAGCCCTCATCTCTCTCAAGCTCAACTGCCACAGCAACAGCTGCTGTTTGGAACTCTTCATCTGGATATCCCACATGCATCTCAAACCAAACAGGTCCCAAACAGAACTCACAACCTATCTCCTCCCACCTGACACAGCCATCTTCTCACACTCCCTATTAACGTCAAGGATATCACCGTCCTACCAGCTGCCGGGATGGTTTCATCCTCAACTACTCACCCTCGCTTGTCCCACATGTTGACAGATCTTGTCGTCTCTACCTTTCTGACATCTCTTGGATATGCTCCAGTCTAAGTCAGACCTTCATCACCTCTTATCTTCTGCTTGGTCTCCCTACCTCAAATCTCTCTCTACTCCAATCCACCTTTAACTCAGCCGTCAATACGAGTATTGATCTGACTGCATCAGGCCCCTGCTAAATAAGCTTCGGGATTTTGCTGCTATGTCCAGGATCAAATATAAACACCTTTGTTTTGCATGTAAAGCTCTTAACTAGTTTCAGTGATTGGGGGGATGGTGGTGCCCTCAACATCAAGAAGGACATTAGAAAGAAGGGTGGGTTGGGGGAAAACCACAAGTTCTATTTTGGACTTGTTGAGCTTAATATGCCACCAGGGTATCCAGTTCAAGATGTTCAAAAGGAAGGTGGAGACAGTATTCTAGAGGTCAGCAGAGAGGTCAAGGTTGGAAAGCAGAATTAAGAATCATCAGCATAGAAATGATAATTGAATCCATGGGAGCTAATGAGATTATCAAGTGAAATAGTGTAGCAGAAGAGAAGAGAGGCCGGCACCCTATGGGAGCTACCAAAGATATATCCTGGTCCGGATGAATTTACATGAGATTTCTATCAAACTTTTAAAAAGTAATTAATACTTATATTACATTAAATTCTCAAAAATTAAAGAAGTCATTCCATTTAATTCCATTTATGAGACAAATATAGTCTGAAAACCTAAGCTCTGGAAAAATAAAGCAAAGAAAAAGTATTAGAGAACAATGCAATGCCATTAATAAACATTAATTCAAAAATTTTAAATAAAATCTCGGCAAAAAGACTACTTCAATTTATCCAAAAAATAATCCACCATGATCAAGTTGGATTTATACCAGGTGTAACAGGATGGCTTTACTCTGGGACAACAATTAACATAACTAGATTAAAAATAAAAACATCCCAAACCTCACAATTATATCAACATATGTCCAAAAGTCTTCAATGAAGTCCAAGATTCATTATGATAAAAATATCTCTCTAAAACCAAAAGATGGTATTAAATACAATGGGGAAACATTAGAAGCTTCCACCAAAAGCTTATCCCTTCGTAGAGGTAAAAGAACCTTCCTTTTCCAGCTGTTACTTAACATTGTTCTGGAAATGCTAACAATAACAGTCAGACAAGAGAAAGCAATTAACTGCATAAAGATAGGAATATTTGATCTCTTCAAATGTTTACTGATAACCTACTGATTTTCTTAGAAAATCTTAGGGAAACTGAGAAAATAGCTTCTGAAAAGGAGTAGTTACAAAATCTGCAAAATGCAAAAGCATGTCTATACAGCAAAATCAAAAAAGGGTATAACAGAAAGAGAAGTCTCATTCAGAATAACTAGAAAATGCATAAAATGTCTGGGAGTCATTCAGGCATCGTGGACTAGGAATATAGGGTTAAAAAAAGGCAAAAGACAGTCCCTGTGATCAAGGAACTCGCAATCTAATGGAGGGGTAAAAACAAACAACTACGTGCAAACAAAATATATACTGGATAAACTGGAAATAATGAATGGACTGGCTACTTGTCTTTCACATATTGGCTACTTTCACAAATTATCAAAAGAAGTAATGGGGCGGGGGGGGGGGGCGGGGAATTAAGAACAAAAGGAGACCAGTACAATACCACAAAGTAGATCAGTGGAAAAAATAGGCAAAGACAAATCAGAAATAACTGAATCCAAGTGAAAGGCTACTTGTAGAGGGTAGGATTTTAGCTGGCACCTCAAGGAAGTCAGGGAAGCTAGGAGGTACTGATGAAAAGGGAGAGCATTCCAGGCATGTGGGACAGCCAGAGAAAATGCCCAGAGCCAAGAGACAAAGGTCTTATTTGCAAAACAGGCAAAGAGGCTGGTGCTTCTGGATTGAAGAGCATCTGGGACGATGTAAGGTATAAGAAGACCAGGGCTGTGACCGTGGGTGGGAGATGTGTAGGGTTTTGAAAGCTATATAGAATCTGGGGGGGTGGTTTTAACATGGTCAGACCTAAGTGACTCTGCCAAAGTATAGCCAAAGACTGCATAAATATAATTACAATATATTCTTAAAGAAATAAATGACTGGAGTCGATGCTCATGGTTAATGCCATGATCGAAAATAATAAATACTGCCCAAATTAATCTAAAAATTAATGAGGAAATTCATTTGGAGGAACAAATGATCCAAATTATCAAAAGAAGTAATGGGTGCGGGGTGGGGAATTAAGAACAAAAGGAGACTAGAACAACACCATTTTGGTTAAAAAACGAAGTAGATCAATGGAAAAAATAGGCAAAGACAAATCAGAAATAACTGAATCCAATTATTCAATGTCTGATAAATTCCAATTTTAAATTACCTAGTAAAGAACTTTTTTCATAAAAATTCCTGAGAAAACCAAAAAGCAATCTGGCAGAGGTTAGGTACAGCCTGACATTTTATTATTATATGCCCCCGCCCCCCCACCATGAACTCAAAATGGATTTAAAACTTTATAAGAGCCAAATCAGGGAATTTCAAAGATAGGCATGGGTAAATTCTTAAGCAAACAAGGGTTAGCTGAATATAAAAGATAAAATAATTTCAATTACATGAAATTAAGAGGCTTTTGCAGAAGGAAAACTATTACAACTAGAGTAAGAAGGGAAGTGATCACCCAGGGAAAAACAGTAAGCTTTGCTTGATATCCAAGATATATAGATATTTAATAGAAATATATAAGACAAAAACCACTCCCCAACAGATAAGGGATCAAAGAATATAAGCAACTGTCCAAAGAAGAATTGAACACTATTACTAATTATATGAAAAAATGTTCCAAAACACTAATAATAAAAAAAATGTAAACCAAAACAATTCTGAGGTTTAATGTTATATCTAGCTATGCACTGGTCTAACCATTCTAGAAAGCAATTTGTAAATGTCTTTCCACTTTGACCCACATTTTCTCCTCCTAGGTGTATACCCCAAAGAGGTCAATGACTAAAAGAAATGTTTGATATACATAAAAACATTTGTAGAAGCATTTTTTATAATAGCAAAAAACTGAAAACAGTAGATGCCCCCTTATTGGGGAACCAATAAACAAAAAACTGAGGCACATCAACTGAATGCAGAATTACTGTGCTATTGAATTTACGAGAGTCTTCTGGAATTGAGTTTATTTCTAGCTTCAAAGTTAAAGTTCCATTAAGGGAAAATGAAAAAATTCAATTACTTACTATATTTTGGTCATCACAATTTGTATGCAATGACACAAGGATATTTTTTTCTGCCTTTTTCTTGGTGAAGCATGTTGTTTAGTCAAGAAAGTATGAATATCCCCCTCCCCAAATATATTGTATTTTTAAAATCTTACTAATTAAACTACTGTAAAAAAAAAAACTTAACTACTTAAGTACCTACTTTTGAAAAGTAGGTACTCATATAGTTGTTTTTCTTAGAAATATCATACAGAACTGTTCAACCTGCATTGTTATTTGCAAAGCCTCTATAAATAGGTATGTTCCACCTATCATTTCTTTCTGGGAAAACACAATATTTGATAAAACAATATTACAGGAAGAAGTTGGTTCTATAGGAAAGACGTTACAAATTGAAACGTAAACAGACTGATCTGTCCGGGAGCTGATGTGACTAGAACCCAAGCCCTGCATCTTAGGTCAGCAGCTGAACTATTAAACAGGAGGATTTCATAACGGTACGGCAGAGTTTGCTTACGCCATATTAATTGTTATTTTTAAGTCACAGCAGACCTACAATGGGGTAATGATAATGATGATAGAGTAAGCGCTATGGAGATTTAAATTTTGAACACAATTTTGGCATTATTTCTGAGTAGTCATATCATGCCGATGATCACATCAAAACATTTATAAAAATTACAGCTACCACCTTATGCTAACCTCCACAACTTCTCATATCCTCCCTCTCCTTGCCACTCTGATTAGCAGACCAGGCCACATCCCACCTGAACGTCTTTCGTCCAAGTCTCTTCCCTTTCTATTTCATCCTTCATATTGCTTCCAAAAGCTTCCTCGAGCATGAATGTCATATTCCTCCCAGCTCAAAACCCCTAAGAAATTCTCCATTACCTACGGAGTAAAACACAAATGTCTTATATGGAGATTTAAGAGCCAACCTATCTACTTTATGCTAGTCCTTTCTATATATTCTGTATACATTCCATATTGAATATAGTATTAACTATTCTTTGATCTTGTGGTACATTCTATGGTCCCCCTACCTGAAATACATTTCCTCTTCAGAGGAGAATTTTGAAATCCTTCTCTTCTATCAAGCTCCCCCAGAAAAGACCCTTGAACATGTAACTAAGGTAGCCAGGATAAATCCTTTCTAATCTGCAGTAAATTTGATGCAGCAATATAACTTTGCCAGGTTCCTTTGGTAAAAAGAGAACAAAACCTAAGAATTTTAGCCATTACTGAATGATTTTAATAACTAAACTATGGCATTTCCTCTTATATTCCAGAGGATTGCAGGAATATTTTAAGTTTGAAGAAACATCAGTATTCATTGTTGTCAATACTTGAGGTATTTTGCTGCAATGACAAAATAATAAATGTACAAGTGAGGATGGTAAAGGTATAAATGGCTTGGGACGAGAATCAAGCGAAATCATTTTGGAGAATTACTTTTAAGTTTGTGCTTGGTATTGATTTTTATTCCTGGTCAAGTAGAAGCATTTTAATACAATTCTGAAGGAGAAGTTTGTTGCTGTTTTAAACCAGTCTTATTACATTTCATGCACACCATGCAGAATCTTCGAGCACAGAGCTAATTTTATCTCAGACGCCACTGGGCTTGCTTCATTTCACACATCCTGCCAAAGCAGCTAGTCTGGCACCGCATAAAATGCTACTTTGTGGGAGCTCCCAGCATGCCTGCTACTATCAATGTTGGTAGTTCTACCAGAGCACTACTAGAAACAGCAAACTCCACTATTGGGCCAAGTGGAAAGATGAGTAAACTTATTCGACACCTAAAGAGTTAGCATTTTTTTTTATCATTTCAATTAAGAAAATATTCTGTTTCTCAACCAAAATCTTGTCCAGTGCCTCCTCTTGGCATAAATGCGGTTCTCAATTTTTGGAGACTTTCTGTAAGGTGCTAGGTCTGGCAGATTTGGGGGAGTTGAAAAAGCTTTGAACATAGACTCATCAACAGACTAAGTATAAAAAGGCTTATTACTAAGGTGTTGGCTACCAGGTGATGAATGCTTTTTACATGAAACCAGAAGCTAAATAAAAATTCAGCTAAATGAAATGTTGGCTCAGAGGTTGTCCTCAAGCAAATAAAGGAGCTAACATCTTTATTCATAAAGTTTTTAAAAACCACTTCATAGGACACCTGATCACTCCTTTGCTGCACTCAATATGAGGACATCCAAACAGACCATCAGAAAGATAATTGCAATTTATGTACCACTATCATCTCAAAGAATGGAAAGCAGGAATTCTATGCTGAATTTGACAACATCCTCCACGCTAAGTTAACACAGACCTTGATGTCTGGAGACTGATGAAGACAGCAGAAATTATGCCTAAAGGGGCAGCTAGGTGGCACAGTGAGTAGAGCACCAGCCCTGGAGTCAGGGGGACCTGAGTTCAAATCCGGCCTCAGACCCTTGACACACTTACTAGCTGTGTGACCTTGGGCAAGTCACTTGACCCCAATTGCCCTGCCTTCCCCCCTGCAAAAAAAAAAAAGAAAATTATGCTTAAAAATATTGGTTTTTTTTAACCACAAGATATGACTCAGGAGACTCTAACTGCTACAGCATGAATACCTGAAGGAGAACATTAGGAGGTGAGGGACATGGTGAGCAAATATTTAACTATATCCTATGGGGTTATAGTCTGGCTGTGCCACAAGAAAGAGAGAAAAGAGGATGGAATAGAAGGGGAGGGCAGGGAAAGAGAGGAGAGGAAGAAAAGGAAAAAAAAAAAGATTTACCGTCTACCATGTATTGTGCTAAATGTTTTACAAATATCCCATTTTTCCCTTACAACAACCCTTGTTGGGAAGGAGGTGCTATTATTATCCCCTTTTGTGGGAAAACTGAGGCAGAGAGAGGTTAAGTGACTTTCCCAGCATCGCACAGCTGGTAAGTATCTGAGGTTGGATTTGAACCTGGGTCTTCCTCACTTTACCACCTAGCAGCCTCTTAAGCCATTAACTGCCTAAGGGTCCCGGGTCTTCATCCATAAAATGAAGTTGGACCAGGTAATCTCTGAGGTCTCTTCCGATTCCAAATCAAGTCTTTTGAGTCCATCTGATTTCTCAGACGACGGTACATTTGATGACACAAACTAAGGAATGGGGAACTGCTAACCAATGCTGGGCTAAATCACTTAAAACAGGAATAATATCATGACAGGAAAAAAATACTAGGAATCCAGTTAAAAGACAAGGAGGAAAAAGCCCAAGGTGGCCAAAGGGGCTGCACCGAGAGGAGAGAAGGGCCATGTGGAGTCACGGCTGAGTCTGACCTCAAAGGCAGCTCCAGGGATCTCCGCATGAGGATGAGAGCAGGAGCTTTGGGTCTGAATGGAAAAAGGGGTCCTCGTGATTCTGAGTGAACAGAAAAAACTACACTCAGGCAACAATACTCAGCACAGAAAATCAGCAGCCTTGTAGCAAATGGAGAGGCAGAAAATGTAAACAAACAAATGAATGACCAGAAGGATCCCAAATGCAGCGTAATAGGGAGTGCCAGACTTGGAATCACAAAGAAATGGTTTTGAATCCTGAGAGTCATTGAAGCCGCTTGTGCTCACTTCTGCAGCTGCAAAAGGAGCCCCACACCACTACATCACGAACCTCACAAGGATGCAAGGCAAGCAGTGACATGAATTATCATACACTGAGGAAATGTCAACAAAATATACAGTTTAAATGTTGATATTTTTCTACTCGGAAACACTGTAATTTATGTTATCATGTGATAAGAATTTTGAAAAGGCATCTCCCACTGGATGCGGCCCAACTATAAATAGCGCGGATTCAATACAAAGGTGGGCGGCATGAAGAGTATACAGAGAAACATGAACTAGTCGAGTATATTCCACAATCTGCCATCCCAATGTTCTCAAAAACAGAGGGACTGACGGTGAATTCTGTCAACACCTGCATTTTGAAGTGGAAATAATCTATCAGGATGGGTTATTGGAGTCCTCAGGCATTTTGGTGAAAATGCCACGTGCGCGCACGCACACACACACACAGCTGTTGTGTATTATATCTGTTTCGCTTAATTCTCTCAAGTTTTCTCCAGATATATCATGTTTCCTACTCGAAGCATTTTCTTCTAAGTCATCATTACGCCAAATAGCGATGAGAGTATTTGATTCTCCTTGACGAGGATTATATGTGTTCCAGCACTTTACCTGTGATTTCAGTGTGGCTACCCCCTTTAGCAAAACAGATCAAAACCATTCTGTTCCTTAGCAAATATTCTTTTTGAGTTACGTCTGCCTTGTCTCTTCCCACCTTTTCTCCCCTCCCACCAATTTGGTGACCATTGATTGAATTACTAATGAAAAATATTCTCTAAGAGTTTGTCTTCTTTTGTTTTATGTTTTAAAATAAAGTCTTATTGTATTTTAAAATGTAAAACCCATTCTCAGCTCAGGGCCATATAAAAACAGGCAGTGGCGCAAAGGCTCACATGCCACAGTTTGCTAACTCCTCATATTAAAGCATATTAAGGGAGGGGAGGGGTCCACAAATTGGATAATTTTAATTCCATTAATTTTCCATTATTCTCTTCACAAGTGACTAGTCTGCATGCATCAGAAAAAGGATAAGGTTTGAAGATATATGTTGAGCTAAGGTTCACAACTGACCCGCTTCATCAAAAATTGTGGTCTGGTAAGATGACTGGAGGAAACCTGTCTTTACAAGCAAGCTGTATTGTTAGAGAACTACGAAATGTCTTTTAAAATCATCTAACCAACAAATTTATTACAGTAGAGGAGATAATTCTGGGTTTTTGAAAGCAGTGTCAAAATGAAGACTCTGGCAGGTCCTCCTCAAGATCAAAGTCTTCAAACATGCACACAGCAACAATAGCCATCAGCCAGTTGGACGTTTTCTTTTCCTTTTGGCCACAACAACTCATAAAGTGGTTTACTAGGATGAAGAAAGCCTGTCATCCACATGAGGACCACAGACCTCACATGTGGATGCAGTATCCACACCAATGACATCCCAAGGGTTTTGAAGTATTGAAGAATAATGTGGAGCGCATATTACTCAAGTAGCCTGAAACAACCAGCTATTATTGAAAGACCAATAAAATAAGCAGTAGACATGATTTTCTTGGAATGCGGCATCATCCAATTGAATTGAGCGCCAAAAAGCGCACACCAATCAAATACTGCCCTATCTAGATTTCCTTTCCCCCTATTTAGTGAGACTACTTGTCTTTACATTCAAGCTTGCCATTCAGAAAAATATGATGTTTATCTTCCAATTTAATGCTATCTTCAACAAAGTAATTCCCTCGATAGTTTGAAGTTGACTTGTATAGGGTCACACAGCTATTAATGTCTGAGGCTAGATTTGAACTGTGCGTTTCCTGACTCCTGGCCCAGTGTTTTCATCCAAGAAATCCTTGCCTTATAAACATCCAACTTGTCACTTCTCTTCTAGAACCAACCTTGCCACAGGAAGAAAAAAAAATCCTTGGAGATTTTTAAAGAATCTGTGGTTTCCATGGGAAGGGAGGCAGCTTGAAAAGGAACAGTTTAAAGGAAATCTCAGGGACAGAAGTCCAGGCCAAGACAGCTTGCCCAGAAATTTATTCTGGAGTAACTTTTTCTACTTTGCTTAGACAGAATTTCAGGCAATGTATGGTTTGGAAATTCACTTGGATTAACATAGTCCCTTTGATAGTATTTGCAATTCAAAAACTATCAGCCATTCACAACTTGGTGTTGATTAGATGAATTGCATCACTACAAAAACATTAATAAAGCTCCTGCAATGCACAAGGCATTCCTCTAGGTACAGTGGATTAAAAAAAAAAAAGTCCCCCTGCCTCCGAGGAGCTAACATTCTACCACGTTTGCCTGGGAATTATAAAACGCTGTATTGTCTAGGATAAAGAAGAAATAAGAGAGCAATAGATCAGACCAAAGGTAACAGACAACTCTAATACTTCAGTCTATAAAATCGAAGCAGCACTAGCTTGCTGACATACACAGCACTACGTGACTTCCTTGTGGGAAGGATCATTCAAGGTACTTCTTCCTTCTATCTACCATTAAGCTGAGGCCAGAGGGATAATAGTTAACAGTTGATGCCCTGGCTGATGATGCCTTTGCACATGAGGTTTGTGGAAAGCTTTATGAACTAAAGTTGACTTGGGGTGGGAGTAGGGGAAAGGGAAAAGATAGATAATTTAGGAATATACAACACTTAGACAGATAGGCAGGTAGGTCTAAGTAGGGAATTTAGCACAGTCATCTGGCAAGAGAACAAGGAGAAAGAACACTGGGAAGATACCAAGGGAATATTTAGTTTGAAAAAAAAAATTTGTTTAGGGCTGGCCCTGAGGTGAAAGAGGGTCTTTTTCCTCCCTCTTCCAATGCATTTATTACTACTATAGCTCCCTAAGGTCAAGAGCTAAATAGCTTTAGTGAAGAAAAATCAGAACCTAATGCACATTTAGTGTTTTTATGAGAGAATGAATTCTCTAAACAACAACTTAGAAACAAATTTTGGGACCACAATTGCTTTGGGTGAAACTGCCTGGACTGTCCTTTGTAATTGTCTTGTATCCCCCATGGGAAATAAGACTTTCAAGGATTTGTCCATATGGCTTCCAACACTGCAAACTGGTAACTGTCCAAGAACTTATTATTGTGCTGCTGCCAACAATACAACTAACAATGCAGACACAGAAGAAAAAGAGCTAGAGTATACTACATTCAGAGCATAGGCATCACTGAAATAAAAAAGGGAGCCCAAAACATCAGTCTCAACAACCTTATACAGGATTGGTTGCATAAGCAGAATGAAGGCATTTACAGAAAGCAGAAGGGGAAATTAATGATTTATACAAGGAACAGATGGCAGGCAGGGCATATCTGCACTGGAGCAATAACTGGTATCTCAAACTTGTATTTGCTGACAGGTAGAGCAGGCACTAGCAAGTTAACACCAGGGTTACAGCTGATGTGTAAGCTTGATTTTGCAGAGTCTAGCTAGCTAGAGGAGCTGTTCAAATTAAGTAAAGTAAGTTCTCCTCTGTCAGTCTAACCTTCTCATTTTACAGATGAAGAAACTGAGGTCCAGAGAGCTCACATAACTTGCCCAAGGTCATGCAAGTGTTAAGTAGCAGAGTTGGGACGTGACCCCAAGGTTTTCTAGCTCCAAACCTCGCACTCATTTCACTGTACCACCAGACTCCCAATGCCAGGCAAGGGAAAGTTATCTATTGGGCTCTAGATTTGATCTAGTCAAAAACTGAAGAATCAGTAAGGAAACCACATAGGACTTCAACAGATGAAGAGATAGATCTTATATAAAAATAAATTACTAAAGAAGACAATTTTTAAAGGTTGAAGAGAAGTAGGCTAGATTCTAGTAAGTGTGGAAATCTGTTACTAAGAAAAAGGGAAGGAAAAAGGTGCTTGTGTATTCTGAAGCTTAAATCTATTCAACTGTTTAAGCCTCTAAGTTCTAAATTTTATTATGAAAATACAATTGTCTCATATGCAGCCCAACTGTGGTCAAAGAATTTGAATGAAGGGGAAAAAATACACTAACATTCAAAGTCCTACTGAAAAAAAACCCAAAAAACTAAGCATCCTATGGTAGTCAGCGTAACCTAACAACTGTAATTCCTATATGAAACTGGAATTTAAAAGCTGGAAAGGACATTTAAAGTTATCTTACATTACCTGCCTCCCATCCCCCTGCCCCACCTTATTTTACATGAGAGTAAACTGACCACAAGACTGGCTAAATGACTTGTTCAAGGAAAAGCTGCTAGTTCACAACTAGGGGCTGATTCTTCTCTGAAAATAGTGTGGAAACAGTCCACTTCTTATCTGACTTTACTTTCAAATTTTTAACACTTTTTTCTTTTGCTCTACAGTTGCTTCAAACAGTTTTACCAAAACAACACCAAAAGAACTTTGCTATAAAAATTTCTGATAGGGTGCGCAGCCAAGATGGCAGCTAGAAAGCAGGGACTTGCTTAAACTCTCCCCTAGGTCCCTCCAAACACCTGTAAAAAAATGTCTCTGAACAAATTCTAGAGCTACAGAACCCACAAAATACCAGAGGGAAGCAGGCCTCCAGCCCAAGACAGCCTGGATGGTCACTGGGAAGGATCTATCAGACTGGGCTGGGAGTGGAGTGGAGTGGAGCACAGCCCAGCGTGGACTAGGCCAGGGCCAACCAGACTGGAAGCTGGGTAGAACAGGAGGTAGGGCCCTGAATCATTGCACTGTGGCAGTTACCATACTTTTCAACCTACAAAAGCCAAAGAAAACAGAGCAGGTTAGTGGGAAAAACTTCTGGATCATGGTGAATGGAGCATGTGGTCAGCCCTAGCCCCAGGGACACAGAAGTGGTGCAACTCTGGAACTGCTTCCAGAGCTCCAGCTACAGTTGCTTCCAGTTCCAGGCCCACCTGGTGGAAGGAATTAAGCATCAGATGAGAGCAGGGTTGCAAAGCCTGCTTGATCTGGGTCTCAGTCACAGTTGGCAGTTCTTGGAGGAGGAGTAGCGCTGCTGTGGCAGAGCTTGCTGTGTAGAAGTAGCTCTGAAAACAGCAGCACAGCTTGGGACAAAGTACTATCTACTCTACAAGCAGTCATACTTTGACAAAAAGCTCAAGGGCCAAGTAGTTGGTTGGGAACATGAACAGGCAGTGAAAACAGACTCAGATTCAATCTCGAACTCTGGAATCTTTTTTTGGTGACGAAGATCAAAACATACAGCCAGAAGAAGTCAACAAAGTCAAAGAGCCTACATCAAAAGTCTCCAAGAAAAATATGAATTGATCTTAGGCCATGGAAGAGCTCAAAAAGGATTTGGAAAAGCAAGTTAGAGAAGTAGAAGAAAAACTGGGAAGAGAAATGAGAGTGATGCAAGAAAATCATGAAAAACAAGTCAATGACTGGCTAAAGGAGACTCAAAAAAAAATACTGAAGAAAACAACAGCTTAAAAAATAGACTAACTTAAATGGCAAAAGAGCTCCAGAAAGCCAATGAGCAGAAGAATGCCTTGAAAGGCAGAATCAGCCAAAAGGAAAAGGAGGTCCAAAAGACCACAGAAGAAAATACTACCTTAAAAATTAGAATGGAGCAAGTGGAAGCCAGTGGCTTTATGAGAAATCAAGATATTATAAAACAGAACCAAAGGAATGAAAAAAAGGAAGACAATGTGAAATATCTCATTGGAAAAACCACTGACCTGGAAAATAGATCCAGGAGAGATCATTTAAAAATTATTGCACTACCTGAAAGCCATGATCAAAAAAAAAGAGCCTAGACATCATCTTTCAAGAAATTATCAAGGAGAACTGCCCTGATATTCTAGAGCCACAGGGCAAAATAGAAATTGAAAGAATCCACCAAGTGCCTCTTGAAAAAGATCCTCAAAAGAAAACTCCTATGAATATTGTCGCCAAATTCCAGAATTTCTGGGTCAAAGGAGAAAATACTGCAAGCAGCCAGAAAGAAACAATTTTAGTATTGTGGAAACACAATCAGGATAACACAAGATCTAGCAGCTTCCACATTAAGGGACAGAAGGGCTTAGAATATGATATTCTGGAGGTCAAAGGAGTTAGGATTAAAACCAAGAATCACCTACCCAGCAAAACTGAGTATCATGCTCCAAGGCAAAATATGGATTTTCAATAAAACAGAGGACTTTCAAGCTTTCCCAGTGAAAAGATCAGAGGTGAATAGAAGATTTGACTTTCAAACACAAGAATCAAGAGAAGCATGAAAATGTAAACGAGAAAGAGAAATCATAAGGGACTTACTAAAGTAGAACTACTTTGCTTACATTCCTACACAGAACAATGATGTGTATAATTCATGAGACCTTTCTCAGTATTAGGGTAGTTGAAGGGAATATACCTATATATAGACAGAGGGCACAGGGTGAGTTGAATATGAAGAGATGATATCTAAAAAAAATAATAAAACTGAGGGATGAGAGAGGAATATATTGAGAGAGAAAGGGAGAGATAGAATGGGGTAAATTATCTCACATAAAAGTGGCAAGAAAAAGCAGTTCATTGGAAGGGAAGAGGGGGCAGGTGAGGGGGAATGAGTGAACCTTGCTCTCATCAGATTTGACTTGAGATGGGAATAACATACACACTCAATTGGGTATCTTGCCCCACATGAAAATAGGGGGAAGGGGATAAAAAGGCGGGGGGGACAACAGAAGGGAGAACAGATAGGGAGAAGTAATCAAAAACAAACACTTTTGAAAAGGGGCAGGGTCAAGGGAGAAAATTGAATAAAGGGGGACACGATAGGAGGGAGGTAAGTATAGTTAGTCTTTCACAACATGCCTATTTATGGGAGTGTTTGCATAATGTGTGGCCTATGTTGAATTGCTTGCCTTCTTGGGGAGAGTGGGTGAGGAGGGAAGAGGGGAGAGAATTTGGAACTCAAAGTTTTAAAAGCAGATGCTCAAAAACAAATTGGTTTTGCATGCAACTGGAAAATATGATATACAGGCAACGGGGCATAGAAATCTATATTGCCCTACAAAAAAATAAGAGGAGAAGGGATGGGGGCGGGGTGAAGGATGGGGTGACAGAAGGGAGGGCTGACTGGGGAATGGGGCAATCAGAATATATGCCATTCTGGAGTGGGGTGAGGGTAGAAATGGGGAGAAAATTTGTAATTCAAAATATTGTGGAAATCAATGCTGAAAACAAAAAAGAAAAAGAAAAAAAATTCTGATAAAATATAATACCATAATCTATCAGAATCTCAATTTATGAGTATGAGCCAATCCCCAAGTGGTCAGAGTATGAACAAAGAAACACAGATTCCTCATGACCATCTTTACAAAGCCTAAGTTCTCTACATAATCAGGGAAAAAACCACAAATTAAAACAAACCAGATACCTGGGACTCATTAAATTGGCTAAGTTAAAAAAAAAATCCAGTTACATGACGGTTGAGCCGCAGATATCTAGACACACTACTTCATGGTTAGTGGAACCATGAATGGTGCAGTCTTTTTTGGGAAAGCAACACAGCATCATACAATAAGCACAGAACTGCCAATAATCCTTTGATATCCCCATGACCCCAATCCCAGGATTCTACCCTAAGGATGACAGTGACATTGGAATGTGAGGGGCAAGGATCTAGATATCAACTTTCCTAGCAGTGTTATTCATAATTGTAAAACAACAACAGGAAAGATGCCCAATAACTGAAGAACTGATGAACAAACTGTGATGTATGACTATAATAACAGGATTATGTCATATAAAATGAGATACATATGAAGACCTCAAAGAAACACAGGGAAACATAGGAAGTAATTCAGAGTGATGAGAGAACCAAAACGAATATACGTGCTGACTCTGATTATTCAGATAGCAACTAGCACAAAATCCTGAAAAGTGTAAAGAAAAAAAAAACCAACCAGAAAGCGATGTAGAAACAAATGGCATCTGGTTGTCTAGCTAAAGTTATAGACTCTTTTTCTACATAAGCTGTAAATAATGGTTATTTACAATCATTTAAAAAATTCCTGATCATATACTTAAATGTATGAATTTGTTGGTTACTAAGCTTATAAATACTGCTTTAATCTTTCTGTCCATTATTTACATACACATTCCACTTTACATTTATTTCTCCCAGTGCCTATTTTAGTGACCTTTAATTTTCTCAGATCTTTATTGTTTAACTTATCTCATTCATTAACTAACTTGTAAATGCCTTTAAATGTTAGACTTGGAGGTATAATGAATTAATAGAACTATCCCATAAATGAATAATTTTATACACTTATATGACTATATTAGTCCAAGAGAAATAAATGAAAATTGTAAAAACTATTATTATTCATAATTAATTGTTCTCAAATAAGACAATTATCTCAAATCTAGTAATGTTCAACTCATATTCTGTTGACATAACAAATTTTTGACTATTATCCATTCTAAAGCTCTACAACAATAAGATTTCTGAATGAAATGTTTTAAGTTATCATGCACAAGAGATACCTGGATTTTTTTTTTTTTGGAAAACATTCCTTTGGTATTCAGTTACATTTCATATTCCTTCTCTTTTTAAACTTATAAATTTTCCTATCTTTCATGCTCTTAATATGCTGTGCTTCTCTACTGTTAGGAAATTCCAAACTATTGTTTTCCTGCTATCGTACTATTTATTTCCCTTAGGATTACATTCAATATTCACCTATTCTGCAAAAGCCCTAAATAAACCACAATTATTTCTTTTTGAAAAGTACTGAAACAGTCACAGGCCCTCTCCAAAGTGAGAGTATCTACTTAGGAACACTCACATGTAGACTGTTACGTCTAACTCCCAGCCAACCCAAAGTCATTCTAGCCAACTTTCAAGCTTCTGAGAAAGTCGATGGATCAAGTGCATTTTTCCACCAACATTTCAATTATTCCTCTATAGGAGGATCACGCACCTTTCCATACTTCATCCTAACAAGGTAGGCTGTCAGCTTATGAGTGGGTATCTGAAAGGGCCCAGGTTAATTTGTCCAAATTCTTCAACTGTCCTGTTTTGATATTTCCCCCAGGATAACGGATTCTGTCACATTTAATTTACCATGGAATTTGCAATCACAGACACGTGTGCAGTAATGATTTTAAACTAGCACAGCTATTTCTAATACAGAATATTACCCTGAAAGTAATTTTGTTCTTTTCTTTTCAAATAGAATTTGTGTTCTCAAAATACCATAGTCCGTTGATTAAACCCATTCCACCAAACCAGTTGTCACAATTTATTTTTTTTAGGCTCCCAGCATTTGAATGGAAGACTGATATCCACTGTTAGCTGCTCGGACCCATCTTGCAACAGTATATCCACTCATCTCACGGCATAAATACGCCAGCATGACAATTTTCCTTAGGCACACCAAGTGTTTCCTGACTACTGCACTTAAGCCTTTATCAATCTAAAACTCTTGCTCATATGTTTTCCTTTCATTTTTAATTTTAAAATTACTGTCACCATTTTTCCCGATTTAGTATCAGAAACCTGATCTGTTAAAGGCAGAATCTAGCCTAGTTATATATAATTCTAGAAAAGCACCCTCCTCACATTACTGCCATGCAATCCCAAACCTATTCATCCACAATTTCCAGTTCTGCTATTTATCTTTCAGGACATGAACGTATCTTTGTTCATATTCATGTGTAAAGCATCATGCTAGACACTGGAGAAGACACAAAGATAATACCATCACCCCTCAGAAATGTACAAGCTAGCAGGAGTGGTATGTGGAAAAAAAACAACATATACATCAAATATGCAACAATTATACAATACTAAATCACAAACTGCTTTGGTAAGAAGGTGCTTGTTCCTCTTTGTACTCCCAGTACCTAGCATAGCCTTACATATGCACTTATATATAAGTACTTAATAGATGCACTTACATATATGCACTTAATATGAATTTAATACAGTTGCCTCAAAAGGTTCTCACGAGAATCAAATGTAATAGCTTATGTATATAAAAGAACTTTGAAACCTTAAAGCACCCTCTAAATGTCAGCTATTAACTGACCTATTATCTATTATCCAAATAGCTAGATTATAGAATAAAATGGAAAAATTGTCAGACAGGCACCATCAATTTTTGGTACAGCAGATTTCAAAGGGTTCAGAGAAGGGATAACTAGGATCCCATAGTCTAAAATTCCGAGGGGAAAGCCAGTCCAAGAAGAATGGGAAGTTTTCAAGAATGAAATTCTAAAAACACAGATATGATTCTATTAAGGAGGAAAAAGGGTCATTGTCTCTATGGTGCCAACACACAGGGTACGTATAAACCTAGATATATAAGCAATAAAGAATAAATACAAAAGAGGGATATATCATGCGCAATGAAGCTCAAGACAATAACTTTTGTTTTGAAGCTGTTGTGGAGAAAAGCTGAACATCAGATAAAGGAGAAGTTCACTGTTTGGGACTGGTGAGTAGTGTGAAAAGTTCTTGGCAGATCTTAAAGTGTCGCATTATTGTGAGCAATATCAGAGCTCTGAGAGAAGACAGAACCTCTTGGCTATGGTTTTGCTGTTCTGTCTGCCAAGAAGGACCACCTATGGACTAGAAATTGAAGAATACAAAGAAAAAGCTGATGAGGAGTTATTACTCAAGGTAGGCAGGGAGTGGCAAGAAAGAAAGCACCATGCTGCTACTGATAGGTCCATGTTCTACAAGGATTCTGAACGTCCTCAAGGTGTGATTGCCGAATCCAACAGTGATCACTGAAAGGTCATGTAGAACAAGAAGTATCACTGGCCTATTCTGATTTTGCCCTTGTATAACCAGACCTTAGCATATAGTAGATACTTAATAAATGCTTGCCAAATTGACCTGATCAACGGGTAAATGTGCTGGATTTAAAAAACAGAATCAAGAAAACTATAGGCTTGTGAACCTGACGTTCACTCTAGGACAAACTCTAGAACGTGTTATTGAAAAGGTAGTTACTGAATAAACAGATGAGGAAGCTATCATGGCTTACTTTCTCAGGAAGAGATCATTCCAGACTCACATCATTCCCCCTTCTAACGGGGCTACTAGGCTAGAACAATAGTTCTTAGCAAAGTGTTCGACAAAGTGTCTCATGCTATTCTCGTACAAAAGACAGTGATGTAGGCTAGACAATAGTACAGTTAGGTGAATTCAGAACCCAGCTGGATGGCTGCACCCAAAAAGTAGTCACTGTTGGCTTGATGCCAATTTGGGGCCAGCTAGAGCTAGCTAGGTCTCTGATAGAATGCCTTAGCAATCAGGTTTTAGCCCTGTGTTAAACATTCTTACCAATGATTTAGCTCAAGACATAAATGGTATTTTTATTAAATCTGTAGATGACACAAAGCTGGGAGGGGTAATGAAGAAGGCAGAACGAAGGGTCATAAAAATCTCCAAGAATTTGAAAGGTTCTAACATAGAGAGATGAGACTTGCCTAATCTGGCCTTGAGAGTGCATAAGTAGGAAGCAATATGTACAGGTTTTTAAAAAAGGCAAATTTGGGCTTAATGCCAGGAAAAACTTAGCACTCAGAACTATCCAAAAGGGGAATAGGGAGTCTAAGGCTATCGAGAGTTATCTCTCCCTCATCATCGTAGCTTGTTGTTCAGGCAGGATTGGGGCTGTGTGGGTCGGGAGTTCCTTACCAACCTGGAGATCCAATGATTCTGTGGCATGAAAAAGGCCAGCCACCAAGAGCCAATGGCTCCCTAAGTAGTAGCTTCAACTATAAATGGAAAGATGGCATTTGCTGAGAATGGAGTGCAGAAAGGCTGTCATTTTCATTAACAGTCTCAGTGAAGAATAATGAACAAATTCTTGTTCTTTAGTTCCCACGGTTGATCATGAAAGCAAAGGCTTCAGTCGAAATGGAGCTGATAAATTTGTTGGTTTTGCTGTGTTTTTCTGTGTTTGTTCTCTGTTGCTAGGGTCTCTGTGTTGATTGAAGCTGTCAGTTTATTTACTGAATGGTACCTCTTGCAACAATTGCTAGATTGATCAAATTAAAATGTACTTACTGAAATGCAAACATGTTTTCATGAACTTAAAGAATACTATAAAAACAGAATCCCTTAAACAGTTAGCCTAGAGAAGAGAAGCCTAAATCAGTATTTCATGACTTGACTGGCTGGTGTCCCTTAGTGGAACATCGAGTTACAGGAATAGAATTACCATCACTTCCTCCCTATCCCCCAAGATCTTCTACATTTTCAGTTCCTTCTCACATCTTTTTGAGAACTTTTAGAAGGACTCTCAGTTCTTTATCTCCCTTTTAAAAGCTCCTCATAGAAGAATTTACCGCCTGAGAGGGTTCTGACAAGTAGCAAATACAGATAAGCCCTCGATGAACAGGAACATTTCTTTAAACATTCTCAATGACAGCTCCTATCAAATTAGTATTTGAAAAAGTCTTATAACTTGCATAGCAATTTGATTTATGTACAGGCCAAAAACTATTACGTGGTATCATTATGAAAAGGTGCTAACACTCTAATTCATATTGTTTGGAGTTCAAATCCACTTCTACCTACTTGCTTATGCCTAGAGATTTCGCATAGGAAGTAAAACATAAAATAAAGGTTCACCAAATCTACTTTTTTTCCACAATCAACTCAATTTTTAGTCACATGTTCCAAACTCATATTAGCCTATGAACTTCTAGAAACCATAACCAAGTTCTGTGTAATTCTTTCATACATAATTTAGGATATAATGTACAATTTAAAGGAGGGTGTTTTTGAATGATGAAGGAATTACAGAACATTTCCTCTCAGATGTCTTGTCAAAATCTTAAATTCTGCGTGTCAAAATCCAAACATCTTTCCTGCATCCCTCAGCCTCTTCCATCCTAAGTGGTACCATCCTAGGCTAGAAACTGTAGTGTCAAGTTTAATTCTTCCCTAGTCTTCACTGATTATCCCCCATCTCTCAAAAATCTGTTGATTCTACTTGTAAAACAACTCAACTTCTTCTCTCAACTCCTATTGATACATTGGTAGAGACCTCCATCAGCTGTCACGTTTCTAGTCTCTCCCTCATTGCAAGATGCTGATTCTAGGTTATTTGTCTACTTAAGCATCTAGAATGGCTTCCTGCCGCCTGTTATGTCAAGTTTTAATTCCTTTGCTTAGATTTCAAAAACCTCCATAACCTGCCAAATTCTACATATCCAAGGTTATTTCTTACAATCTTAAACATGAAATGGCCATTTTTGTCAGGCTGGTTTCCTCATCATTCTCCAAAACATGGAGATGCAGAATGAGCAGGCTGCAGTGTTTCCAAGGATGACCTATGCATACAAAATGTAGGGAGAAAGATTAAGGAAATGAGTGACCAGAAATAGGACCTGGGCTGGTCAAGGACAAGAATTTGAGTCTGATACTGGTACCTACGAAATGTGAAAATATCAGTGAAAGGTCAACCACACATTGGGGAGATCTTCAAGAACAAGGATTCTCAAACATCTTCACAGTCCCCTGTCCCTCAGTTTTCAGTACTTCTCCCCCTACCTCCATTAGAGATGAAAGGATGTTAATTCTAGAGTTTTGCATGTATATGGACAGAAGATAAAAGTTTAAAAAATATACTTTTCCAAAGGTGTCCAACAATGTTTTAACTTCACTAACTGGAAATTAATTTTAAAAAACAGAATAAAGATATTGCCATACCTCCTTGACAAACTTCTCACATACCCAAAAGTTGAAAACCTCAGATCTAGAGGATGGAGATATGTATAGATACAGAGATAGAGATATATATACACAGACACATGCACACATATATTTATATATATGCATACATGCACACACACATATACGTATATGTATATATACACACACCCCATATATAAAATTTTTCCAATACGAATTTATGCAAGATCTTTGGGAATACAAAGGCAACATAATAGACAGTTGTTGACCTCAAGGAACTTACGTTCTACTGAAAGAACATGTACAAGCATCAACCAGAATCGAACACATTATAGCACACGTCTTGCAGGACAGAGGACAGCCAGTCACCTACCCAACCAGGGACACTATAACTCAACACAATATAAGAATGCTCACATTAGCTCATTTGGACAGGCAGGTGGAAGAGTCAAGAAGATCTGGGTTCAAATCTTACCTCAGAATTTACTGTGTGACCCTGGAAAAATCACAACCTCATCTCTAAAGTGGGAGGTGGTAATACCTACCTCACTGGGTCTTTGTGAGGCTGAGATAATATTTATAGAGTTTTAGAAAGTGCTAGGTAAATGCTATTTTTATCATTGCAGTGATTATTATTATCTACTTTATTAAGGTAACTCACAACCCCCTCACCCAGATCTTTGTTAGAATACGGCGAGTGCTCTGTGTTTCCCTATTCATCCTGAGAATCACCTTTAGGTTATTAAATTTTTTTCTACCATTTCCTGTGCAAAGATCACTTTCCTTAGAAAATAGCAGCCCCGTTAAAAATCAAGAACAGGTCTAGAACACCCACACCAAGCAGCAATCTTGGTTCCTGTTCCCATTCAACACAGCTTTGAAAAACAAATCCTCTTCTGTTGGCCAGTCTCAGATCATTCAGAGTTTGAAGGAGCCTGAGGCTAATTGTAAAGAACCACATTTATTTTATTCTTGTTACCCTCCCTTGTTTCTATCTTCCATGCATGTTTTTATCATCTAGGTTCATCAATTATATCCCAGCATATCTCTGCCAGCCGCTTTAAACAAATCTCCAGCTTGGTCTTCACTGGATATTTTTTCTTTGTTTCTTTGGATTTCATTAAGAATTTCCCATCGTTTTTGGTCTGACTTCCTCTTTAGAATTTAGGCCACGGCAACATGACTATTCCTTATCTGAAATCTGGTTTCTCAAAATAATTAGTCTTCTTCAAACCTTCTCTATTACAAATTCTAAAGTAGATCGGTCACTTCCCCTAAATCTCCCATTGTGTTCAGCCTGGTAAAGAGGAAGCACCTGCTCTCGAGGTTGACAGGAATAGCCAGAATGAAGGTAATTTGTTCTTAAATTTTAGTTCCTCCCAACCTAACCTCACACAAAATTAGATTCTTCGTGGAATGGAACGAGAGGAAAAGAGTCAAGGTAAAAGCCCCTAAAAGTTTCTTTTGTGATGCTATTTGAGAACGTATGAACGTAGAATCATACTGCCACAGGATGATAGGGGAGTTCTCTTAACTGAAAAAATCCTGTCTACTTTGGTTTCGTCAGGCTTAACAATTCTGCCATTGCTAAGAGGGTCCAGAATAATCTACTTAGCTAAGTTTTTCCTTCAATTCAGAATAAAAAATTTAAGACAATACATAAAGGATTTAATATCTTCACAACTCAAAAGTAATTTTTAAGTGACAATGGCTACCCATGAGCAAGTCAATAAACTCTCCGGAGCCCCTCTCCATAGTCACTTTTGAAAAGAGAATTTTCTAATGACCCCAGAGAGATATTAATTGGATAAAAAAGATGAAAGTGAAAGTGGCACACAGAAATACTTTGAAGGTAAAATCATTAAATAAATACAATTCTTTTTATTGTTAATATTTTCTGGCCCATAACAGTTTGAGTTCTGGTCGAAGAGTAGATGTCTTCAGGTATTTCTTCAAGAAGGAACTTTTAAAAATATACAATCTGTAGCCAAGCCCATTTTTATATGGGGATCCCTCAGATTAAAAAAATTATTCTATAAAATACTAAAGAGTACATTTTAGTTAAATAACACTTATTTACTTTTTAAAAAATTCAAAGCTCCTTTACGTGAACAGAAAGCACAGTGCCAAATGTAATTTATGTATCAACATGGGAGAGGGGGGAGAAGAACAGGCATTTATTAAGTGCCTGCTATGTGAGAGACACTATAATAAAGGCTTTATAAATATAACGATTGATTGCATTTGATCATTAGAAACATTATACTATACTATAAACGCTCTAAAACAAAAACGCTGAAAAGAAAAATGCAATATGATACTAGAAACTCTTGCAAATATAACATATTTCAATTGGAAATTTTTGAGCCAAAAAGAACTTTAGAGATCATCTAATCCTACCTCATTTTACAGATGAGAAAATCAAGGCCAATACTAGTTAAGTGGCTTGCCCAAGATCATTTAGTTAATGGCAAGTCACAGAGTCTAGATTTGAACCTGGGTCCTCTGACTCCAAATAAGGGCTCTTTCAATTATTGCATTACTGTGGGCAGTTTACCATCAGTCTCATTTTACAAATGAGGAAGTAAAAAGTTCAGAGTCATTGTGTGAATTGCCCCTAATCAGAGACAATATAAGAAATGGAATTCAAACCTGAATCCAAGTCCAATACCGTATGTACTACAGCCCAATGGTATCAAGCTCAAATAGAAGTGGCTCCTTGTGGGCATGCATTGTCTTAGAAAAACACAAATTGGGGGCGGAGCCAAGATGGCGGCTGGGAAGCAGTGACTGGCGTGAGCTCCCCACCAAGTCCCTCCAAAAACCTATAAAACAATGGCTCTGAACCAATTCTAGAGCTGCAGAACCCACAAAGTGGCAGAGGGAAGCAGGGCCCCAGCCCAGGGCAGCCTGGATGGTCTTTGGGTAAGGTCTGTCCCACACAGAACTCCCAGCCTCCAGCTGAGGGGAGCAGAGCTGAGCCCAGCGCGCACGGCGCAAACAGACCAGACGCAGACCTACCAGACCGGGAGACGAGCGGAAAGTGCCCTGGCATCCTGAAATACTGAGCTGTGGCATGTACCAGACCTCTCAACCCACAAAATGCAAAGACATCAGAGAAGGTTAGTGGGAAAAGCTGCGTGACTGAGTTTGCGGTTCCGGCCACTTGCCCCTGGAGCAGCGGAGGTGGGGCAGCTTTAGAACTAGGCTGCAGTTGCTTCTGGCCCAAGGCCCACCTGGTGGGAGGAATTAAGTGGCTGATCAGAGCAGGAGTGAAGAGCCTGCTGAAGATTTAAGCCCAGTCTGGGTAGGGGGCTCTTGGGGAAGGAGGAGTGCTGGTGAGGCAGCGCATCCACCCAAGCGTGGAACTT
>CM053626.1:68733468-68812288 GCA_028646595.1 Phalanger gymnotis | reverse complement strand
GGAACAGGGCAACCAGAGTGTATGCCATCTTGGAGTGGGGGGGGGAGGAAATGGGGAGAAAATTTGTAATTCAAACGCCTGTGAAAATCAATGCTGAAAACCAAACATGTCAAAAATAAATTAAAATACAAAAAAAAAAGAAAACCACTAATTAACGTCATGTATGTTCATCTATTTTGTATCATATTTTTACTTTTGTTCAATATTTCCAAACTATTTCCATCGTCCAGGCCAAGTTTGACATCTCCACACTACACCATGTCTCTACCACCTGACTGCTCGCCTTCCCGTGTTCCCAGAACAACCCAATGAAAGAAATTTTTCCTGGATTCAACAAGTCTAACTTTGATAAAGTAATAGAAATCTTAAAGTTGGGGCCTGAGGTGAGGGTGGGGGATAGGAGGGGGTAAGTATGGGTGTAGATACGATCTGTTAATTTATTGATCCTTGTAAAACTCTTTAGAGGCACCAAGGAGCCACTGAAGGTAAGGGAGGAGAATGAAGATAGGAAAACCAGTTAGAAGACCATTACAAAAGTCTGGACATAGAGACAAGGTCTTGAATTAATACTGGCTATATTCAGAAAAGTTTCAACAAATGCAAGAGACATGAGAAATAACAGGACTGAGCCGTCACTGGACTGGAGGGCAAAGAACAAGAGGAAGCCAATGCTGATTCCAGGTAGGAGTGACTGGAAGGATGATGACAACAAAAAGCATTTATGAAGCACATACTATGTACGGCGATTTGCTGTCATAGATACTAGGGATTCAAAGACAAACAAAGGCAGTTCCTACTGTCAACAAGTTTAATATTCTAGTGCAGGAAACAATAGTTGAAAGTGAACATAGGCTGTGGAGTCAGAGCACCTGAGTTCAATCTTGCATCTTTTTTCTACCTGTATGACCTTGAGCAAATTCCCTAAACCCCCAAGGCCTCAGCTCCTTCATTCATAAGGTGAGGGGGCTTTGTCTGCCTCAGAGGTCCTGTCTAGCTCCACACCTACAATCTTAGGCATGTGGATAAGTTATTAAAGAAAGCACCAACAACTAGGATGGGCTTTATAGAAGGTGGTCTCCCAACAGAGCCTTGAAGTGCTGCAGGTCCTAAGGGTGTAGAGTTGAGAAGAGAGAACACAGCATCCCAGACTTTGGCAAAGAGAACACAATGGGCAGAGGGACTGCAATAGACAGGAGATTACAAGTTGGACAGTCTGGCTGGAATGTCTACTATACAAGAGGTATGCGATGGGAAATAAGTCTGGTAAGACAGTTTGGAGTCAGATTGTTCAAGACTTTAAATATAAAATAAAGGAGCTAGCCTTTTATTCTAGAGGCAATAAGCAGTTACTAGTGATTCTCAAGTTTGGGAGGGGCACGGTTAGCAGTTGTGCTGCAGGAACCTAAATTTCACTGGATGTGCGGAAGGTGGATTAGAGAGGCGGAGACTTGAGTGCACAGGGAAAACCAGAGGATATTGCAGTACAGAAAGTCGGGAGCTACTCAGGCTTGAACTAGAGAGGTGGTCATGTGACTTCAAAGATGACCGACTGATGGGAGAGATCATTCTAGAGGCAAAACCGATAACACCTGGCAACTTACTGGAAAGACTGGGTTGGCAGAGTGAAGTCAGAGACATGTGAATGAGGAGATTTTGGGTGAGGAAATCTGAAATTGTTTTAGATAAAGTTTGAGATAAGAGAGGAACAAAAAGGTGGCAGTTAGAAGACAGGGTTTTTTTAATGAAAAAAAAATTTTTAAATTACTTTCAAGTATATATAACTGAATTTAGACTAACACGAAAGGTACTGTTTTAAAGAATAGATTAAGTGTAATGTGTAAAAAAAAAAAGTAATGTGTAACTAGTATATAAAAGTATCCGTCTAAACAGTACTGGTCTTTGCTTATTGGACTTAAAATATATAAAGAAATTAGGTAATTGGTTTTGAATGTAGTTTGTCCTTGTAACTAATAAATATTCCCCTTCTGATTTTGTTTAGACTACTCACTTTCATGGCAAATTCTTACTTTCAGACACAGTACAAAGATAAAACTGTACACCAATAAAGTTTTAGTGTATTCCATTACAAAGTATATAAAAGTTATTGTTAAGATCACTTATATAAAGTCAGTTACATACTAAACCCTTTTAAATGTACCTGAAAAAACTAGATTAAATATTGGGCAGTAAATCTCCAAAAATCTTGAAAAGGACTATCTCCTTACCAAATAAGGACTGTGATTTACCACTTTAATACAGAATGGATTAAATAGGCCAGTGAAATAATCAGTTATTAAACAAACATAACCACTACCATCATTCCTCAGAAGGACTATCATAAGAAAATCCTATTTTTATCCTTTCCTGCAGAGTATATGCTGCAACTACCTAATTAAGAGCCATGTGACAACTCCAGATAAACAATTAGAAGCAGTCTGGGTAAAGGTAACCCATACTGGACTTGAGCAAAAGCATGACTATAAAACATAGCATAAAATAAACTTAGTGCAACACTTGTCGAATCACATTTGATCACATTTAATAGCAATAAAGAATTAATAATCTTGGTAGACATTTAATGAAAACATGCCAACATAGTACATTTGACTATTATTTGTCTTTAATGCCATCGTCTTCAGAGCACTAAAAGGATGATAAAAACTAACATTCCCTCCGGAAGGTACGTAGCCAATTTCACAGGAAAAAACGAAAGTTCAGTAAACGACCTTCCAGTTGTCTCATAAGCCAGCATCATCCCCATGAACGTAACCTTAAACAATCAACGAGACTTGGTTATGGGCCTGCGTGCTAGGTCTGATGCATATAGCAAGAGATACAAGAGCAAAAGGGAAAGGCTTCCTGCCCTCTGACAGCTTCAGTCTCTCTACTAATCCATTTCAGGAGCAATTACCACGCACTCGCTATTTGTACTCTCTGGGCCCTAGGAATTTAGAAACAGAGGAAAAGGCTCCCTGGAAGAGCTGGCATTGGCATAAAGAAGTCAACAGTTAAGTAAATAAAATGTAATGTGATGAAGGGCATGCTGATAGCTAGGGAAATTAGAAAGATTTCTTTTAGGAGATAGTCCATAAACTGAACATGCCTTGAAGGAAGGTAGGGATTCTAAGACGTAAGGATGAAGAGTGATGCTCCAGTCAGCAGTTTGTGCAAAGACCCAGAGGTGAGATTCCAAACCACTTTCTAAGAAAAAAAGCTGGAAATTTACTGGAAATAGGTGAGTGCTGAAGTAGCTCAACATTCAAAATTATAAAGGGAATAAACCTCCATTAATGAAAATACTAACCTGCACCCAGTTTAATTTGTAACTGCTAAGTTATTACATCTTGGCAAAACACTGTAACAGTTACGTAGCCCTTTGTTATTTAGTTATAAAACTTCAGCACCTTCGCTGCAAATGAACAAGTGGTTCATTTTCAGATTTTGCCATGGAAAAAGTGTCCTTGAAAAATGTTTTTCAGCTTCAGAAATTATACTGTTTCATAAAGAGGCTCTGGGTTACCCAGGATCACCTCTCTCTAAACCGTGAAGGTCATATAAATATCAAAATTCCTCCAAGAGACTTCTGGAAAGGGCTTCAGAAGGCCACAACACAAGCTAGATGTTCCTAGTGATACAGCAACCACTGGATTTGACAAGGCATCTTCATAATGCATGAGTTTGGGGACACAATGGATGGGAAAGTTAATTATTACACGTTTTCTCATGGATGGAATTACAGCAGAAACAACAACAGAATTAGTTAATTCAAGAAGGTAAACAAGGGGGAACAAAGAATTTTTCAGTGATATATCTTTTAACTTTACAAAGACTTTGCCAACTTCATTATTTGCCTATTTAATTCTCTCCTTTGACACAGATATAAAGAAGAATGTTCCCACTTACAAGATCATCCTTTTCTTGTTCTTTCTGGTTCAGAAATAGCCAGGGCTGTTGGTCAAAGTATCCACCCTCATTTGACACCACTCTAGTTTGTCACACCTCAGTTAGGACTACAGCCTAACTGATCTCTATAGAGCCCTTTCCTTCATCTTACACTACAATGGTTATTTCAATCTTCCAAAATCAGAGCTTCAAGCACATCACATCCACACTCAAAACCTTCAAGAAATCCCTACACTAGCCACAGCCTGCTTCTCCAGCACCGTCTTCCACTATTACCCTACATGCACAGGCTCCAGACAAAAGAGACTATTCACTAATCCCTAAGCACACCATTTTCCTAACTTCACGCGCTTCTTTGTCCCCGCCCTCACACCTCCACCTTTCAAAACCATACACTTCCTTCAGAGAAGGCTCCAATTCAGTGTTTATTGCCTACAAGTACCAGTATAAAGTTGGATAAAATGCATTCCCTACCCCAAGTTTATAAATAGGTAGATTAAGCTAATACACATCCCCCCAGTGGACATGACCGAGTCTCCTTTGTCTCAACTCCCACAGCACTTTTCTTTTCTCAAGGCAATACCATGCTTTGCTATTTGTATGCTTATCGTTCCCAAAGAAACTAAGGTTCTCGGTGGCAAGGACCTTACCCTATTTTTTTTTTCTACCTACTACAATGAGAAGTTCTCCTTTAGTAAAGAGCTGATCTAAGTCGGGAAGACCTGTATTCCAGGATTGCCTGACATACTGCCTGTATGACCCAGGACAAATCACTTAACGTCTCAGTGTTCCTGTACAACTCTCAACTAATTTGAAGGAAAGTTGCCAATCTGCATTGGCAGAGAAGTTCCACTAAGGCCTCTCTACATGGAAGAAATCACAGAACTAGTCTCCCCCTCCCCCCAAAAAAAGGTCAGCAACAGTGCCAAGCATAGTAGTTACTCCAATATTTGTTAACCAGAATTTAATATGTAAACGTATATAATGAACAAGATAAGTGGGGGAAAAAAGAAAAAGAAAAGCAGTTGGTTAATTCTTCCTCTGATTGAAGGAAATCACAAATTTTAAGATTCAAAATGCAAGATTACCTCCACAAACTCCAATACCTAAATCTAGCAAAGTGAAAGCAAATAAGGATAAATGTAAAATCTGGAATTTTAAATTAAAAACCAATTTCACAAATACACTGTGAAATGCATAGCTAAAAAGTGTATTTGAAAAAATCTGGAGCTTTTAATGTAACACAAAACTTAATGGGTCAATTGTAGTGTGAAATTAGTATGCATTAAAAGCAGCATTACTGGGAAAGTGATGGTTTGCCTATACTCTGCCCTGGCTCCAACATGTTAAGCATCGCATTGGGGATGGGTGTCACATTTCAGGAAGGCCACATCTAATTTGAAAAGCATTTAGGAGAGAACAAAAACAGTCAAGGATGATGTTGCCATATGAGGAGAACTTGAATGGCAGATGTCTTTAGTTATCTCAGGGACTGTCAAATGGAATATAACCAGCATTCATATAGAGCTTAAAAGTTTTCAAAGGGTTTTGCAAATATCTTATTTTATCCATGTAAGTCTGGTATTTTATAAATGAAGGAAACTGAAAGTTTTAGTGACTTGCCCAGGGTCATACACCTAGCATCTGAGGCTCAGGTCTTTGCTTCTAGGTCCAGCACAACCATCTACTAAGCAAGCTAAACTTGGCTGGCTCAGCTCTAGAGAGCAAAAAGCAAGCACCAATTGTTAAAGATGCAGAAAAGACAGATTTAGGATAGGATGAGGGTGGGGTAGGGGTGGGGAAGAATCTAACTATGAGTGAACCAAAAGAGAAATTTGCATTGGAAGGATTTTTGTTTGGTTAAGGTTGGACTATTGTCTCCTCTGAGACATCCAATTCTGTGAATTTTTAAATACACAGGCATAAAGTCCTTTTCATATCAGTCTTGCGCCCTAAATATCGCTTTTTAGGAATGCAATAAGTTGTTTCATATTTGGTAATCTCGAGTAATTTTATAACTGACTGGAATGTAACTGGCAATCACCATTCTTAACTAAATAAGAACAAAAACATTAAGATTAGTTTAAATTGCAGGCAGAGGGGGATTTGAACATGTACATAGTTTCTAACTTCTCTACTTATGAATTAAAAGAAATCATAGCTAGTCTATGTAGCCTTTTAAAAAGACAAAGGCCAAAGTCAACTTTCATGTACTTCATCTTAATGTTTTTATTACAGGATTCTTTGGCGTTTTTTGATAGGAGATAAAAAAGCTTTATGAAATTCAAAAGTAAAAATTTGTTTAATTGCATCCTTTAAAGCAATGAGTTCAAGAAAACATCACACTAACCTCTTATGAGCCATGGGGTCAAAGGCAAGATTAAACAAAAAAGGTGAGAGGTACTTGCAAAATAAGTTTGTAGCAATAAGCACACAAGTCCAAAGAGCAAAAATATATGATAAAGAGATGCAATTTTTACATTTGGGGAATCAACAATTGGACTTTATATGTACATCCTCGTTTTCCCACTCAGAATTTCAGAGGATAGTAGTAGCTGGTATGTGCTTAAACTAGTCCTTTAAATGGATTTTCAGGGGAAATAAATCTACTGTCCTTTGGGAAAGAATGTGAAAAAGCAAATATTTAAAAACAACTTCCACTTAATATATCAGTGGACTTAACCTTGTATCTTCCTATAATTAGATCAATAAACATTTATTGAGTACCTACTATGTGCCAGGCACTGGAGATAAAATTTTAAAGGACAGTCCCTCTTTTAAGCTTACTTTCCATTGATTCCTTCTCCAAACTGTCCTATATTGATTAAAAGGCCCTTCCTGCAATCCCAGTCCTTAATTTTGGTGTCAGTCTTCATTCTTTGTTCTCCCTTATGGCCCACATGTAGTAAGCTACCAAGTACTGCCAATCCTACCGCTACATCTTTTGTAGCTCTTTCCTTCTCCTCCAACCATCACAGTAATTCTTTGATGATCTAACTGGCATCTTTAATTCCAGTTTCTTCCCTCTTCTCTTCATTCTTCACACAACCAACAAAATAATTTTCCTAATGCACAGGTATGACCATGTCACTACTCTACCTAAAATTCTTTTGGGACTCCCTTTTACCAAAAAGATAACTGGTAGTAAAGGCCCTCCTCAATCTAACCTTAAGTACCTTTACATCTTTATTATTCCTTCAGAGACACAAGCAAGCAGTACAGCTTTGAAGCTAAAATGGAGATATGTGTATGTGTGTGTATACACACACACGTATATATATATATACACACACACACAAATGTACATTTATGTGATTATTTCATGTACAATCCTTTTTCTGTCTCTATGGAAGAGCTTATGTTTTTATCAAGTACAGGAAAAAAAAAATGTGTGTATCTCCATATAATTCCATGTCCCAGTCAACCTGGAGTAGACATTTTCAGTGCTTGCCATTCCCTCTCTGATCACACATGCCATCCAACATGACTAGGAAATCCCTTCTCACATCCACAACCAGAACCCTTATTTAATGTAGGTAAGCTTATGTGACACCTCCTGTGGTAAGGTACTTCTCCATTCCTCATCACTAATGCTCTCCTCAGAGTACTCTACTAACCTGGGCACATATTTTAACTCCTCTTCCAAGCAGAATATAAACTCAAGTACAAACCTCATTCTCTTTTTGTCCTTATATCCCCAGGGACTTGCACGGTTAAAGTGTTTTAAAAGTTGGTTGAATTCAGTTGATTAAATCTAAATAGTATATAAATTAACATCGAAAATATAATCAGACCAAACTCATTTCTCAGTTACGTACATAAAGAATACATTTAAAGTTTTTGAAGTCAGTTAAACTTTATAGAATTAAATCCAAAATGATTATAATTCTAAATACTGTGTCCCTAATAGCTACATTGGAACAAAGAAAATAAATAGGTCAGACTTTATGACACCATATTCTAACATTATAGAAGAGCTTCGAAAAGTTTTACATTTTAAGGTGGATCCTTGCACTAGGAAAGAGATCTTTAATTTAAAAAACTACTAATCAGTATTCAAGATGGTAGCACAGACTGGGTAACTTATGCTGATAACTTAATTTACAAGTACAATGCAACTTTTAAATAGAGTTCATTAAAGAACTCATCTGATTAATTTTCTTTCAATTAGAGCAACTTTTTCTGAAAGATTAGGCTTTTTTAAAAAACTGTTTGACATCATAGGAATCCCTAGTCTTTTAAATCTCAGTTGTTTTCTGCTAAATAAAACAGCTCCAGCTTTTAAATACTACAACTAAGAATTAGATGTCTTATTATAACTTTTTAAAATTTTTTATTCTATCCCTCAAATACAGGTACCAGCACCTGAAAACTCTGGCCAAATCAGTTCTGTGACATGTAACAAATTCAAACATGCTTCTTTCTTTCATTTACTCCCATCTGATAATGGCCTTATGCAAAACAGAACATCCTAATTAAAATGAAAAGCATTATTTTCACAAAACTATGTGAACCTCCTAACTCTAGTCCATGCATCATAGAATGTCAAAACTAGAGTGTGGGCTAGGTCATCTAGCCCAACCCTGTTCTTCTACAGTGAGGGCAGACTGAGACCCATACATTAAACCAAACAGGTTCAGAAAAAGAAGCAGTCAGGTCTGAAATCCAGGTCCTATGACTCCAAATTCAGAGCTCCACCACCTTGTTTCCCCGTAAGTGGGAATCTGGAATGAATACTCTGGCAATTAAAAATAATTTAAAAAATAAACCAATATCCTAAAACCTAGATTTCATGACACTTATGTAAACTAGAACAACAATTTTCCCTACTTTCCCAAACCTATCACTGGACATTCACATTTGGTTAAATAAAAAATTCATTTTATAAATCCTTGTTAAGTTCTTCCTGACTCCCTTAAGGAATCATCTTAACCATGTTGAATGTGTTCCTGACCTTGGTTCACTTCAATTTATGCTTACATTATGATTTGGAGTCAATCTTCAAAAATAAATAAATAAATAAATAAATGTGCACATTTCACTGATCCTGAGTACTTCAACTGAGCCTCAAAACTACATTTTACATGTTATCCCCATGTTTTATATGGGCTAAAAAAAATCAGAAATAATCTGTCTCTTCAACATAGCTAATTCCATAGGTTCACATCATATCCTATTTTCACCCTAATCTTCATTCGTTTGAAACCACGCATTTTATTAAGGCTGTTCTATTTCAACAGTGTGGGTACTCCCCTAAAAATCATAGGTCACAATTTAGTAGTGTTGGTCTTCAAGAACTGTTTTGACAAAAGACTGTCAAACTATATCAAATTATAGTGGTTAACGATTTTGACTTTACAACCAGTGTGGCCATCACAGTATTTAATATTGCAAATAAATCAAAATGAGCTAACAAGATTATATAATGACTTTAATATTTCCCAGTAAAAACATCATCCTCCATTTCCTAAGACCCATCCAGCAAAAAATAAGTAAAGGCTTTCTCTAAATCAAAGGCTTAATACTATATTCTGACTAACCAAGAACTAAACATTTAACTTCAACATTTTATCAAAATTTTAATAAAATATACAAAAAATTTTTAGAACATGTCAGCAAGATTTAAAACTACCTGTTCAAACAGCTTAGGAGAATGAGTCCTGTTTCAAAGTGAAACTAGTAGTAGTTACTTCACAAAATGGGTATTTTTAAAAATCAAACTGTCTCACCAAAAGTGAAATTAAATTCAACATATTCATCATTTCAATGCTCAACTATTCAATCTCCTTCATGTTCTAGCCAACTATGTTGCTTTCAATTGCTATGAATGAAAAAATAGCATTTTATATCAAAAGTTTTTACCACATGTACCTATTTAATAATTAAAATCTATTCATATATATTTAGTTCAGGGTTATGGGAAGATGAGATCATTTGGGAGAGGAGGTTGAGGACTATTATTGATCATAAATCACTTATATTGCATTTTAAGTGCTATAACGTGCTTTAAATTTCATGAGCCTATAAAAAAGAACATGTATCCTAACAAGTTAGACATTCTGATTCCCATAAAATATTCAAGTTGCTCAGTCTTCTCAAATAAGATTGAACGAAAATAACAATTTACATTGTCGAAGAGTTGTACATAGGTAATTTTTTAAATTTTTTATAAAGAGTAATTAATGGTTTATTTTAAACTAAAAAACTTTTCACTGGAATTTAAACACATAGTTCACAAGCTCATCCCTGCTAACTGTAGTCTTTATGCCATAGCAAATTAAGCATTTTTCCCAATCATGCTTTATTTCTAAAAGTGAAATTACTCCATTCCAAAAGAGCTACTGTGTTTATTCTAATAAGGTAATCTGACCAAAATTTTAAAGTACTAAGTTTTGATGGACTGGAATAAAGAGAAAGGGCAACCCATAGCTATCAAGGTTAACATATTAAGATGTTAGGAACTAACGACAGATTAACATAATTATGGTAATAGAAAGGGGCTTTGGGACTTGTTACAGAGATTCTACATAAAATTTCTATGATTATTCCTCATAGCCATAATTATTACCCACCAAATGAACAAGTCTAGTTCATGGTCTAGCAAAAACAAATGTTTTGGGTTTTGGTGGGGCATTTAGTTTTTAAATACACTAAGGGTATTTTGTCGTCTTTTGCTGGATGGTTTAGAAGTTCAGAAAAATCAGCTGAACTGCTGAAGGCTGTTAAAAACAGAATGAAAACAGAATGAAGCAAATTGTTTTAATGTCTTTATTAACATTAAACATCAACACTTAATATTAAAAAGCATAACAGTTCAGTTTTATCAAGCAATACTTCTTTGAGAGGAAAGGACTTATATATTTAACAAGGAAACTCCCAGGTGGATGGTGAAGCATGGCCAACAGCAAATACCAAGACTCCATTATTTTCCGCAGGCCCCAGAAGGGCAAGAAACATCAAATAACCCTTCCAGCTATAAAGGAGTTGGTAAAGTCAGATTAAAAATATTCAACCTTTGCTGGCCTATCTACCACAGTGCCTGATCCACAGTTGGCTCAAAAAAATTCTTGTTGATTCATCTGTGGGCTCATAGATGTGGGTTCTCCCTCCAAAAATTCATCCAAATCCAGGTTAAAAAGCAGCTTAAAATTTAACACTGGCCTCTTTAAAAATTAAGCTCTGTAAAAAAAATCTAGAATAGATTACATACTTAAAATATTTAATAAAAAGTTAAAAATATATAATGGTTATTATATGCAATCCCCGAGAGATTTCAAGTAGCACTTAATATAGAAATCTACAGTGAGATTTTCATTTCTGGTATGGAGATTAAAGATCGTAATAAAATTCCTTTAATGTTTTATATTAAAAAATCAACTTTTAAATTAATACACAGAAATGAAGATCATTCTCCACTTTTCAAAGGAACATAAAAATTAAGTTGTCTGTGGTAGAATCATTTTTAAAGGAAAACATCTATAAATATTAATTATCCATTCCTTGAATAGATTTACATTCTGAATTTTACAGAATGAAATTATCTATCCTTCATATTATTGGACCAAGCCAAATCAGCAAACCAAATCAGTTTAAGTTTATGCTTACCTATTTTGGTTGCCACATGAATGCAAACGCAATACAATTGTTTTAGATCATACATTTGGGCCAATTCAAAATCAGATCATTGTAGAAATATGCCATTTACATTTCTTAATATAAAAAATTTGAAACATACTCATAACTCACTACTACTATAAAACGTAGGGTTAACAATGTTAGACAACTCAAGCAGGAAAAACGAATAAAATCCATTCATGATGAAATTAAAGCCTTCCCCCTCTAAATTGTTTTTGCACAATTTGTATCATGGTAAAAAATAAACCTGATATTTAAATGACAGCCTTACTCTTCCAAGAAGGAAGAAACCAAAATGGCCACACTTGATAACGAGTAGATGGTTTGTGCTCCTGAACTACGATGGCTGAAAGCGTCAAATATCGTGCTCTGAGAATAATACATTAGGGTCTTAAAAACTCAGATGAAAGCAGCATGCAAGAGAAGCCGTTTGGAACCTTTTCCAAGTGGGAGCAAGAGAGCTATTTGTTCATGTCTTCGTTTCTCCCTCAAGCTCAGAGTCAAGTGTCTTAGAGAGAAAGATAAGAGTAAAGAAGTGTTTTCACAAAAGAAACAGAAAGAAGGTAAGGGAAAAATTCGAATCACTTATTTCGTATATGTCTTTTTGAGTCATCTGCCCCTCATCCTCAATAAAGACATATTCAGAAGCTAAAAAAACATCCCTTCACCTGAAAGCTGCAAGTCTAAATCACTTGGAAGGGACAGAAAATAGATCTTGATTAAATATAAACATGATGTAGTCTCAAACAATAAGTACTGTGAATTTTCTAATTTTTTTAAAGAAAAGTTAAACAGTAAAACCTCTATATAAATCTGAGATGAAAATATTTACGAAACTTATAAATTAGAATTTCTTAAATTACTTCTCTGACAAATACAAGATGGTACAACACGTGTCTTTTCCTCAAGGATAAAGAGGATAATGATGGCAACAATTCATGTTAAGTTTCAGAACAGTGAATCACTTCAGGATCATTCATCCAACAAGCCGAGTTATTAAGTGCCACAAAGCATCAGCCATTTTACTAAGCTCGGAGAAATACAGAGACAAAAAGGCAAAGCACCTGCCCTCAAGGAGCTTACACTCTACCAGGAGGCAAACAAGATGCACACGGAAAAATCAAAGAATATAACCTTGAGAGGAAGTCTCGTCCTTGTATCCCAATGCTTAGTACAATGTCTGACACACAGTAAGCACTTATTAAATACTTAAATTTAATACAAAATACATACCAAGTATTATTGGGGGTGAAGAGAGAAAAGAGGTTCTAAAAGGCGGTTATTGTGAACTTTATCAGTGCAAATAGTAAAAAGTACACATTTAAACAAAACTGACACCATCATACTTTAAAATTGCTTAATAAATTCATGATACAAATTCGTGAAGTGGAGCAGGTAAGGGGGACATGAACACAGAATCCAATTAATTGTATTATTTCAGTCAATTTAGCTTTTATTGTGAATAAAACTGTCTCATACACTATGATGAACTTCTCTAACGTGGAACTACACAGATTTATGTATTATGTCCCTATGCTTTATCCTGCTACTAAAGAAGCTAAATACCATGAGGAAACAGATCCTGAATTATCTCCACTTTGGAGCTCACCCAGTGCTTAGTACTGTTACTCTGCAATGGACTGGTCTCTGAAAACAGAACAGAACAAAAAAACCTGGTATTTTTATCAAGTTTACAGAGCACTTTACATGTTTGTTGAGGCAATTAGACACAGGAAGATCTGAATTCACATGGCTCCTCAATTACCATTGTAACCCTGGGCACATTATTTACCATCTGTGCTTCAGTTTCCTTGTCAAACAGGGATAACAACACCTACCTCAGTAGTATAAGCATCAAACAAGACATACATAAAGCAATCAGCGAAACTTAAAGCTGTAGATAGTCAGCAACATATGCTGAATTTTATGTCAGTATCTTGTATAAATGGGCAACCTAGGTGGTGCAGTGGATAGAGCACCGGGAGTGGAATGGAGAAGACTCATCTTTCTAAGTTCAAATCTAGCTCACTTAGCTGTGTGACCCTGGGCAAGTCATTTAACCCTGTTTGCCTCAGTTTCCTCATCTGTAAAATGAGCTGAAGGAAATGGCAAACTGTTCCAGTATCATGGCAAGAAAACCCCAAATGCGGTCACGAAAAGGACACAAGTGAAAAAAGCACAACAATCTCGTATAAAAGGTGCTGGTCAGGGAACACATGTGCCTCATTTTAAAATGTAATAAACATTTTTAAAAAAATTAACATTTAAAAACTAAATTAGGGGAATTCACTGTATGTCTTTGACTTTCTCCTCTGTGTGGTTTTCCTAACATTTAGAAGTATCTATTTCATAAACTTTTGACTTACATACGTTATAAGCACTACCAATAATGTCAGAAAGGTAGGAAAGAACAGCTGACGTAATGAAAATGCACAGCAAATTCTTATCACATATTGCTAGATCCTCCTTTTTTCCTAAATCCTCTTAGAACCAATAATAAAACAATTATTCCACCCTTGCTTACATCAAGTTAACTGTACATGCTACAGTTCTCATACTGGCAGCATTATGTTGCCTCTGTAGCTATTGTTACTTTAATCCATTTCTGAACTTGCAATGGCAATCACACAAAATTAAAATAATTGGCAGAATCTTCATAAATGTTTCAGGAGATGCTGGACTAGGTAACTAAAATACCTTCTAGCTCTAAACTTCTGAAACCTAAGTAGTACTCAATAACACAGATACATGGGGCACATTTAATTTCTATTTCATGAGGATTATTATATTTTAACAAGTTTTTCTAAAGGATGGCTATAAAGTCCCACTGCAAAATTATGGGCAAGCATGCTATGTTCTTACAATTTGAAAATGTCATGAGTCTGATATCACATGATTACCTCCAAAGCTTATAATTGATATAGTTTACTACGGGATAGCAAAGTAAGTGGCTACCACAAAAGCATCTAACATAAAAAGAAAAATTTTAAATAACTATCAGGAAATTTTTATCATAGTTATCCCTTCACTGCTGAATGGGTGTCTTAATAGGTGGTGACATTTCTCCTCCTCCCCCAAAAAGTGTCTTTCCTGATGTGCCACTGGTTAGTGTATAACATTCATACAACCATAAGAATTTTAAAAATGCATATACTATCACTATGTAAAATATTAACAGCAGAAATGTATACAGAAATATATAGCATAAAGAATAAGAATGAATAGAGGTCAGATTCCTATACTTTCCACTAAGTTCTTGTTTTACTTTAAATACTTATAAAATACAGAATGTAACAAAAGCTACAAAGTCCCAGCTTTGTAACTGTAAAACTTAAGGACTCTGAGCAAGCCACAAACTTCCCAAGCCTGTTTCCTGACCTGTAAAAAAGTGATAGGAAATGAGGTGATCTCAGGTCCTGAGTAGCTCTAGCATTCTGAATCTCTAGGTAGATTTTTATGAAGATGAAATGCTTTTACCATTTGTGCTCACCTTAAAGATGAACGTGTTAGAAAGATATCTAGTCTTAATGTCAAATGTTCTTACTATTGATGTCTACATTCTCAAAAAAAAAAAAAAACAGCGATTTCTCCATTGCCTAAAGCAGAAAGCTGATCATATTCAATTTAAACTGGATTTCATTTAAAAAATTTTTTTGGTACAGAGAGCTACAATTGATTGTTGCTTTTAAGACCCTCTATTCAATATTTATTATTAACTTGATAATTAATTTACTTAAGAAAGAAAATTATCAATATTAAATTACTCTCATTCAGAAAATAATAATATTTCTGGGCTTCTTGCCTCAAGTTCATGTCTATTGAGTCATTTCTAGCACATGGGTATAATTAACACTTGAGAGAATGGCCTTTCAGAAGACTTCTGAAGCCACAAAATTGATTTAGTGATGGAAATCTCTAATTTACAGAGAGAAATGATCTTTTAGAAGAATCTTATCTAGCATCCTTAGTGAAAATGTTGACCATTCTCTACTTTGCACTTTTTTGAATAAAGATGCTCAACACACACTTTCTCCTCTTAATTAAAGTCAAATAGATTGGCTCAGATTTGTCAGATCTTCTGCCAGAATCTGAATAAAGCCTCCTTGAGAATAAATGATTTATAACACATAGATTATATAGAATTAATGTGAGTGAAATTAGTCAAGACAAATTTGATAAATTTTGGACACATCTAATCTAGTATAGCTATTCACGATTTTAAAAAATTTTTTAGCTATAAAGTTATTTTGTGGGTGGCTAAAATGTTCCAAGCTGTTATTTTCCAACCAAATTTTCTCCCTATCAAAATGTACACACTGGTATCAATAACTATTATTCCTATAAATTCAGAATTATAATTTACATGAATTTTAAAAACAAATATATGCTTATCACTGCATATACCTCCCTAAACGGAATTTTATGTGGTTTATGAATGACTTGGAAAAGAGAAATAGCATGCTAATCAAATCATTAAGATAAGACAAAGCTAGGAGTAGTTTGGAGTTTGGATAATGAAATCATAATACGGAAATATCTCAACAGGTTAAAAAAAAACTCAACCACACAAATATAGGAGAGGTCATTAAATAACTATACACACAGAAAAATTATTAGAGATTTTAGTTGACTATAAGTTCAATGAGTCTTCAAAGTGATTCTATTAATTGCCCCAAAAGCCAGTGTGACCATAGAATGACATAATAGAAATATTTTTATTTAGAATAAAAGAGGTTATGGTTCCAGCATAATCAGAAAGCAACTAGAGTACTATAATTTCATCTTGGACACTGTTTTTTTAAGACACACACTAACAAAATGAAGCATGTCCAAAAAAAGAAGGAAAACCAAGATGGTGGGTAGACTGGAAATGAGATCCTGTAGCTAAGATTTATATAGCACTCAAGAGGTTTAAAAAGTGCTTTCTGCATGACACGTCTAATGTTGTCTCTTTGGTCCTCACAACCACCACGTGAAGATGCTACTATTGTTCCCGTATTACAGAAGAGTAAACCGAAGCTCGGCCATTCAATGATTTGCCCCAGATCACACTGTATACCTGAGATGACATTTGAACCCGGGTCTCCCTGAATCCACGCTCACTGCCCTAGGCACTTATTTTTGGAGGGCATTTTTACGTACAAAACACAATGTTTAGGGGAAATGGGATAAACTTTCAAATATTTAGACAGCTCCCATCTTGTGGATGAATTACTGCTTTTCTTTGTTGCCTCAGAGGATAGAACTAGAACCAATTAACTGAAGATACAAAGAAGTAGATTTTCGCCCAATAGAAAGAAAACAGCCTGGAGTCAGGTGACTAGGGTTGCAGTGTTCAGCTCTGCCGTGTCATTTCATCTCTTCATACCCCAAGGCCTCAGTATCTTTATCTGTAAAATGGAGTTGTAGGCAGAAGGGAATGTGTGTTGGACTAGATGACACGCAAGTAGCCTTCTGGCTCTACCACTACGTGATTCAATGTCTAAAAGCAGAAGACTCCCTAATTAACCAGGGATCTGGTCCTCACTGTGGCTATTCAAGCAGAAACTACATAAATACTTATTCATGGCTGCTATAGAACAGCCATGTCATAATCAAAAAGGAGGGGGTCACTAAGTCGTACATAAGGATCGCTGAAGATCACATATTGACTTAGTTTTAAAATGTGATGTTATCTACATTTTATTGTATTTTTATTTATTTTGTTACATATTTCCCAATTAAATTTTAATCTGGTTCAGGCTGCACTTGGGAATGCTGCCTGTCATGTATGGGGCACATGTTTGACACCTCTGCTGCAGAATATAGGTTACTACATATAGGTAGTCAGAATAAAATTTTCTTTCATGTCTCAAATCAAAGTATGATGAAAAAAATTAAAACATACTATATTATAGATGAGATAGAATTGATACAGAATAAGAATTCACAAATTACTCATATATAAATACACCCATATTCCATAAAAGCAGAGGTTCTTAGCTTTTTGTGTATTGTGGACCCCTTTGGAAGTCTGGTGAAACCTATGAACCATCCTCAGAATGGTTTTGAAATAAAATACTTAGGATTACAAAGGAAACCAATTATGAAGTACAGCTATGAAAAATAATTTTAATTAAGTTCATGGAACCTGAGTTAAAGATCCCTTCAATAAAATATTCATTTACAGAAAATTATATAACAGGGGCTAGATGTTGGTGGGACATGATTAAGTGAAATTTAAAACTAAAATATTGGATATCCCTCACAACTAGAGGTCATTCAGAAACAGAAATGATATCTCTAAAATGATAATACAAATCAATGGCAAAATATGATCCAATTTATAAAATTCATTTTTTCCAACATTTCAGTAGCATTAAATTAATCCATTAATTTAGTACTCAATTAATTAGGCACACATGACTTATACCTGGCATTTCTATAGCACTTTAAGGTTTGCGAAGAAAGTCCTTTACAGGTACCCTATTCAGTCCTCCCAACAAATCTTTGACAGGGATAGTCTCATGATCCCCATTTTAGAGGAGGAAAAAGAGACTGACTTTGCCAGGGTCACACAGCTAGTAAACATCTGAAGCACGATCAGGATTCAGATCTTCCTGATTTCAAGTCCATCCCTCTCCACTGCTTCTGCTACCTCGATGTCAAGTGAGCTACACTAGCAAGCAAATCTTCAATAACCAGAGAGTAACTCACTTTTCAGATTAGTATCCCCTCAATTCTGGAAATTAGACAACATCTGTGTCATGCTATAGAACAAAAGCCCTTTAACCTAATTGAATCCTTCAGAGAATGTTTAAATATAAAATATTGACCAAATGATCCATTCATATCTTTATCATTTAATACAACAAACAAGTGAATCTGTTTCAGCTTTGCCTATAAAAATGTATGAAAATATTTCCTTTGTTCTTCAATCTGAACATCTTAAGATAAATAACTAATATGTGAAAAACATCATGAACTCCTCAGAACAAAGATCACTTGATTCAGTAATTATGGTTTATATATTCTATATAGACCTAATAACATAAATAGGAATATCTAATCAAATTGAAACAACTTAACTTTCTGGGCCATGTGGTCAATAAATATTCAATGTCAATTAGCAAGAGAAAAATGAACATGAATAAATCTTCTTTTATTAAAGGTTTTAGCAATAGTCAACTCTTGTTACTCTGAAGATGAATTACTGCCAGTGACACAAGGCTTTCCCCAACCTACTAACCAGCTGGGACCCAGGTAGCAGGCCCTCACTGGGACAGTCTGGTTGAAGTATAAAGATGCAGTATCAGTATCTCTGTGTAAGAGATCTTTAAATGCATTCCAAAAACACAATCATTTTCCAATCGTTTACTTATCTTCTTCCATCCATTTGAACCAATGACCAAAAGTTGACTGTTTAATTAGGTAAATTAATTAAACCAGACAAATGACAAGTTTTTAAAAATTCGAAATGGAAGGCCAATTTCTTTTAAAAAAAAATCAATAATTTCAAATCAACTTTTAATACCTGGCTATCTTTTCCTTACCTACCTCTTTCAGGGATACCATTCTGAAAACTTCATTTACCCTTTAAAAGTTTTTTGTCTTTTTACAATAAATTATTTCCTCATAAGGATCTTGAATGTAAAGGTATTTGGTTTTTTTTTTTAAAGGTACTTATTAGACAGCTATGTGTCAAATTTTTAAAAATTAAAATCATTCCAACTGCAAGAACAGACACTTATTTAAAACGTTAATTTTCCAATGGTTAACTGTGAAAACTGCACCTTGCAAATGAAGATATTATCTATGCAGAGAAAAAGAAACCATAATTTAACACTTTAAAATTCTGGTAGCATGGCATAGTAGATATACAGCCTGCCTGAGAGTTGGGAAAACTAGGGTTTCAGTATTACTTCAGGGCAATATTGGCTATAAATTAAATACAAATTGCTCATTAGCACAGGTAGTTCTCACACTGAGAGCCCTCCACTCCAATAAAATCACAGGCCTAAATTTAAAAAAAAAAAACTTTGGCATTTCCTTTATTCTATTTGCCTTAAACAAAAGCTTAGAAAACATGTAACCTGTATTTGATAGTGTTTTATAGCCTTAAAGCAATGAGCTTAATTTTGTAAGCAAAATAAGTATTTCATTACTTTATAGTCATGACACGCATTAATTTTCCTTTTGTGAGAATGTATAAATATCAATTTGGTTTCAATATTAGAAAACTTTTTTAAAAGTACTGCATTTATCCCCATTTTGGTGGGGGTAGGGGTGGACATTTATGATAACGAGGGAAAAATCACACTGTTGTTAACCACCTTACAGGCATATATGTCTAAGAATATGCCTTGAAGGTATAAAATTAAGCCAACTTTGGTGTCCTATAAGGCTTAGTTTAGAATAATTCTTCTTCTCTATTCCTCACTGTTTTAAACTAGACCTTCTGAACAAAATGGCCACCAGTTCAATCTAGTATTGAATTCTTTTCAACTTTTAAGTGGGGCTTTTTTGGGGGAGGCAATCAGGGTCACACAACTTGTAAATGTCTGAGGTGGAACTTGAACTCAAGTGCTCCTGACTTCAGTGGTTGGTGATCTAACCACTGTGCCACTTAGCTGCCCCATCTGTGGTTAAGTATTAAGAGAAAAAAAGTTTTTTTCTTTGTTCCACTAAGTGGAATACATATTAGGCCATAGAATTTTTTTCTTTGAATAAATGGCAATACGTATTAACAATAATTAGGTCATGCCAACTGCTTTTGCCTGAAGTTAAGTTTTGATGCCTCCATTATTATAATAAACAAAAATGATTTTTATGGCTATAGTCAAGAATAATGCTATACTTCGTTAAAAAGTAGTTTCAAAATTTAAGCTGGCATTTGTTTCCCTTCATTAATAAGCAAAAACTTACCATACCCTTTTGTATGTATGTAGATGCTACATAGCTCAGTTTTATCAAGAACTCTTTAAAGTCTAATTCCAAAAATGTGATCAACCTACAGCGTCTTTACTATAGCCTCTGACAAACACACTTACCAGAAGGGCGCCACCCAACAGCAATGAGCCTGAAAACATTCAGTACTATCATTACTGGTCATATTATATAGGTATAAATACATTTTAAATTTTTTTTATTCTGTTCATAAGACCATTATTTCATTTTAGGCCACACTAATTTATTTTGGGCCCCAGGACAGTGTTAATTTAACTTGAAATTTCTTGCCTAAAACTCCATCTCAATCTTATCCTGAATCTGCATAGTCCATTTCTGGTGAAATTCCTCTTCATATCCCAGAGATAAATCCATGTGCTTCTAGTGGACTCTGCACAGAAAAGGTAAATTCTTCCATCTGATCCAATTAAGTTGAGGTCTCCAAAAAGACCTAACTTACTCAACACCAAATATCCTCCTTTCCCATGTTGCCTCTCACTGGAGTATACTGCTAACAATAATGATGATAAAAACATGCATTGGTATAGTGCTATAAGATTTGCAAAGCACACGTTAACTCATTTGTACCTCATCAAGACTTCGGGGCTGTTACTAACCACCGAGAGTTATTTAATAGTGAAGAGTTCTCTTTCCACATCAATGAGTTGAGGCAGAGTCTAAAATATAACACTCCTCCCCTTCAACAATTTTTGTCAATTGTTAGCGAACCTGATTCTCAACACAGGATATCATCTTCAAATGTTAGAATTTTTTTCAACTGTTTTAATCTGTCCAGCTTTTAAGTAATAGTCATTTAAATTATGTCATACTACACAGAAAAATTTAAATTTTCAACAATGTTTACAAATCACCAGATTTTAAATTCTGAAGGCTAAAAAAATGCCATATTTTAGAATGCTTGATAGCTATATACCAAAATGAATCTCATTTTCTGGTGACAAAATATATTCAAAATAAATTATTCTGGAGAAAAACAGCAAAGATTAAGCTAATTTAAAAATATGGACAAGCAAACTAAATAAAATCACTTATTTCACACAAACTGTGCAAAGAACAGCTTTCATTTAAATCCATTCCACTTTTAAAATTGAATCACCCTCCAAATGAACAAAAATCAATTAATTAGTAAATTATATTCAGAAATGTCTAGAGAAAATACAAAATATTTAATTCATTTTAAACTGTTGTTGAAAATGTCTATTCCTGAAATACAAATAAGTCATTTATAAATAAGCACATTTTTCATGCAGAAAACATTTATTTACATAAAGTAATCATATGTACAAATATTCAAAAATATTAACCATACTAAGAAAAATATCAGCTTTGTCTTGATGGTCATATAAAAAAAAAATCACCAAAAAATATATGTACACAATCTTACTGTCTTATTGACACCAGATATTCAAAAATTTGTCAAGAAAATGTTAAGTTTAGGTAAACAAAGGAGAATTTAAATAAATTCACATAAAATACAAGTTTAATTTTTAAAAATCTTTTTAGGCACTAGCTATAAAGTCAGGCACTTTTAAAAAATATATATCTTACTGGGATTAATGCAAGAAATTAAGAGACTAAATTACTGTTCATTACCAAAACTGCAATAACCAACCAACAATAAAAATATAATAAGTCTCAAATTGAAAGTTGGTTTTGGCTTATGTTATGATTTATAGAGTGTAACTTAATTTTCAAGAAAATTATTTTATTTCCTGAACTTTTTAAATTTTTATTTCTGTAAAATTCTTGATCACTATCAAATTATTTTAGTGTGCATTTAGGAAATAAAATTAGGAATAAACTGAAATGGTACAATTTGTGGGAATTCTGTTCAAAGCTAAGTGTATCTTTTACATATCTTTCTCTATTAATGAATTATATGTGTGATAATTTCTTCATAATAAAAATTAAAATTTAAAGGAATTTGGAAATTTGGGGCAAAGGAGAAGGGAAGGATGGGTGGAACAAGCAGCAAAATCTTCCATATTAATCTTAACTCTGGAACTACATTTTCAATTTTAAAAACATGCAATGCTGCACTTTAATCAAATATAAGTCAAAGTCTTATGTCGACATCCAAATAAGCACTAGCCCTCATTAATGTGAGTTTAGAGTAACTAATGTTTAGCAAATCTCCACCACACACTTAAAAAAAAACTGCTTTGGAGCTTTCTGAAACTGAAGTGTGCATCCCCATTAGACGCGTCTTCTTGCAGAACCATACCTCTAGTTAATCAAGGTATATACCACATGAGAAGACAGACTAAGTGGGACTAAGAATATACTCACAGTGTAGCCTCTTCCACTACTAAATTGGAGTTTTTGTAGATAGATCTGATGAATGTGATGGTGGTAAGGCCCAAGATTAGAAAATCGTTAGGATTTCAGATCACAATAGTTCCCTATAATAAGTACAAATAAGGTATAGCTAGAAAATTAAACTCTCTCCTTTATCTTCCTAATTCCTTTAAAACATGAAGCAAGGAGTCAATTGTGTTAAGAATATCTCAGTTTGGCCATTCAGGTTAGATACCCTATATCACTGCAGAAAAATGTGCTCCGTCTGTGTCACTGCTAAAGCCAAAGGGTGCAGACTTCTCTAGAACTGCTTTGAAAGAGAATAGTGTTTGGAACTTCCTGCAGCTCAGTCTTCTGAATGAAAAGAATTACTTTCATGGTCACATAAACATAACTCCAATCTGAAATGATTAGTTCATTATGTAAAAGCCTTTCCATTTCCAGCACCAACAGGTCATCATAGAAAGCCAGAAAGCAAATGGTAAAGTTTTTAATGGAAAGAACAGGTGATTCTCTCATCCTTGTGTCTTCTAGATATCTTACACTGGTCCATTCACCACTGCCTTCCAAACTGCTGGTGTTGGCATATGTGACAGACATCATCCATGAAGACTCTGCTAGAGAAATTCCTTTTGCTGAAGTAGTATGATGTTTACCAGTTGAAAGAAATCTGGTCAATTAGAGAAGAAATAAACCAGTCTCCCATTAACCCATTATCAAGATACCTGAAGTCACGGTAGGAGTCTACCATGGAGAAATGTAAACTGGCCAAAGGCACTTTGTTCAAAGGAGTACCAATCATAGATGACAAGAACTTCCAAAACTAAGAAAAATCTAAGTCAAAGTTCTTTTGATACAAATAGCATTTTTCAGGATAAAGAAAGCTACCTTTGAGTATATTTAAAATCAGCTTCAACAGATATTATATCCTGATATTTAAATTAATTTGTAGTTACATTACAAAATGAAGCCTACAGTAAAGCTATAGTGGTATTATTATAGCATCGTCTGAAGAATTAACTTGTATTAAATCCTCAAGTTTGGGTACAATGTAGACCAAATTTGGTAACAATTTCAATCCTGTAGATCTAACCTGCAGGACAGAATAATACCTGGATATCTAGCTGCGTAGAAAACAAGCATTCAGATATCCAGACTGCTCAAAAGTGAAACATAAACTTTTTGAGCCATTGGGACATTGCAAAACATCAAAATGTCCACCAATACAAAATTAATTGCTAAAATAGCCTTAGCTCCTATTTCGAAATGCCTACAAGCTACTGATGCATTCACCATTCATTCATATCCCCATCACTCAATACTTTCATAAATGGGAGAAGGAGGTGAGAGGAAGGTAGAATTAATTCTAGTTCCTTTTTTTTAAACTAGGAACCAGATAAATAGCTAATATTCTTCGAAAAATCAACTGCAACATGACTTGGTTCTTGCATGAACCCAGTGAAACCACTGGTATAACTAAATGGAAGAACACTCAGATCTATAAAGAAACCCAAGTAAATAATGGAAAGCACCCACTTGTTTATTATTCTTTCCCACTCTCTCCAGAAGCTGGATATTCTGCCTCCAATGGTTCAGTGGAGAAAGTGGACCCCTGACGTCAAAAGCTCTCCGTAGTCTTGGCTGTATCTGTGGTTCTAGGATCATTCCTTGCACCTCTGGTAGGGGAGAAGCACTGAAATAGAGAGCTGAATATAGATTTAAGAAAAAAACTCTTATTAAGAAATTACAATCTCTGATCATTTGAGTTTGTAATGGCTTATTCTCAGGGTAAAAAGAAGCTGCTTTTCTGTATAATTTCTTTAGTGCCTTAACAATCTCCAAAAATGTTACCACCACAAATGATAATTCTTTGGCCACTGTTGAGAAATGACCTGGCTTGAGTCTAATAATATACTTCTGACACAATATACCACATGAAAATCAACTTAGTCTCAAAGTTGAGTGTTTATTTTCAAACTGTACAGCAGGAGATAGAAAACTGATATAAGATTAAAAGACTGATATGAAACAAGAGTCAATTTATCTTAGAGGGGACAGTGAAAGTTAATCCTCTATACATAAAGTCAAAAGGGAGTCCCATTGCAGTTAATCCTGAAGTCCAAAACAAAAGTATGGCTTTCAAAGAGTAGGCCATAATAAAACTAGTAAGAATTGTCTAAAAATCTTGGTAATATCCTAAGAGACTGAATTTGTCCTTAAGTCTTTAAGTCATTGCCAACACAAAGAAGGAATATCAAGCTGCAAGTTTCAGTCCCTCCCTTCTAAGAGTCTGACCATAACTAAACATAAAATTAGTCAAGACTTCTGAAAAGGCACTGATAAAAAGGCATTTCCCTAACATTCAGGATAAGAAAGAAAACTGCATGGTGGGAAGGAATGGAGTATTTGATGTATGTTAGGTATAGAATCAAGGTGAATACTGAAAGACAGGGTGATCACTCGGCATTCAGTACAGTGTCAAAGATATAGAAGTTATTGCTAAGGATTACAATGTAGAAAATAAAACTCAGAGATGTGTTCAACTAATAGACAATAAAGATACACAAGAGAAAACTCTTATTATGGGAGATAGAAAAGAAAAAATGTGTAAAGGTCCTAGTTACTAATCAAGCACACACTGAGAGGAGGCCATAGAGATATAAGTGACAAGAATTAAGGAGGTTGAAGGATTTATTATGGGTACCTTGAGAAACAGGGTAAGTTATGCTTTCTGCAAGAAAATAAATGCTATGAAGAACTCCAGATTTAGTGCTGGAATTGAAGATACTTTTGAAGCTCTTGTTTTTTAGTCAACTACTTACTATTACAGTATGGGAGATGCATTTGGGGGATGAACAAAAGAAGATAAATAAAACTGACCTGAAATAGGCTCTCTCCAATTTGCTATTTAAAAGGTTTCTTACCTGGGAGTGGCTAAAAGCCTGTGTTCTTGATAACTATCAAACAATCAACAAGTATTATTGAATGTTACTCTGTTACCCTGTACTTAGAGAGGTTACAACAACCAAGATACACTGTTATAATGCTCTCAAGTTCACCTTTTAGACCCACCTCCTGGCTCTGCTCGCCAATTTGGGATTGTTCTGAGCTGAAAAGGAATGGTTATTTCATAATCTAAGTGAACGAGTGAAGTAAGTCTGAACTGACATGACCTTGTGCCTTAAGAAGTATTCTTTGTTTTACAAAGGAAAAGGTAATGGTAATCAGAAAAAAATTGCTTAACTGCCATTGTAAAAAACGTGACAGATAAATGAGAAAAGAAAAACAGTAACAACCATCAATATTAAAAGTCCATCCAAAAAAAAAAAAATGAAACCTGAAAGTAGGTGACCAAGGGAGAACATAATTTAGCCAAAAGGTATTGGTATAGAACTTATATCAACTTTCACAAGTGTCTAGACTCATTAGCACATAAGCTAATAATAAAGTCTAACAGATGTATTTAAAGTCCTAAATTTGTTTTCAAAGAGAACACACCATTGCAGGCTACTAAAATATCTTATAATAAACTTCACTAATTTTTGGGGACAGTAAGGACTGGAACAAGGGAACAAGTTTAAATGAAGTTTGAACAAATAAAACAGTAAGATTTTCTTCACGATAGAAATTTTTTTAAAAAAGAAACGCAGTTTTAATTATTTTCATTATTTATAAATTATATGTATGTGCATATATTTGTATCTTGTAATTCATTAGGTATCGTTTAGCAACAGTCTTTAGCAAACAACTTAAATGAACTGAAAAAAATGTTTTAATTAGCATATTTTTAAAAGTCAGATATATAGCCTCTGTTTCCATGGTAGCTACTATCTGAAAGTTTTTCAACTGTCTTCTAGCCAGTAAACTTTCTTCATACAATCGTATTTCCACAATCTGCTTAATTTTGCTTTAACTTTGAAAACCACTATTTGTCTCAATTTCCTCGTATGTAAAATAAGGATAATAATGGCACCTACTTCCACAGTTTCTTTGAGTACCAACTGACATCGTGATTGTAAATCTTAGCATGGCACCTGGCACATAGTAAGAACTATATAAATTTTAGCTATTATCATTATTATTCAACAAAATCTAAGAAACTGGAGGAAATCTGAGTTAGCAGTTTTTTTGCTATATTTGATTTTAACTGGCTAAAAAAAGATTTATTACCCAGCAGACTGTACTCAGATAAAGATTAGTCTTTCTCTCCTACTATTGCCCTTCATGACCTCCAAGAATCAATCAAAAACTGATTCAAAATACCTGGGAAACATATGTGTATTCTCTCATTTCTTAAGCTCCCGAAAATGAATGTAGTTCATGAATGTGGGTAAAGGATAGAGACTAGACCCATGACATTTCATTTGTACCTTACAGTCTTAGAAAGGTGCTGAGAGCAGAGAGGGTCAGTGTTTTGCTTTGGTTCAAAAAGCTAGGCTGTGTCAAAGGCAAAACTCTGAGATCAGCTCTTCTGTTACCACTGTGGCGGCGGCGGCTGCTGCTGCTGTAACTGTGGGTACCCAGGTGCAGAATAGAAATGACTTCTAGTATAATTTCTTTAAAAAAAAAAAGTTTAAGGCCCACCTAATGAAAAGTAATTATAGTTAACTCCCAAGCAGTTACAATCAACTCTTCAAGTACACATTATCCAAATGGTAGCAAACCTTCCTCAAATTCATGTTGGCTTCTGTTTAATGCAGCTTCAACTTGGTAGGAAATTAAAAAGGCCTCATGTTTAATGAAAGAAAAGTCTTTAATTATTTCCCAGACTTCATGAAAATATTTTACTTAAAGTTTATTATTTTAATTTTTGAAAGTTAATAAAGAAAATACTTTACTAACTTACGGATTAGAAAGATATTGGTAGAATTGAATAGGTATAGACAGGGGCACAGAACAATTTTCAAGCTCCTTCCAATTCAGGTTAGCATCTTTAATTTATTTTGAAAACTAAGAATTTCCGGAGCAAATACACTCATTCAAATAAATAAAAAGATAGATTGTGAAGCAATACATAAAGGATTTTAGAAACATTTAAGAGAAACAATGATTCCATTTCCTCAGGACTTAATTCTTTATAAGCAACCTAAGGATTTGAGGCCATGCCCAACATGAAGAACCTCTTTACAGAAGCAAGTTCTTCATAAGAAGTACAGGCTAGCAGCAACTGATTTTAATAGGAATCATCCCTTTAAGTTGTCCTCTAAGAAAGGAAGAAGCAAAAAAGCACATGCACTCCAGCTTGTAGAGAATGAACTCCTAATTAAGTTAACTGGACAAAATGGGTTCTTACAGACTTACTTTTTACAAATCTGATCAAGTTCAAGAAATATTAAAAGTCACATCCCAAGATAAGATGACTCTGAACAGAAACTCCATGAATCTCAATTTTTGAAAGAAGTACTTAATGTAAAAGACTAGTTACATACAAACCAAGGAATACTGTTATCCTGGACATAAATTTTCTGAAACGTGTAGCAAACAAGCCACACATAAATGCCCTTTTTAAAGTGGTTTTATGTGGCTTGGGTAATTCTCAATAATTTAATTCAAACAAAATTAACTGTCTATGATATCTAAGACATCTGTACTAAGAGCCATGGAAAATGGGAAAAAATAAAAATAAAAAAGACGGTGCAAGTTGCTAAAGGTATTTACCATGCAGCAGCAGAAAATGTACAAATTCAAAAACTATCATGCCACTTGGAATGTACTAAGTGCCCTAACAGAAGTACACAGTACTGTACTAGTTCAGAGGAAGGAAAATACTTTCAGCCAAGAGGAAAGAGAATTTAGAAGCATCACAGCTAAGCATGAGAGGACAAGTAAAATCTTAAACAAAAGATGAAAGAAGCCATTCCAAACAGCAAAAATGGCACAGAGGTAAGCGGGCAAGAAAACAGAGTATGTGTTTGGGGAAGAACAGATAGTAGAGTTTAGCTAAAAAACAGGATGCATGAAGGGGCAACAGTAGGAGATAAAGATTCAAAAAATTGATAACGAGCAGTTACAAAAAAAAAGCCTCAATCTCATGTACTAAATCGAGAAATTTAGACTTTATAGGAAATGGCAAGTGACACGATCAAACTCTCTTTAGGGCTCTGCTTTCGGAAATAGTGTCCAAGATGGTTTGGGGAAGAAAATATTGGGAGGGTAGAGCAGGGCTAAAATCTAACTCAAAAGTTACAGCAATGAGAGCCTGAAATGTGACAGCGATAGGGAGAACATAAAGGTGAGGTCAGATGCAAGAAACACGGAAGAAGTAAAACTAATAGACATAATGATTGACTCAATGCTGGGGGCAAGTAAAGGAGCTTTAATTCTAAGCTTTCAAGTATATATGAATTAGATGACATTGATAACATTTACAGAAATAAGCAAGTCAAGAGAAAAGAGCTAATTTAGAGAAAAATTTTAGCTTTGGATATGTTGAGCTTAAGATGCTGTTAGGAGGCATTCTGGGGAAAAGATCCAATAAACAGTTGGGAATACTGATCTGAATGCTGATAAAGGTCAGTGTTAGAAACACAGATTTAAGAATTAGCTGTAATGAAATGAGAAGTGGAAGCAATGAAAAGAAATGAGCCCAGCAAGGAAGGGTTTGGAGAAAATGATAAAGGCCAGAACTGTGAGGAGATGTCTTCACTTGGAGGTGGAATGAGACATTATCAAATGTGCCATTAGAGGTGCAGAAAGAAAACCAAGAAGATGGAAAAAAAGGAAGAAGTCAATAGTCTGACGTAGCAGAAAGGTAAAGGAAAGCAAAGAGTGAGAAAAGGTTTGGAAATGAAAAGCTAATAGTGATCTTTGAGAGAAGCACTGCACTGAATAGGGAAATGGAGAAAGAAGCAAGACTTGAGGCAGCAGGAGCCAAAGTTTTGTGTGGGTTTCGTTGCTGATGCTGGAATTTTTTTTTTTCCAAAAACAATGCAAGTAATAAGGATCAAAGGAACCAAGGAGAGGCAAAGACTGAAGAGACAAAGGAGCCCCTCAGTGCTGCAGAAATGGGAGAGAACAGCTTTAGGACAACTAACAACAATTTACATTTGCATGGCACTTTATGGTTATGAAGCATTTCTTTCCATGAGAAGAATGATGGATTCAGAGTCTGAGGACCTGAGTTTGAATCCTAGGTTTTGAATTTATTAAGTGACTTGAGGGAAGTCACAACTTCTCTAAACCCCAGTTTTTATCTCTAAAATGATAGGGCAAAGTTACATGACTTCTAAGTTACCTTTCCCATTCTGAAACCGTATCTGATAGAATTCAGACCCACGAAAAGGAGGGACTCTTTTGTTCTGTTTGTACCCCTGGACTTAGCACAGGGCCTGACATTTAATAAATACTGACTAATTTACTGATGATAATTCTACTATGTAACGTATTTGGGCTTTGAAACAATCCAGGAAGGTAGCAGAAACTTGAAGATAAGAAGAAAAAAGAAAAGGACTAATGAAGAGAAATTTCCACATATAAGGAAATTGAAGAAATTCATTAAAACAGGGTCATTCTTCTCCAAGCAGAAAACACAATCATATGTTCAAAGTAAGAGTGGCTGTTTGAGGGAGTAGGTTAGGGAATTAATGGAACAAACCAACAAGCACCTGCTGTTAAGCACCTGCCCTTAAAGCTTACATTCTATACAAGGAGGAAATATGCATAAATATATACAAAAAGAATACAAGATGAGTTGGGGTTGGGGAAGGAGGGATAGCAGTGGGCAGATCAAGAAAGGCCTGTACAAAGAAAATATAGACGTCACTTAAGAGAGTTTTGAATAAAACAAGATTTTAAGGGGTACAGGTAAGACTGTTTCCCAGGAGTTGTAGGGGAAAGGGAAGAAGAGGAATTTTATGTGTGAGGAACATCAAAATAGACAGTTTGATTGGACCACGGAGTTTGGGAAGGAGAGCAATGTATAATGAACGCTGAGAGCACAAATTTATATGGCAGAATCAATTGTTGCTGTTACATGACTTTTCCACAATATGAGAACAGAAGTTAAGAAGGGGAATGGGTGATGGTATGGTTTGTCTAAGGTTCAGCTTACCAGAACAAACATGATAGAAAGTCAATGAGTAAAGTGGTCTAGGATGCCAGCAAGAACATACTTGAGGTAGCTGACAATGGATGGGGTTCAGACTGAGCAGAGATTAGATGGGCTGTTATAATATGCAATAAACAGGCAAGTTACTTAATCTCTCTGTGCCTGTTCTCTCATCTGCAAAATGAGGGGTTTGTATTCGAAGGTCCTTTCTAGCCTATGATCTCAAGATTCACTGAACTGCAAATTAAAATCAGGGTACAGAAGGGCAATAAGAGAGAAGAAAAGATAGAAGACGTGGCTGAAAATATACATTTCAGAACCTAAGAATCTGAATGTAAAATAGCTCCTTTTGCCAAATTATATTATCAGAGATTTCTCCAAGGGACTCAGGTGGAAACTGAATATAAAATAAATCAGGCTTAAAATTTCCTAAGTAATTTTGTACCTTCCATTCAACAGGTTCTTTGAGGATAATTTGTCTAATATCTAAAAGTATGCCTTTATTTTGAAAAGTTATTGAAGACAAAGGCTCTCCTGATAAATTTAGTGTGGTTAAATACAAATAACAAACTGCTTTGTAGAATTAGATAAAAGAGTATCTAAGAAATACAGCCTGGAGATGAAACTAGAGTAAAATTTCTCATTTCTCTTAACATGAATCATTTCACTTTATATAAATGGCTAAAGAGTCTTTTCTCCTTATAACAGAAAACACAGTTCAACTACATACATGTTTTGGTAAACATTTGTCTGATTATACATGTAGGTTCCCATAGCGAGGTTTGGAAGTATGTATTTTTGTGGGTGAGCAAAGTAATGAAGGTCACTGACAATGCTGTAGAGGGACTAAGACACAGAGGATTGTGTTATACCAACAGGGTTTAAAGAAAGTAATCAAGTCATCCAGGAAGGTAGGGAAGTATCCTGCACCCAAAGCAACAGCTGTAGAGAGTGAAGTAATTGTTTTACAATTACTTCTTACTACAATTACTACACTTACTACACTTACTACAATTACTTACTACTACAATTACTACTTACTTCATAAGACGTAAAGAAACTTACAAGCAAAGAACATGCTTTGGAAGTACCAATGGAGCAGAGTATGCATATACTTCTCCTCTGCCCCGTGAGTGGAAAGAACAGGAGAGACTGAAATAGAAAGGGCTGAGAAAGACATGTCATCTGGAATAAGCCAAGCATCAGTTAAAGCAAGAAGCTGGATGGAGTACTTGTGGAAAACGTAAAGGCTAGAGAGAAGTTTATTTATAATAGAACAAGGATTCCATACAGCAGAGTAGGAAGGTTGGTTTAAAAGAAAAAACGACAGATGTAGAATGATCCTAGGACATGACTAGTCTGATTAGGAATAAGGAAGGGGGATTTCACACTTAAGTCAGTAACTCTGAGCAACAGAAATGAATACTTGAAGAAAGCAAGTCCCTGAATAGGCTGGGAGGATATTTGAGTAATGGGGGAAGGGGGAACGAAACAGGAAAGCAGGACTGAAAAGATACATGTATTCAACACACTGTCCCATTCCCAAGGAAGAAGAGTACTAATTCTTTAAACAATGTAACAACAATGTAAGCAACATACTATGGGATAAGATATCACCACTTTTAATCATTTGTGTGTGTGACTGTGATTATCTGAACATGAACTTGCCAATTCAGCCATACTATATCAACAAATTTAGATGATCAAACCTAAGTTCTGAAGCAGATGAAGCATCATCTCCCTGCCCCGCCCAATACTGTTAAGACCTAAGCTACCACTCAATCCCTTTTGGCTCTACAGCATGTTGATCTAGCATCCAACAACAATACTTAGGAAAACTCCCTCAAACTGCCAAGGGAGATAGTCACTGAGCTCCATGACAGTAAATGAAAAGTAAGCAACAAGGGAAGAAGTCCATAAATGATCAAGACACAGATGGAAAAAGAAAAAGGGAAAAAGTTAATGTCTTTGCAATCAAGTATTTTGCAAAGTATCTGGTATCTAAAACAAACTAAAATGTTGATGAGCTTCCTTGTCATAAAGAGAAAAAAAAACATTAACATTTACTAATGACTTAGTCCTTAGGGAATACAGCAGAAACTCTTCCAAGGGATTTCCCTAAGATGATGCAATTTTTTGCCAAATACAAAATAAACTTGGCTTTAAATTACTTAAATAACTGTACTTTCTATTTTGACAGTTTTTTAAAAGGTGTTTCACCTTTAATATCTAAAAGAATTATGTTTCTCTGAATAATTTAACAGGTTCTCCTGGTAAATGTGGTGAGGTGAAATACAAATTAATTGCTTTAGCAGATATTTGAAGAGAAAAACAACTCACCAAAAAAGCTAAAATCTGCAAGGGAAAAACCACCCAAGGACAAAGCCAGAGGGTTACTTCTCATTAACACTGGCTGTCTAAGCGTGAATCATTTTATTTTATATAAATCACTAAGAGTTTGTCCTGTTTCTATACACAGTGTAGCCAGAGCTCTGCTTTGTTTATTTTTTATCTGTTTATTGGGGGGGGGGGGTGTTGGCCTCCAACAGTGAAATGAAAAGCAACAGGTCAGAAGCAACACTCCACTATGTAAAATTCGGTCTAGTCCACTCAGAACTACATTATTTATAGTTACGGCTTTCAATATGAAAGAGAAATAGCCCATGGATATTTTGGACTAAAAAAAGTGAATTTATTTTTCTTTGTTTTTGTTTGCATATGGGTTTTAAAGTGAAAGTTCTTACACATGTTGTCTTTCAAAAAGCAACACAATTTATAACACGAGCTGAAACTACATACTCTCAAACTATTGCAAGATTTGAAGACATTTTTGGGTTTGGGGGGTTTTTTGGAGGGGGGAAGGCAGGGCAATTAGTGGTTAAGTGACTTGCCCAAGGTCACACAATAGTGTGTCAAGTGTCTGAGGCCACATTTGAACTCAGGTCCTCCTGACTCCAGCGCTCTACTCACTAAGCAACCTAGCTGCCCCCTTGAAGACATTTTTGAAGGAAAAACTCATTAACATTTACCACTAAGTGTGCAGTTAAGTAGAAAGTCAGAAAACTTGGATTTTAGGAAAAATCACTTTTAAATCTACTAGTGACTTTTTTTCACCTCTCTGTAAACCCACACAGGAAAAACTTTAAAAGCACCACACACAAATGGGTGCACGCTCACGCAAAAAAGTCTAGGATAGAAAAACCCTAGATGCACAGGAAAAAAAATGAAACAAAACAAAAACACAAAAACACCACTGCTTCATGAGTAGATTTGACTGGACACTCTCCTGAAGTAAAAGTTTTTAGTGGCTTAATCCCTAAACTAGTCTACAGTGATTCCAAGATTATGGATTAGCTTTTTTGAAAGATTTTCTTCATCTTCTAAGAAAATTTCCGTGCAGAAAAAGATTATAGGATAAAAGGATCAAAGGCAAATCATTCCCCTAGTTACCTAACAACCAATGTCAAGTCTTGTAACAACTATTAGCTAAGGTACAATGAAGACACTGCTACTTAGATCTCAGAAATGACCGTCTCCATTCTGTTGCTCTGATTAGAACAAAATACATAATGGAGAAGGAAAACAGTTTAAAATAGACGCATAAAACCAAGCATGTGTTAAGTAGCAGAAAAGAAAATTCAGCCATAAAAGTGAAAAAGCTCTCCAGCTACTTTTTTTCAATAGATGATATAAACTATAAGCACCAGAATAACTGAAACCACAAAAACTTAACAGTTTGCTAGCTCCAAACCACCTCTGAATAATAAAGCTGGCAAATCTATACCGTCACAATCATATGAAAAGGATCCCATGAATACAACTTTTAGCAGAATGAACATTCTTGAACTCAGCCAAGCAAACTCTTTTCATGGCATTTCTTCATCCTAATTAACGTAGCCAATTGTGCATGCTTCTTTTTGTTTCTTTTCCTTTTCCACTTTTTTTGCTGTGGCTTTGATTTTGCTTTACTCTTATGGTTTAATCAGTGTTGCCCTATTTTAAGTAAAGGAACATGTGTTTCAGTGCACCTACTACAGTTACATAATCAATATGTTCAATAACACTTTAGACCTTCGGAGGTCTGTGATTTCACAGACATGGGCACTTCTTGTCACCCCTGAAGAGAACAAGACCTCTAGGAGTTGGCCAATGACCTATGAAAGCTGTCACAGACAAGAAGATTCCTGCTACATCAATGAGGTCAGCTGGTCTCTCTGACAGACCTAGAGAAGCACTGGGCCCCAAAAGCAATGCTTCGTGAGCTTACACTCCACTAGTGGAGCAGTTAGGGACTCATGGTCACCTTTCTAAAGCAATAAGCCTCGTATGAAAAGGAAAAATGTGGCCCTATTCTGCTTTCGAAAAAAATTAAACAAAATATTGGTTTGAAGTCATCCTCTGCACTAAGATCACAAAAGAAATGAGATTGGAATGGATTTGTGTTTTCCTTTCTTTCTACTACAAATATGATAAGACAGTATGTTTGCAGAAATAATACTAAGTCTTTGATCTATAAGAACCTACTTGGTTCAAGTAAGGGATCAAAGAAAAGTGATCATTTTATGCCATGCATATTAAGACTAAGCTGCGTTGTTACACAAATATTTTGACATTTAACTCTAGTTATTAAATATATTAATGGATGTAGTTTTTTCTGTAAAACTACTCACCAATTAGAAAATTTTAACTAATAAAATGTATACCTCATTTATTTCCCCAACGGTAACTTGAACCAGAATTTTTTCTGCATAATTTTTCCTTTTAAAAACCACCACTATGAAACCATTTTCTTAAAAAGAAAAAAAAAAGGTTCTTTGATATTCATACAAATAAACCTAATGCATGGTCATCAAAATGAATAGTACTGTGAAATACTTCAATAATCATATTTCATACTAACATGTTAGAAATATTCACAAACTAGAATGTGCTAAAATACATATACACAGACTGGAATTTTTAACACAAATTAATCACTTTTTTAAAACTAAATTTCTGTTATCAACATGTGAAAATTTGATACCATGTAATAAAATTTATAGAACTCAAAAGCAGTAGAGCCATATCAAGCATTGTAGGAAGAGAAAAGTTCCTGCTGAGCCTGAAACTCCTATATCTAAAAAATATATTGAAATAGAAATGAGAAACCTTCTCTACCTCTGGTCTTGCAAAATCTCTTGGTTTTAAATTAAGATATCAGGTTGAAAAGCCTAGACAAATCAATATGTATGTGTTCTTCTCCTCAATTAAAGGCTAACAATTCATACATCAGAGGACTGGAAGGAACCTCAAATTCCATCTAGCCCAGCTGGCCCAAGGGGGCTTCATTTAGCTTTCACTTGGAGGCCTAAAAACTAATACTTTTGAGGCAACCTTATCCAACTTTGGGACAGTTCTAGCTGTTAGTCAACTTTCTTTCCATTAAATTCTAAATGGCTTTCTTTGCAACTTCAGCAATGCTCTTGAACAAGCAGAAACCTTTCAAACAGTCAACATGTCCACCCATCTTTGAAGTCAAGAAGAGACGTTCTTTGGAACATATGAAGACAGTCATCATATCCCTGTCTTCAGAGTCCCATGCAGTTTTTAAACATTTTTTTTATATAAACCATAACAACTCAGCCTATATGTAGAAATGATCTATAAATGTATTTAGAAGAACACTGAATCTTCTCCCAAACAAGGACATCAATTTGCCATTAAGAGGACACTGTTTACCTTTTCATTTACAGTATCCATTTTTCATTTGTCACAGGATCTGAAATAAAAATACATTGTATGCAGTTGTGTAATGCACTTATCCTATCACTTAAAAATAAAATTTAAGATAATTGCTGTCATGCCATAACTTAAGTTACTAAGTTTTAGGAAAGCACAAAGACCTTAGTTACATGATTTTTTCCTCAATTCTTACAGAAGTACTTAAAAGCAATGTCAAGAGCATTTGTTTATTACCAATGAATAGTCTAATGATGCCATACAACTTCAAGTCTATCAATACCATGATTTCAAGAGGATGAAATTACCCAAGAGTAGTGGAAAGACACACAAGGGTCAAGGTATACCACCTAGAAGCATGTCACCAACAATAATTTACCTGCAAGAAGGGGCATAAAATTCATCACCCGAGATCAAAAAGAAGTGGGCCAGTCACAAAGGTACAATGAGACAACAGACAACTTGAGTGTTAACCAATACTGCTGAGTCATTAAAAGAATTATAAGGCAGGCTCAATAGGTACACGGAGCTTCTACAGAGGACTTATGTAAAGACACTTAAGAATCACATGGGGGAGTGAAGCAAGATGACATGAGGTAGATTGTGATTTATAGATAAAAAGAACATCCACAATGATAAAGCCACAGATGCAATTACCAAAGTTACTTAAAATTATTTTAAACAAATCACTCTCATTTCATATCCAAAAGATATGTCTATATTATTCATTCATTTAAAAATGTTTTGGTCAAATATTTCTTAGCATCCATTAACATAACCGTTTTAAGGACGAAAAGTTGTGTGTGTGTGTGTGTGTGTGTGTGTGTGTGTGTGTGTGTATGCCCATGTATTAAAGTAAAAAATGTTTTAATCAATAATCTTGACTTCCAAGCTCCTAAGAATAATCTAAGGTTAACTTTATCTATATGCACAAAATTAATTCCCTGTGTAAAGGGCCAACCCTAGTGGGGTTTGCAGAACTCGTTGATTAGGCCTGTGTGCCATCGATACACAGAAAAACTGGCCAAACTAGTTTGGCTAAATTGATAACTTTTAATTCTGGTGGTTCTTAAACTACCAAAATCACTTACACCTGCTTCCCTGTACTTTCACTGATATTCTGACACAGCCAAGTCAGTGTCTGAAAATTAAAATGTATCTGAAAAAGAAAACTGGAACCAGTAAAGGGGAGGTGAGAGAAGGGGAGAAAGAATGAAAATATTATTAATATTAATGTCTGAAGATAATATGACATGTGATTAAGGCAGTGTGGTAATCATGGTCTGGGTTTGACCACAGAAATAAACTTTGTAAATCCATTACAGCCTTTAACATAAAGCATAAAATAACCTCCAAAATTAAAAAAAAAACTTCAAGTAATTAGCTACCTTTATGGACAAACAAGAAATAATTTTTCAAGGATTATACGGCATTGAAGAGGCGAGACAAGGCTAAGGAATCAAAGTCTAACAAGGCTAAGAATCAAATTCTGAGGTAAAAAACAATATTATGCATTTTTAAAATGTCTACCTTGTTTTTTAATATCTTTTGTTTGAAAACAAGAAGTATAAAGAATGGGAAAGTTAACAGGGTCTACTTTTTCCTCAAATTACCTGTATTATTTCAGTATGATACACAAGGTGGAACTCAAATATTTAAATTTAAAATGTTCAGTAATACAAATTTTTTTTTCCATTTCATGACTACTGTCTCCAAAACCGTCCATAATTCAATCTGTAAACTGAATCACTTTAGATGCACTAGATATTAAAGATATCAAATAAGGTGAAATATTGTCTAAAATTATTGCCCCACAATTTGAGTTTTTTTTTATTTTCAGACTGCATTTATTTTAAAGTAAGATATTCTTATGATACAAGCAATACTCTAGTGGAAAGCGTACTGGATTTGAAATCAGGACACTGGTTTCTAATTCCAGCTCTGCTAGGCATATTTCTCTTATCTTCTATGGGCCTCAGTTTCTTCATAAAATTATGAAATTGGACTAAATGGCTTGCCAAATCCCATCTAGCTCTAAATCTAGGATCTTACTGCCAAATAACAAAAACTTTAGACTGATACATAAGGAAAAAAGGAGAAAGAAAATGAATAGAGATGAATAGATAACCCAAACAGGAAAATAGGATGCATGCGTACTTATATCAGCAACAATTTCTTGTCCAGTTCTACTTCTAACATAGTTGGGCCCAAACTGCCATTTGGAAGCCATCACATTTCTCAAATATGTAGTAGATCTTCTCACTAACAATGCTAAAAATTCATCTCATTTTTCTTTCCTAAATTCAGTTTAAAATATCATTCTCAAATGTTAGTATTTTCATATCAGTCTGGTTGTAACAGTTTTAGAGAAGGGCAGTCAGAGGATCAAGATGAAGAGTTGACTTTATGAAGGTTGTTATGGTTGTTTCCAGGATTGGTCTCTTTCAGTAACATGACTACCATGCAGTGGTTGTCCCCCTCCCCCTTCTCAGGCAGCCAGCTGCCCTCCACTCCCACTGACACCAGACTTAGTCTATATATCCAATCAGCTTTAGTCATCCTGCAACCCAGCACTCCCGAACTCAAGCAAGCTACCAACTTCACTCAGCCTTCCTGGCCAGCAGCGATTTCTAGTTACAAGGGACATTTTAGTGAAACAAGCTTGTCATTATATTGACAAGAGAAAATGAGCTTCACAAAAAGGAATCCAAAAATCCATACCATTTAGCTAGGGTAATGACATCAAGCATCGAACTTGTTTCCACAATCTGACCTGGTCTAGCCCTGGAATACCTAAAACACAGAGCACAGAGTCACTAGTTTCTTTTTTTTTCTTTTTTAATTTTTTTTTTTTTTAGTTTTAGTTTGCAACACACAATTCTACATAATTTTGAGTTCCAGATTTTCTTCCCTCCCTCCCCCCACTCCCTCCCCAAAATGGCATGGAATCCCATATAACTTCCATGTATAACTTGGGATTGAATTAATTTACACCCTAGTCAAGTTGTGGAGAAGAATTATGATCAATGGAATGAATCATGAGAAAGAAGAAACAGAAAAAAAAAACACAACCCAACAACAAATACAAAAGAGAGGAAAAAAAGGCGGGGGGGGAAGGTGAGTACGAAGTGCGCCTCGATCTGCATTCATACTTCATCGTTCTTTCTCTGTATGTAGATAGCACTCTCCATCGTGAGTCCTTTGGAGCTATCTCTGCATATTGTGTTGCTGAGAAGAGCAAAGTCTGTCAGGGTTAGTCATCACAGAATCCATATATCTGTGGTTGTGTATAATATTCTCCTGGCTCTGCTCCGCTCACTCAGCATTATGTCATGTAGGTTCTTCCAGGTTGTTATGAAGTCCATATCATCCCCATTTCTTATAGCACAATAGTATTCCATTACCTTCATATACCACAGCTTGTTCAGCCATTCCCCAATTGATGGGCATCCCTTTGATTTCCAATTCTTAGCTACTACATAGAGAGCCGCTATAAATATTTTTGTACATACGGGTCCTTTTCCCACTTGTGTGATCTCTTTGGGATACAACTCTAGGAGTGGTATTGCTGGGTCAAAGGGTATGAACATTTTTATAGCCCTTTGGGCATAGTTCCAAATAGAACTTTTGTTTTAGGGCAATGATTAATTAGTGTTCATCTTTAATGTCAGCAAGGTCTTATACTTGCACTGTTACCTGCCACTAACAACGGGGATAATTTCAATAACTCATAAATGAATTAGGATTTTGAAAAAATAATTTTGTGACATCTTATATTATCTAGAAACACTCCAAGCCCTTGAATATCAATAAAACCAAGCCAAGAATCACCGGTTTTAAGAACCATGGTAAATGTAAAATTTGTATATACTGAGAAGATCTACTACTAATTGAGCTCTTGATTCAACTTCCTGTATTTGTTAAAAAGTACCAGAATTCTCCATAACTCTGTATCATTATTTAAAAAAAGTTCTGGTTAAACATTCAAGATAATAGGAAATTAGAATATTATATTCAGCCTAGCAGTTTTTAAATAATTAGATAAAATATACAATACAAACTAAATCAAGTATCATTATTTTCTTTGATGATTTAGAAGGCACTTTAGGATCTCTCATCTGAATGCTGATGACTAATAATTATCATTACACAAGCAAAGTACTGAAACGACAATTCTGGTTGACAGAACAGCTTAACCAGACTGTTATTTACAGATGTTTTCTACTGGTAGATTTACCAAAGCAATCAACTATGTTATGGTGCCACTAACTCTAAGGCTGCTGGCATTAGCATTTGCCTCCCTAGCCATCTTTCTCACTCCCTACTCTCCTTTGCTCTCTACCCACCCTGCCTCTTTCTTCATTTCTCCTATGACACTGCCTTCTTCACTATTTTCTTCATTCTCACCTAAAATTTGGGGCTGTTGATGAAATTCATGAGCGTGGCAGTACTTATAACTAAACATGTTACATATCCTTACACAGGGTTAAAACAATTCAATTTAATACTGGTGCTCAAAGTACATTTTTTCCCCTAAGCCAAGCCATACTGGCTTGTGTGCAAGTTTCTAGTAGAAAAAACAAAACAACTTTTCAACAACCTATAAGTCCCCTGCAGCCTAAAGTAAACCTTGTAAAGAAAATTAAAACTCTATTATTTTTAATTTTTTATGGTGGGAAAAAAGTAAAGCAAAATTATGCTAAGGAAAGAAAAGGATAAGACTTTAGGCATGCTTATTTTTCTCTAACAATGTCACACTAAGAACACTTTATTTCATATGAACAATTATAAAGGAAAGTATTGGAAATGACAGTTTAAAACTATTAAAAGCAAAAAAAAATCATTCAACTGGCAAAATGTGAAAATGACTGGCTCCGAGCAACTTCAGGAGTAAATAAGATTAAAACTATGATGCCACTGAGAGTGATTAACTTAGCTGGTACATATTTCTAAGAAAACCTAATAGGGTATAAGTTAGTCTATTAGTTTGAGCCTAGTATTTTATCCTTCTTTAAAAGACAAATCAAAATTGCTTCTTTTCACAATTCTAATGCCCTTTGTTTATATTCAGAAATGCAATGAAAATAAACTCAACAGAAAGCAATACAATGCAATGTACTGAGTCAGAACAGTGACACTTTCCTCATGACTGTTAGTAATTTACTCCATGTCTCAGGGCAAGTTATTTTCCATCTCTGGGTCAGTTTTCCCACCTGTAAAATGAATGGGACAAACCTAATGACTTCTACATTCCTCTTAAGTCCCTTAACATTAGTATTTTTAATTTCCTACACTTTACACAAAATCTGTTTACACAATTTATAACCACTGGCCTGAAGTCAAATGATTAAAGTGACATTTCAATATAAAACCTCCACATTTAATCAATAATGGATCAGCCAATGATGCAAAAATTGGGTGTGGGGCTCTAAATGACTGCCATTACTAATATACATAGAAATTAATTTTATAAAGGTACACTATTTTAACAACTATTCATATAAACAGCATTATTAGAGATATTCCTTTAAATATTCTATGTACATGCATTTTCCACATAAATGAAACTTACACCTTTGACTAGACGCTTAGATGATTTATCCTTCTAGAAATGTCTTACATATTTCTTTTTTTTCTTAAACATCATGTTTAAAACAATGTAATTTATTTAACCTTTTGTTCAAGACTTAGGACCAACATTGCATCGTAGTATCACAACATAGAATGGGACCTCAGAAGCTAACTCATTGAGTCAGTACTTGAAGAATACCCTCTGAAACAAGTGGTCCTGAAGCCTTTGCTTAAAGACCTTTGGGGAAAAAGGGGGGGGGGGGTCCAATTACTTTTTTAATGTATTTATTTTTATTTTGGGGGGGAGATTGAGATTTTTTTTTTAGTTTACAACACTTGGCTCTACATAACTTTGAGTTCCAGATTTTCTTCACCCCCCCCTCCTTTCCCCTCCCTCCCCAAGACGGCATTACTTCTTAAGGTAGCCCATTCTACTTTGGGATAACTCCAATACTAAGGAAGTTTTTCCTGACATCAAAAACAAAAAACTGCCCCTTTCCAATTTCTATCCTTTGATCTAAATTTTGCCCTGTGGAACAAAGCAGAATATATCTAATTCCTCCTTCCATAAAACAGTCCTTCAAATACTTGAAAATTTCTCTCATCCACCTTAAGCTTAATTTTCTCCACGCTAAGCTGTCTCCATTCCTTCAACCAATCATCACTTGTCAGTAATTTAAAACCATTATCTACCTCTGGTCTCCAACTTAACAATGTCTTTCCTAAAATGAAATGCCCAGAACTGAACACAATACTCTAGATGGTGGTCTGACCAGAAAAAAGTACAGTAGCAATATGACCACCCTAAAGCTGAAAACTATCCTCCTAACATAGCCTAAGATCTGTGAGGCTGTGACCAGCTGTGTGGTCAAGACCTTCCCAATATTGTACTAGTAGAGCTGATTTTTTTGAACCCAATAAAAGACTTTATATTTATCCCTATTATATTTCACTTATTAAATTCAGGCCAATGCTTCAACCTATTAAGAATTTAATGGCCTTTGCCCTCCTACCTTTGTGTGCCCCCCACCTTAATAAGCATGCCATCTATGCATCCAAGTCATTAATAAAAATATTAAACAGCCCAAAGCCAAGCACAAAGTCCCAAGACACCACACTAGAGAGTGGGAACCAAGTTGGTGTCAAGCCAATGATGACTGGGTTTGTTGAGAAGCCATCTAACTGTACTACTGAGTCCACACTGCTTCAACTTTTCCACAATAACAGAACATTAGGGATTTTGTCACATGTTTTACTGAAAACTAATGTGGCTGCCTAAATCGCAAAAAGAATTAATTTATTCTTGCACAATCTTTTCTTGATGTCGTGCTGGGTCTTTTTGATTACTATTTCCTTTTTTTTTAAATCTATGTAATAAGCATCTCTTTAATAATACATTCTAAAATTTTTCCAGCAATCAGTCAAACTTACTGAGTTAGTTTCCAGTTCAATGTCCTTTCTGCATAATTTTTTTTTTCCCAGTCCTTGCACCCCTTCCATTTTCCATGCTCTATCAAAGATAACCTGACAATGGTAAAGCAATCTCCTTTGGCCATTTCCTATAGTATACAATCATAGGTCCCAGCTGGAAGGGACATTAGAGGTTATCTAGTCCAACCTCATCATTTAAAAAACCAAGAACTGAGATCCCAAGGTGAAACATCTTGCCAAGGTCAGTCAAGAAGTTAAGTGGCAGAGAAAATATGTAAAGTCGAAGTGAAACATTCCTTCCAATGTGCCATGTGTCCATCATCTTTTCACAAGCATGGTACAGAGTTTATTCAGACCTTCATTTCACATATCGAATCAGTTGCCCCAAAGTCTTGTCAATTATACCTCAGTATTTAGTTTCCATGTTTTTCTCTCACAAGGCCAACACCCTAGTTCAGGCCCTCACAACCTGTGCCTGACTGCAACTGCCTCTTAACTGGTCTTTCACCCCCAAGTCTCTCCCATTTCCTCTATATCCATCCTCCACACAGATGCCAAGGACATATTCTTAAAGCACAGATATGACTATGTTACTAGGCTGGTTCTCTACTCCTTTAGAATCAAATACAAACTCCTTTGCCATTTAAAGCCCCTCACAACCTGACTCTTACCTATCTTTCCACCTTTATTATACATGACTCTCCTTTCCTAGTCTCAATTCAGATGAAAGACCTTTCTTGATGTTCCTTACATACAACATTCTATTTCCTATGTGCACCTCTGCACAAGTTTGTCACCCAAGTGTGACATACACTCCTTTCTCACCTCCCCATCTTGAAATCCCTAATTCTCTTCAAAGCCCGAAACAAGTATCACTTTTTTGAAGCAATCTTTTCATATGTTCCTCTCTTCCCCTCCCCAAGCTACCTGTGCCTCACCCATAAAATTACCCTGTATTTATTTTGTACATATTTTGTATACAATCGTATTTGTATATGTTATCTCCCCCTATACAATGTAAGTTACTTGACAGCAAGAATGTATTCATTTTTGTCTGTATTATCAAGGCCTAGCAGTGCCTGACACAGAAAAGGAACTTGATTTTTGCTCATTGGTTGATGGATGTTTTCTCACTACTATCTATCTATAACTCCCTATTCAGCTTTTTTTTTGTTCTGTTTTTTTTTCTAGTCTAAAGATCAATCTCTTTGGCAGAGAAGACTAGAGTGGCTTTGCATTCTCTCCACTATCAATCATCCATGATCCCATCCCTTTCCACAAGTTACCTTAAAAATCATTTATATGGTCTTCAGCTTTCCTTGCCAGCCTCAGCTTGGTTCCTGCCTAGTTTAGGATTCTTGACATCATTCTTTCAAGCCCATAACAGACTCTGTCATTCTTCATCTCTCCTACAATACAACAACGCTCACAGAGGCTAGTACACAGGACTGTACTGTCCCCAAACTAAAAGAGTCTCCCAGACTACAGATCATTTTTGGTTCTGATTTTTCATTTTCATATTTTTTCCTGCTACCCTCACCTCTCACTTCTTACAACTGCCAGACAGCCTCCTATCCTCCTCCTATTTTGTTGTTTCTTACCAGCTGAGAACAGGAAAATAAGTAATCTCAGAACAATGTCCAAATAAAAACATTTAAGTTGTGTCGAGGGCCTAGTGCATAGGTTTTTGGCTGCTTAGGGACCTTCCATATTATAATCCCATTCTGTAGAATTAACACAGTAACTTCTAGGCAATGTGTCACTATCAAGTGTGAGAGAAATCTGGAACAAAATATTTGGTATTTTAATGAAAAAAAAGATTAAAATCCTCTCTTATTGTGTGCTATAAAGAGACCTAATATAAAATAACAATGATAGAAATGCATTATGGACTTAGGCCCTTGCAGGAATCTACCAACATTAAATTGTATCCTCACTCTTAAAATCTTAATCATCTTCCAAGAAACATTGATTTCATCTGCTTAATAAAAATCATTCATAACAGGTTTAGACTATTACAAATGCTACATTAGTGGAATTTATCATATTTAAAATACAAAAGTATTTATTAGACTCACCCAAGTTTGTGGGGATTTTCTCCCTCATTAATCATTAAAATATTTCCCAAATATTTTTTTTCTAGCTTCTTCACATATCACCCCATAAGGCATACACAATCTCCAAAGCAATTTTACTTGTATATGCATATCGTATCAAGTCATTATTTCACAACCCTTTATCCACAAAGGCACACTGGTCTGAGAATTTAGTTAGGAATTTAACTCATCTCTAAACCTTCCTTACTATCAATTTCTAAGATGATCAAAAGAAGTCACTTATGTGCCTGTAATACAACATCATTTACCTCCTCTCAGTCCCAAGGAGGAAGAAAGAAAAGAATAGAATGAAATAACCCAATTTCCCAGTTTACAGTTATAGACCTTCTGAAACAAGTGCTCACTCATCTCCTAGACTCCCCACCCAGACCCAAGCTAGCATAAAGGGCAAGCAAAAGCACACAATTTAGGTGAGTTATGAAACTTCCTACATAATTTATTAAACATCTTTAGATTCTAACTAATACTGTATACCAAAAGATGTTTATTCACAAATTTCTTTGCGGTATAAAAAAAAATTAGACTGAATAAGAATTCACACCACTTTCATCTAGTACACCAAAACAAAGGTAAATTATTTTAGCTATCTGATTAATGATATTTGGCAAGGTTCTAGAATGGATGTAATACTGGTAATCTGAATTGGACTTCCAAAGTGGAATGTCAAGTTTGCCAGATTCATCCCAACTCAATCAATTAGAAAAGTGAACATTAATTTCTGACATATACCATTATTTCACTTTGAGGTAGTTTTTTTCCAATAGGACATCTAAAAACATAAACTGTTAAGAAAAATTTCCAATTAATCTATAACTTGAGACACTTTTCCTGCTTTAATATTCGCTGAAAAACATTTAGCTGTATTTCCTTAGCTAAATTCTTATAAATGTTTTCTTGAAGCTAACTACTATGTCCAGAAAACATTAGAATTGTTGCCCATGTAATTCATTGTTGTGATCTGTACCAAGTCTTTTGTGTCAATCCTTTTTCCCATCTTTTTAGTTGCTGATAATTCAGATGTCCAAGATGGTCTGCTTATTACCCCATAAATATGTCATAATGTCCCTATAATCTCCAACACAATCAGTTCTCCCATTTCCTTTCTTTTCACTCCAACAATATACTCATTCCACCTGCAAAACTTCATTGTTATCCAAATACAAGGCAACAGCGCATTGGGCCGTAAGGACACATCACTTTGGAATCAAGTGATGGAAGGGATTGGTTGTGGTGCTAAGAACAATTAAGCTGAGGCTCAATTCAGCATTTACATTCTCCAATCAAACATTTCCTCAGCCAGACACTTTTTTCTTTGCCAATTCTAAGTACTAGAAACTGAAGAAAGGTCATCTAATTTCAAAGCTGACAACAAACATTATTTTAAAGAAAAGCAGGAAAGCCAATAAGGGTAACTAGATAGGGAGAATCATAACATCATAAACAGAGATGAAAGGGACTTTAGAATCAATCTGGTCCAACTTCCTCCTTTTACAGATGAGGAAATTTAGGCCAAGACAGCCTAAGTGGGTTGCCCAAAGTCACTCGGGTATCAAGTGGTAGAATCAAAAGTTGAACACAAATTTCTAGCTCCAAAACCCAAAGATCTTTTCACTGCATCAATTCTTTGCTGCACATGTGGTATGAAATAACTCAAAACCTATAACCTCCAAACATTTAACTTTATAAAAACATTCAACATCATTTGAAGACTTGGAATCTAACAGCTACTAAATTGTGATCACCCTGAAAATGTTCAAATTTCCAGGATTATCACATACTAATATGATTGTTAATACTGATATAATCACTTATTAATCACAGATATTTCCATTCTCTGTGACTGCAGAGAATGCAGTAAATGCAGTAAAAAATTTTTTAACAATTGAAATATCTATTCTATGCAGCCAGTATGGCTGGATTATAGAGTGCATACTGGGAATAAAATCTAAGATTGGAAAGATAGTAAGGGCCCAGGTTGTAGAGCTTTAAATCCCTTTATATTGGAGACTGGAAGAAATAAGGAGCCACAGGAGTGCTAAGATCAGACCTATACAGAAGGAAAAATCACTTTAGCACCTGTGTGGAGGATGACTGGGAAATGCAAAAAACCTGAGGCAGGAAGACCAACTGGGAGGCTGTTGAAATGGTCCAATGAAAAGGTGATAAGGGCACAAACATGGTGGTTTTGTGAGTGTAAAAAATAAGATTTGATCCCTAACAAAATGAGAAAAGCCCTGGATTTGGAATCAATTCTTACTAGCTGCATGATTCTGAACGTCATTTAACCTACCTAGGCCTCTGTTTCCTATCAATAAGATAGGGATGAGACTACAAAAATGAATAATTATGGATCACTATGCTGAGTATCACACTATATAAATTTGTGTGTGTTGTGTGTGTTAATTACATAGACTTGTAAGACTGAAATGAGTTTAGGTAACAATTACACATATCCAATTATTTTAGTTAGAAATAAAGAACTGAAAACTGCCACAAAATTTTGCTACTTGGACAAAAAGTTAATAATCTTTTAACTAAACAAGAAAGTAGAAGGAGCTAAATTTAGTCTGTTCTTTGGAATCTAGCAAAAGGATAGGATTCATATGTAATCAAACTCTAGAGAAATCTGACAATCGGCAAAGCCACATCCAGACTTCTTTAGGAAAGTGTATGTCATAGACTCCCCCCACCCCCCCCTTCCTACTACTAATCTGTTCCAGTGTCACTTTATGATTTTGAGAACCAAATCTTCTTAACCCAAAATCAGTATACGTGGTCTCATAAAAGCTATTCCTTTGGCAAAGACTCAAAGTATGCTGTCTTTTCTTGAAATTAGGACTCAGAAAATCTGAAACGAGCAGTTCGCATAATTATAAGCCTGACTGAAAATTCAATTTCAAGACATTAGTGCCAAAGGGAAGTGAAGAAAATACATGGACACATGAGAGAACAGGGGATGGGGGGAAAGGAAACTAATTTAAAATGTTTGAAGCATTTTTTTTTAAATGTAAGGTAGTCATGGAACAATAGGAAACCAGCAAGAGATAGGTATCTCATATCAAGCAATCAGGGTAAAAAGAGCAACTGAATCAAATCACCTATCTTTATCACATATTAAAATACTTGGTTTTGACTAATGTGACTGAATTCTACGAATTTTACATTTCATATCAGAGAAGGCCAGCAATTTTTTTTTTAACATTCATAGTGCTACCAACTTTCAACTTCACGAACACAAATGTATAAAATATAAATAGAAGCACAATTCATCAGTCTTTTTTTGACATAAATTATAATTTGGAGACCTATACTCAGACATACGTCATAGCATCCTATGCAAACAGATTTAAAATTGGAAGGAATATTAGAGAATAAAATCAACCCTTTCGGTTTTTGTTTCTTTTTTTTTCCTCAGGTGATGAAGCTGAAAAACCCATTTAGATTAATGGCTCTAGGTCACATCCTAAGTAGCAGAAATTGATTCAAACCCATATCCTTTGACTCCAAATTTAGAACAAAACCCTCTGTGCCATAAAAACACCAAAAATTACTACTGCTATTTGGTGCTACTGTGTGCAGATCCTTTCTCCATCATGCCAAGATTATATTTATAGCAGCAGATGCTACTGGTAGAAGGCATTGCTCTTTATAAGTCTGCCTTTTTCCTAATTCATCATAGCCCTTAGTACTTAATATAAAAGAGAAGATATAAAGTAATGACGCTGCCTTAACATTCTAGAACAAAACTGAAACACTTTAACTGTTTTTTAGAGACCTTGGGTATCTACACACTCATTCTAATGCTTCTGCTAGTCTTCAAAACTTTTTTTGAAATATTTTTGGAGTTGATTTCAGAAACAATCCACGGACACAAGAAAACTCATTTCCTTATAGTCACAACAATTTTAGCCACAAAACAAATTTTAAAACCTATTACCCAGTTTGAGTAATCATTTAAATCACCAAATCTGGCTTCTTTATTGCCACAAGGCCCAACTGGCACCTTGCTGATCTGTTACTAAGGCTCTGGAAAGTCATAAAAATAATTACCAGGTTAATAACATAACAAGGAGGTTTTTGTTTATTCTTTAAAGGAGTTCAACACTTCTCTGGCAGAACTGTTAACACAGGCATGAAATGACTGCTCACTGTGATAAATTAAGTGCAGGCATTAATTAGGCAATATCAAATATAAAATGATGATATCTTCCTGGTACAATACCTATTAGGCTTCTGAAGTAGAAATGGATAGAGTGCTTCTAAAGTTACTCTGATAGCACTTAATGATACTTTTCATCCTTTTTCATACTTTTACAAAAAAAGCATAATGGTAGAATGGACAGAGGGCTAGCCATGGTTTCAGGAAGACTTGGTTGCTCATAGACAACAGTGCAGAACCTGGGCTCAGGGAGTTTAGAGTTCCAATCTGACCTCTGGACCAAGTGACTGTCTTCTCGAGTTTTCTCAACTGCACAAATGAGAATCATAATAGGACCACCTTTACAGGGTTGCCGTGAGGATCAAATGAGATAATATCTCTAAGTGCTTAGTGCAGTGCCAGGTACATAGGAAGTGCTCAATAAATTCAAGTTTCACCAAAGGAGATACCCAAATTGTGGTACCGGGATATAACAGAATATTACTGCACTGTTAGAAATTATGTGTACGATGGATAGAGAAACATGTAAAGATTATCAACTGGCAACTCAAAAAAAGACAAGTTCAAGGGACTCCTTAATAGTCCTCCTATGCAAATTGACGCAGAGTGAAGTGAGCAGAGCCAAGAAAACACTATACATCAAAAACTACAAGATAAATGGAAAGAACTACACACCAAAAAATCAAAGTATATGTAGCAAAATTATAAAGATCAAACAAGACTTGAATGAAGAAAATAAGAAAATAGCCTCAATCCAACCCTTCACGTAAGTAGCAGGTCCACAGGTGTCATACTTTTTCAATGTATCAATCAGTTGTGCTGATTTTTGTGTTTCTCTCTAAAAGTATACTATTTGTCATATGGGATGGCTCTTTGGGAGGAGGAAGGAAGGAATACTATGGTGATGTAAAAAATAAAAAATATCGATAAAAAGTTATTTTTTTTTAAATTCTAGCTTCCTTCCCTTTTTTCATGTCCTGCCTCTGATATATATATATATATGTTAGTTGTGTGACCATGGGCAAGACACACCCTACCCTTTCAGTGCCCAACCAATTAAGACTAAGTTACAGAAACCGTATTTTGATTTACACTGGTAGGGGTAATTTAGGAAAAAAAAATATTCTCCACAGAAAAAAATCAGTTTTGAAAAAAAGATTTTATTTCAGTTTTCCTTGTTGTCTTTAGTAGATAGTGGTTTTTGGCAGTATTATGATGCTGATGCATCTTCTTAAAGGACCATGGCAGCCATCTGTCAATGATATTCATATGGTCAAGCAAATTAACGTGAACTATGCTAAAAGATTCTAAGGAGTACAAAACTTATCTGTGCTTTAAGCTAGACCCGAATTTAATGCCCCAAGAATTGGTTTAACATAAACATTGGTCTTTTTCATGCATTTAAAAAAAAGAAATTAAAGACATAGTGTCATTTATAGGTAACTATACTAAAAAGAAATGTAACTTTAGAACTTTTATAATAAAACTTATTCCCTTACATGTTTACAGGCCTTTAAAATTTTTTTTAAAAATGTATACCATGACGGTAAAGCAGAAAACATTAGACTTAGTTGTCAGACCTGTTCCATACCCATGCTCACTATGTTAGCTCTAGCAAGTCATTCAGTGCCAAGAACCTCAATGTCCTCATCTGCCAACTAAGCACTTTCCTCATGGATTTGCTGTGAGGCTCAAATATGACCAAATACTTCAAAAACCTTAAAGCATGAAATAAACATAAGCTATTATTTTCTTGGTTATAAGCCTATTAGTTAAGCCATACAAAGTGAGAATTTTATAATGTTAACTAAATTAGCTATTTTTAAATGAGAAATATAAATTTCATCTTATAAACATTAGTAATTTTTAACACTACATTTTTGCTTAAAAGGGCCTTGATTTTTTATAATTTAGTATTCCTCACTATTCTAGATGGTAGGTTGAATAGTATCCTCTTCCTTTTGGCAGCTGGATAGAACAGATTACAGCAAGGTTTGCAGATTTGCTATAGTCTTCAAAGCAAGTCAGTGGAGAAAAAATTACATTATATCTCATACCTTTCACCTCTTTTAGACTACTGACCATATCTCTCACTATCACTAAAACCAGTTACTGATTTTGATACTCAGTGAGCAGTTTCATTTATTTTTTAATTTCTGTAATAGAAATCCCAACACAAATGCTTCCTTACCTAAAGCTAACATTTACTTTACTTTTTCATTCATTTAAATAAAACTGTATACTCTGGACCTATAATGATCTAAAAAAGGCAATAAAACAGATGCTTCGCTAGCCTCTGTCCAGCCTATTACTTAAAGCAGCAGTCTTACCAAATGTTATAAATTTGGCAATTTTTTTCTCATCTTTCTCAAAATGCTTTAAAAATAACCTCTTAAAATGTACTCTTAGCAAAGTTTCATCTTAACTTTTTAACTTCGATGATAATTTAGTTTTCAATACTACAATATGTTGCTTAATGTAGTGTTATCTTTGACATAATGACTTTCCCCTAAAGGGCGGTAGACATACGTGAAATGATGCTCTACACATGTTCCAATGGAGTAAACTGCCACCAATGGTAATGATGGCAGAAACAGCTGCTTTGGAGGTGTGCTCAGGAGAAACAACAATGCAGCCACCAGAGTGTGCTCATTCTCTGACCTTCTTAGAGATATTAAAAGTGAGAACATAATTGGATACCATCTACGTATTAAGAACTACAATGGATACAGGAACATGATGTAATAACAAGAACATAGTAGCTCTGGGTCAGAAGACTCAGATATGAATCTCAGCTGTGAGACTTCTCTATCAGTCTCTCTGGACCTGTCTCCTCGAGAGTGACACCAATGTCCTTTCAAAAATTAAATAAAATTGTGTGCAACAGTGTACTTTACAAAACATAATCAAGTTTTCAGTATTGCAATATTCTTTAAAATATGCAAATATCTAATATAAACATGTAGGTGAACATACTAAGTTTCATTATTCTAATGAGTTTATGATTTCTCAATGAACTCACTATCAAAGTTACACTTTAGAAGCCTCTAAAAAGCTATCCGAGGCCAATTAATGCCACATCTTTCTGTCATAAACACCTGGAGATGATTAGTTCCAAGCTCTTCCACTAACTAGTTCTATGACTTTGACAAGTCATTTCACTAAAACTCAGTTCTAAGCCATAAGGTCAAACGATCATTTGTAGGCTATTCTAGAAAGAGGCTTCTTACTCAGGTATGGATTCAATTAGATGGCTTCTGGGATCCTTTCCACTTCTAGCAGTCTATGACTCTTGTAAGGTTGGGCTAAATTCCCTTTCCAGATATAAAACTCTCTGCCTCTATAAGGTTTACTTTGAAAACCAAGGACTTATAATAATAGATAATGTTTCAAATAAGGAATAAAGTTAGATAGCTGACATTTTGATGAAGCTTGGCAACTGTTTCTTAGGCTTAGAATGTTATTATGCAGAAATGCAGCCAGAAAAGCAGACAAGAGATGTAAGGGGGCTTTCTGATGAATAACACCAGCAGGATCCATTCATATGTGGGCTCCTGGAAGGCAGGGATTTTGCATTTCCGTATCCTCAGGGACTAACCCAATTACTTAAGACATAGTCTGAGCCTTGAGGAACACTGATTGAAATGAAATGTATTTGTTTGTATACTTGGCTTACTTTTAGTTTGTTGAGATTTCCTAAAAGTCTCCCACCAAAGCTGCATTTCCTCCTTCCTGACCGTATTATAAATCTTATGAATTTAAAAAATTAGCAAAACTTGTAGAAATCAACATAGCAGTAAAATTCAGGGCTTTAAAATGATAACAAGAATGACTAATATGAAAAAGAATGTTTATAAAACAATTTTAATAGGTGAGCTAATTTATAAACTGTTATCTCTAGTTTTCCACTGAAGTCTAATTATATAGCATATGCCTTATTGTGAAAGCAATTCTGATTTCCCAAGGATATGCCATTGGAGAGAAGGGTTTGTCAGTTCTTAACAAGCTGGTGACAGACTTCTTAGAAATGCTCCTCAAACCAAAGCTGGCCCACAGGGTGATAAAGGCTATCTATAGACAAGTTACAATTTGGCACTGACAAAAGTAGCAACACCTAGGACATTATACATCCCTGAAGGACTGAAGCACAGGTATTAAACCAGTGGATACATTTCAATGGAATCCCCTTTAATCATAAGCTGTATAACCTGTGATAGAAATATAGAAGTCATAATGACAATTCAAAAGCATTAGAAAAGGATTATAGAACGAAAATACCATACTGACTAAAAACAGATTCCCTGATACAAGGTCTTTAACACTGAAAGAAACATCTTGCCTACTATGGAGGCTTCAAGGATTGACTGACTAAAAAGCAAAGCTAGGGTACATTCATGATCCTCCCAATCAGTCTTGATTTCTCCCATCTTGAGCTTATTATTTAAGAATGCAGGTAAGCTCCAAATAATGCACCAGCCAGTAGCATGAATTCTTGTCTTGGTCCTTCCCCCTAGAACAAATCAACACTGAGAAGAGCAAAGCAGCTACCACCTTTCCCCACCTCCTCCAAGAAATGAGGCTTCTTCAAGAGAGGGAAAGAGAAAAGGATAAAGAAAAGCAGCTACCTCCTTTTCTGTCCTCTATTCCAAGTGCGAGGCTACAGGCACAGCAACGAGAACCTGTCAACACCAACAAAGTGGGCAAAACAGCAGCTATAGCCCAAGACTAAGAAACAGAACTTCCTTTTAATTTGCACACACATAACAAGCGAAAATGATTAACTTTGTAGTGAAGAAGAATCCAGAAGATTCATTAATTTAAGAGACACAGAATATATAATCATAGGATTTTAGAGCTGGGAGAGGAAGAGCAAAGCCTAGAGAAGTTAGTGATTTGCCCAAAGTTGTACAAATAATGAGTGGGAGAACTGGGTGTAGCAGCCACCACCATTTGGCTGCTGGTTCATCTTTCTTGACCACCGCACCATATAGCAAGTTAGTCATTTTGAAACAGACAAAACAGTGCCTAGCAGTGTCTTACTACAGAGAGTATACAGCAGAGAACAAAAAAGTTCATTTAAACAGCGGGTGAAAGGACAACACTGTACCAGTTTTGCTCACAACCAAAAATTGATTTGCTAAAAAAAGCACACAACATTGTTGACATAACATATATACTTTGCTAGATTTTGTAACACACTTAAATGAGGCAAAGAGAAGGAAGACTTGGTTGCTATTTACAAAATAATCAGATTATGTTGCCCTAAGAAAAGTAGTTAACTAAAATTACATTTCAAAAAGTAAATGAAACAAAGCCTCCTTAAAAATCTTACCAGAAAGGGGAAAAAAAAAACCTTACCAAAAGGTACAATTCTAGTACTCTATGAAATCCATATGCTAAGGCAGCATGGTAGAACAAAAAGAGCACAGATCTTGGTTGCAAGAGAGCTTGGCTTGAATCTCACTTTCCACATTCCCCGATTTGTTTTACACCTTGAGAAAATAAAACTCTTTAAACTTCAGTTTCTTCTTTTTCTGAGACTAAGTCTCCACCGTCTCACCCACAACAGAAGGGCCACAGCCTTTCAGGGGCCTCATCCCAAGAGTGATTGTTCTTGATCTGCTCTGTTCTCCCTTCCTTAGGTAACCTAGTGGTCTCCCATTCCCAGGTGCTCACCATACTGGTGCTACACTTGGTGTGTATACCTGAGTGGTTTAGCCCAGTGCAGGTCAGAACTCCCTTGCCTCTCCAATAGCAAGGATTACAGGTTTGTGCTACCATGCCCGTCCAATCTGTTCATCTTTAGATGAGAATAATACCTGTGAGCACATACTTCACAGGGTTATTATGAGGATGACATGAGGTTATGTAAAATATTTTTCATTTCCACTAAGAATAAAAAATTATTACCAATAGTTATGAAGTATGTTCTGGCTTTTTTAGTTACTAAAAGTCTTTTGTGATTTCTGTATACAAATTTTATTTTCTTGCTTATGGTATACAGAACTCTACTGGCAAAAAAAGAAAAAACCTTACTAGCCCTAGAAGACAAGATAAGGTGAGGGAACTTTCTTATGGTAATAGATGAAGAAATGGGCATGAGACTATAATGTCACTTCTAAGTGATTTAATGATGCAGGTAAGACTGGAATCATCTTGCTCAATCTTTTAACACCTATCTAAAGCTCTGGAACTAATAAATACCACTTTCATTGTATACTAAATAACCTAAAGGTTAAACGAACTTGCCATATTAAAGGAAAAACAAAAATATTAAAGCAATATGCAAAATTTAGTCAAATGCTTTAAGGTCTTGACAAAAAATTTAAATGATTCTATGACACAGTAATGCCAGTAATGCCTTATTTATAAAGCACTATATGTAACTGAATTTTCCAGATTACTAAAGGTTTTCAAGCTTCCAACTTTGGAAAAGTTCTGATTGAAATCTTTCCAAAGTATATATGCTTCCCCACTTCCTTGAACAGCAGATACATCAGTTATTCTGAAATCGTAAAGACTGTTTTCTCAGACAACTCTAAGGATCAAGCAGATCCTAATCTCCTCCTGCCTCAGTGTACACTTCTTCACAAGGTGCCACAACCAAGAGATAACCTCCCCCAATAGCAGCCTTCCAGTGGTAAGAGAGGTTGGTCTTCAGCTACCAGGCAGTCACTCACAAGCTTTGGAGTTTGATAGAACTGCCAGAACTTTGACTGTCACTCCAACAGGATGAGATGGAGGACTTTAGTGGAAAAAAAGGGGATCAAAAAAATAATTTAACCCTTTTTTAATAATGCACAGTCATTAGAGCACCAGCCCTGGAGTCAAGAAGACCTGAGTTCAAATCTGGCCTCAGACACTTGACACACTAGCTGTGTGACCTTGGGCAAGTCACTTAACCCCAACTGCCCTGCCTTCCCCCTCCAAAAACACAAACAAAAGTAATGTACAGTCATCATTATAGAAAATTAACTGTTATTTTCTACAGCACTCTATACTTTTTGGCTTTTGTTTCCCTCCTCCATACCTAGCTAAGCTGCCCCTCTACTGCTATCCCTGAACCTACTCCTTCACATCTGTTACTTCTCCATCCTTAACTCCCTCTTGACCGGCTGTAGTCTAGAAAAACAGGGAAGAATTTAATGTCAACATGAGTCTTCATTTCTTCCCCAGTTAAACCTGAGTTCAAGTCTCTGCCAGGTAGAAAATGGGAAAATAATTTGAAAGTATGAGAAAAGCCACTATACTTTGCATCCTTTGACTCAACAATCCCATTATCGCGCATATATCCAAAGGAAGATAAAGTCAGAAAGGTCTGATATACACTAAAATATTCATAGCAGCACTTTTTGAGGTAGGGGAAATAAACCAAATAAACAGAAACAAGGTAGGTGCTCATCAACTGGAGAATGGTTGGACCAACTGTAGCATTTATGAATTCAATGGAATATTATAGCAAAATGATCAATATGAGAAATTCAAATTATCATGGCAAAACTCATAACAACTGACACAGAGTAAGGTAAATAGAACCAAGAGGAAAGTTTATACAACTGCAACAACATAAATGAAAACAACACTAAAACACAGTCATAAATTAACTGCAAAGACAAATAATTAAACACAGTCCCCCTTCTTTAGAGCTGAAGGATAGTGGACTACAGGAGAATATTGCATATAATGTCAAATGGATCCTTCCAGGAACAAGTTCTGCCTAACTCGTTTTTGGTTTTCTGCTTTAAGGAAGAGCTCAAAGCATGGTGGGGTTACATACAGGAGGGAAAAACCGAGGAAACAACTAGTATTTTTTAAAAATGGGATTTCTAAAAATCAGCTTGTAGGACTTGAGTGTGATCATATGCCTGCCTCAGGGCTTGTCACCAAGAAGGTAAAATCAAGATTGATTTTTTTCAGCCACAAGTCTTGAAAACCACTCTGTCTTAAAAGGAGTTGTGATCTGCATTGGTGGGAGAAGCAGCATGCTGACAAAAAGCACAGATCCTTCAATAAGAAAAGGAAAGTTTATGAGTCCAAGAGGATGACTATGGAATGGAGCATAGGACTTTACTGGAAGGGTTCTACAATAATTCTTTCTGACGTCTGAAGCCCTGGTTTCCTAAGCTGTGTCCCAGAGAGCTTAGACAATCAGAAGCTTGATCTCAGGGTAACTGGGACATCATTTCAAGTTCAGCTCCCATCCCAAATATTTTTCAATGAGTTCAATCCACAGCCATAGATTAAATCCTTAACTCCAGTAATCCAACTAATAAGAGCAGCTCATATTCTTGTAGTACTTTACAGTTACAAAACACTATAAACATACACATATATGTATGTAAAAAAATAAAATTTACCCTTTACAATCATGGGAATTGGACAGAAATATTATCCCTATCTTATAGACAAGGAAACTGAAGCTCTCATATTAAGTGACAAGTCAAGCCCATACCTGAAACATGAACACCTTTGAAGACATTACTAAATATCCAACGAGTAGTTCTCTTTCACTTGAAAATTTCCAATCATACAGAACTCAATTACCTGAAGCTGAGCATTTCATTTAGTGGCAGCTTTAATCATGAGAAAATTTTTCCATAAGTTGAGGACAAATCCGGTTCCTGGTAGCATCCATCCAATCATCCTGATTCTGTTTCCCAGTGACAAGCTAAACAAAACAAATTCACCTTCCGCATGACAACTCTTCAAACACTCAGATGCAGTGATCACGTTCTCTTCAAAGTCTTCACAGGCTTAGGGGTAAGGCAAGTCTTCATGCAATGCCGTTTCAAGTGCCTTTGCCATCTGGATTAAACTCCAGCTTTGCAGTATCTTTCAACAAATGGCAACGTCCAAAACAAACTAGAACATTCTAGATAGAGTGTAATGACAAAGGGACCTACTTGTCTATTAATGCAGCTTAAGATTGTGTTTGCCTTTTTGGTTAAATTATCAAACTGCTGGTTCACACTGAGCTTGAAATCTATTAGAAGACCAGCTCTTTTTGACATTAGCTTTCTGGTCACATCTGCCCCCTTTAGGTTTAAGAAAAAACTGCACAAAGGCTGGGCTTTACATTTCCATTAAATTTCATACTACATCTCGACCATCATTTCAATCACTGAAATCTTTTTTGGATATTAATTCTGTCATCCAACTATTGGTTACTGTTCAAAGTGTTGCACAAGAACAGGACCAAGGACAGAGCAAAGAAACAATCCATTATAGACCTCAATCCAGGCTGTCTTGTCCACTGGTCACCAAAAAAAAAAAGATCAGGCTGGGGAGCTGAGGTGGAATGAAGATACAAGCTTCACTACCACTAATAACTACTTTGGTATTAGATTTCTTGTTAATGTGGGCTCTCTATCCAAAATGCCAATGGAATGCAGACTTCTGATCAGTTATCCCTCTGTTGCTGCATCCCAAGCATTTAGTACAGTACCTGGAACACAGTATGGTCTTAATGAATGTTTACTGACTGACTGGCCCATCTCCTTCAGTGTTTTATAACAGTGCTTCCAGACCACTTCACTGATAAGACACTGCAGGCATACCAACCACCCCTCCAGTTTCCTTTGGGTGGCCTGCAACTTCTAATTCTTTGGAAACTAAATATTCCATGTTTCACAGCCATGTACAGTGAAAGAATACTGGTGCTAAAAAAAAAAAAATGATGTGTTTTTGTTACAGGGAATAGCTTGGGATAATTAAAAGCGAAGAGAAATTTCCCAAATGAAATTCAGCCTATTTTCCTCCTCCTATTTAATTCTGTGCCCAGTTCACTATCATATCTGAAGCATCTGTCCAAAATATATTTACTGATGGATCACTTCTACTTTGTGAATAGCACAAAATAACGATAATACCTAATATTTTAGTATAGTACTTTAATATCTAAGCAGTTTGCATTTCTGATCTCACACAATCACAGGTAGATGTAGATGGGGGTAGATGATTACAGGCAGTAACGTACTGTACAGATGAGGAAATAAAACTCAGAGAGGTTAAGTGACTTACCTATGGTCATGCAGCTAATTAAGGAGGTGGGATCTGAACTTGGGCCTCTCCTGCCTCAAGTCAGCACTTACTCCACTACATGACACTGCCCATCGATTCAAAAGCACGAGCTCTTGTCACCTAGTAATGTTGCACACTAAAGAAAACATACAAAATAATGTGCAGGGGCAGCTAGGTAAATAGAGCACCAGCCCTAGAGTCAAGAGGACCTGAACTCAAATCCAGCCTCAGACACTTGACACTTCTAGCTGGGTGACCTTGGGCAAGTTACTTAACCCTGACTGCCTTTTAAAAAAAAAACAAAACAAACCCATATGCAAAGTAACTTAAAAGGCTTGATGTCTCTTCTCTGTGAACTTAAGACTACATGATGACTTTTGGAATACCCTCTATGAGCCAAATAGATCAAACAACAGAGATTGAATCAGTGTGGATTTTTTAGGTTACTGATATCTAGATAAGGTTATTGAAACCATGAGTAAACTATTCCTTTAATATAATAAAAAGAATTAAGTTATTGCATTCTATATAGAAAAGACATGGAAGTCCAAAGTTAATAGTTGGAGATACTACAGAACCTCTTCTGTACACAAGGTTTTACAAGCCAAAACGTTAATTTATATATTATATTCCTGGTAGCTTCAGATCTTATCATTTAAAAATATATCTTTCCCCAAAAAACATGTGACTATTTTACGGCCATTCAAATCTCAGTGAATGTTTATACTATCAGTTACATATTTACTGAATCAGGGGGACTTTTTTTTTTTTTAAACAACAGTGACTTCAATAGAAACAATGTAGAGCTATGCTCTGGGCAATGCTCATACTGCAAAGCATGAGCCCCACTACTGTCAAGCTAAAAGTCTCATCTGTATAATACTAAAAGATATGTTCCTATTTTTTTTAAATATTAACATGCCTTCCAAGGGCATCAAATGTCCTTGAGTACAGGACATATGGCCCTCTACTGGAATGTGCACAGCTCCACTGCCATCTACAGCATAGATTCCTAAAATTTCCTAGGAAGCAAAAGAAAGAGAGAGTATATGTGAGCGTGTGTGTATGTGAGAGAGAGAGTGTGTGTGTGCCCTGGAAGGAGGACCTACAGTGACAAGGAAGTCGGTTACACAGACCTACATAGGAAGTCACCTACCTACATGTACCTTGTATCAGTGGAAAGAACTTTAGGGCACATTTACAGCATCATTCCTCAGCAACCTAAATACTTAACACTAGTGAAGGACAAGGAAGAAGGATGAAATAAACATCAACCACACTTAGCTACTACATTTGTTTAGAAGCTAAGCATGTTTATATTATTATACCTAAGTATATGAATTTATGTATGTATATTATTCATACAACATGGCATTGGGTCCTTTCTGCTGATGTAGAATCCTTCTTCCCTAAGGAACATTATACCCAGGGAGAAGGAGAAAGCAAATCTTCCATACTGCTAGTTGCTAGACAGTGTATTGGGAAGATGATTCTGCCAGCTGGTGCTAAAAACAAAAACAAAAACAAACCCAGACATGACTCACACTAAATTCAAACATCTTATTATGACCAAGGCAAAACAGGCAAAAACATGACTTTTTACAAGAGTACTAGACCTGGAGTTAGAAAGACCTGAGTTCAAATCCAGCCTTAGACATTTACTAGTTGTGTGACCCTGGCAAATCACTTAAATTCTATTTGCCTCAGCTTTGTCATCTGTAAAATGGATAACACCACCTATATCAGAGTTGTTATGAAGGTCGAATGAGATATTTGTAAAGCCCTTAGCGGAACACCTGGCATAAGGTTAAGTGCTTAACAAAAGTGCTCCGTTCCTCCCTTCTCTTACTGGATTTTGTATACCCTTATATACGTACATATTTTCTCCCTCAATTGAATTTAAGCTCTTAGAATTTTTAAAAGGACTCTTTCACTTCTGTTTCTGTATCACTAGTTGCTGGCACAAAGGCACTTGGTAGATGCTTATTCTGAATGATTACTATACTACGAAGTCAAGCCATATATTGCCCTTTTGAAACTTCTTGGCTGCCCTTCAAATTCAATTTAAGTAATTTCACTTTTATAAAAAACAGTGCCTTTGTTTCGTGTGGGTTGTAAATTGATTTGCCCTGGGCCCTGGCAAGCCAAGAAAATGATTTTACTCCTATCCAAACAATATACCTGTTAGTTAAATTTCAAAGACAATAACACCACCAAATGTTTCCCTAAGCCATGAAAACTCAGAAGTTTGTTAAAGGAAAAGCTACCTACTGGTTTCTTAAATTATTACTGTTGTGGTATTAAGGAATCAGAAAAGTCTGAATTAAGTGGCTAGCAATTCCAAGGGGCATTTCAGCCCAGTGAATTCTGGTGAAAAATGACATCAATGAATGGCCAGCTAGCTGCTTCAACATTCAAGTCACACAATGACAAAAAGAATTCTCAATAAAATAAGAAGTTTGTACTATATTTTAGTAAATGTTTCCTTTTAACTAAATGTCCATGGATCATATGGATTGAGTAGACTCCTGGCTAATCTTAGATGGGCTGTTATAAGGCAAACTAAAAGAATAGAGGCTATGCATGGATAAAGGCAAAAGTTTTCCTTGAAACAACATCTGGGATGTGAATTTTCTAACAACTTTCTTTCTAAAAACTTTCCTTTGTGGGAATATTTCAGCAGATCTGTGGTTTCATCAATGGGTGGGTGAGTCCCTCCACTGATTCAGATCACAACTCTTCCACACCTGAGTAGATGATTTCATGAGTTGCTGTGGCCAAAGACTTCTCACCTGCTGCCCCACGTTTGGTGCTGAGTCTCTCCAAGCTTAGCCAGGTGGGTCCTCAGAGGACAGTCCCGTCGTACTAGAAGCTTTTCCAGACCTGACAGGGCTTGCACTCTGCTGGCATAGCCTTCAGGAACTCAGGGTCTCTTCCACCTGCCATGAGTCCATTAAAAGTCTAGTCCTTTAGTGGACTTTTGTCGGAACTCACCTCTGAAATCATAATGGAAATCAATGGGGAAATAATTCAGTATGCAAATTTTAGCTTTATACACTTTTTAGGAATATCTCTGCATACAAGGTCCTCCTTACCTAGATTCTTGATGTTTCCACTAATCAGCTACATGTCTACATGATACCCACATATCTAGATGAAAACTGAAAAATTTAAGCAAGTTCCTGAGTGTTTTATCTACTTGCTGCTAAATGCCTTGATGTTTTAAACACCTATTTGGTTTAATTGTTCAATTTTCACATGAACATTTGCTATCGTGGATGTAAATTTATTCTTTATTTTTAAAAAATAATGTTCTTTATACCTCATGTGCATTTAAGTCTTAAGTGTCTGAAGCATTAAGATATAGTGGACAGAAGAAAAACCTGGTCTGGAAGACCCCAGAAGATAGTCATCTGTATGCCCCTAGGCAATTTAACTCTGGACCTTAAATTTCCTCAGCTGTAAAATTAAGCGGTTGAACTCAACTTCCCAAGTTCTTCCCAGCTCTAAACCTACTATATTATTATTAGAATTATTAATTATTATTATCTTTATTAGACAGAATAGTCGCATTTCACTGCTCTTGCTTCCACATACTGGATATTACTCTTTATATGTATACTTAAATAGCAAGCTATTTTTCTCAATCTCTTATATGAAAAGAAACTTCACTTAATTGCTCAAGACCTGTTAATCTTAGCTTTCTCTCCCTAAAAATTGGTATGGCAGCTGTTGGCTAACAAACAAAATTAACAATAATAGTACTAATAATCTCCCTTTAAATTATTATAGGGTCATTGATCTACAGCTAGAAGGGATTTCAAAAGCCAACAAACCCAAGCCTCCCATTTTACAGATGAGCCAAGGTAAGCTAATCTCACCCAAAGTCACACAGGCAAAGAGGACAGCTGGGATTTGAACCCAGAGTCCCTGACTCCAGATCATAAACCGTCTAGGCCAATTTTCTCAAGATGTTTGTGAAAGGAAGCAAAGATGCTTTATTTTTAAAAGAAACAAAAAGAAATCTATAGAATTCTGCAGACTCAAAATTAAAATGTATTTAACGTTACCACAAGATGGTACTTTTAGAGACACTAAACATAACAGCACTAACAGCTGTATTTGGAATCAATGTTATTTACAAGTAATTGTCTATTTCCAATACATGATACATACACTGAGTATTTTCTTTAGTATTGGTTGCTTTGGCAGCACAAATATGAGTTCATGGCTACAAGCTTTTAATTGTCCTGCACACTCTCCATATTTTACAAAAATCACCTTTAACACAAAGTAGTCGCCATCACTTTAAGGGGTTGCATCTGAATGCTCTTCAAAAGGCACTGATGAATAAAGGCTAGTACATTTATAACTATAGCATCTGGTCTTATAATAAACTGCTACGTAGGACAAGGATTTAAATATACATTTGTCTGAATACTGGTATTCTTTGTTCCCTGTTGGAGCTTCTGGCAAAAAAGACAAGGGAAAGAGGTATTTCTAAGTGTAAAAATCCCTTTTCTGGAGTAGTAGCAACTGGAGTTTCTAGAGTAACACCTCCTCTTTAACCAAAATTCTCTTATTTAAATGAGTAAATGTAAATCCTCAACCTCTCCTGATCTGGGTGAATTTACCATGTTCTTTTTGTAAAAACATAAAAACAAACCACTTCATGAAATTAGTCTCATTTAGGGTCTCATAGGTAATGATATCAGATTTTTTTTCAGATACTTTATATAGATGAAACTCGCCTTTTGTAACAGATTTAGTACTAAATAGTTACATGAATCAAAATATTTTCAAATCATATTTTATATATTTATATCTTCTCCCCTTTCACATAGATGCAACTGCTTAACAGGGGCAGAAAATTATGCGGTAAAATTGTATTGGCTATGTCAAGCGGGGAATACAATCTTTCTTCAGGGCGTCAAGCTATACAATAGCCTTGACATTAAAAGGACATGGAATTATTTAAACAATGATTTTATGTGAAATTCCTACGGGCAAGTTTTTCCGTTAGGCATAATGGAAAGAGCACTAGATTTGCAATCAGAGGCTTTGAAACCCGTCCAACACTTACTAGCTGTATGATCACAGGGAAGTCACAGCCTCGTTTGTTCTGCCTCAGAAACAGGGGAAAACAGGACCTGTGATATTCCCTGCACTAGAATGTCATGAAGACAATGTTGCTAAAGTTCTTTGTCAAACCTACAGAAGATAATGATACTTGGCCCTGTAATTTAACTGGCACAGGAAACTCTGGGATGAGGACATGTCCCCTAGCAGTCCAGCCAGCACCTTCCTCAGAGCATGGAGAGGTGAAGTGACTTCAGCAGGATCACTGGCGGTGTGTCCAAGAAGAGATGGAAGCCCAGCTCTTCTATGCACTGTACCATGCGGCCTCTTCTAAGAGTCAACTAGTAAGTAACAACTTCTCTTGCCACATTTCTTATTGTTAAATGCTACCCTCCTATATCTTCTCTCTGTCCTGGAGAGTTAACATAGGGTAATAATAAGAAAAATAACAGACTTTGACCCAAGAACCAGGGTTCCAGTCTCAGCTCTGTCACAACAACTGTGACCTTGGATAAATCATAGCCTCCCTCTGGTCCTCAGTTTCCTAATCTGTAAAAAGGGTATTTTTTAACATAGTATATAATAATACTTCCATTAATATTCCAAAGCATTGCTGTGAGGAATGCTTTTTGGATTACATAGCACTTTTCCTATAAATATCGTGATCTTCAGTTGCTTCTCCCAGCTCTAAAACAAGGGCTCTTAATCTTTCTAGAGTCATGGACCTTTCAGCAATCTGATATAGCCATGGACCCCTTTTCAGAACAATGTTTTTAAATACATAAAATTATAACCAAAAAAAACCCCAAACAAGCTACTAATCATATTGAAATCCAGCCACAATTTTTTTTTCAAAGTTCACAGGCCCCAAAGACCATTTCAGGAGACAAAAAAAAAAAATCATAGCTATCTTAACTTCCAGGTCAAAATTGGAATACTACCTACTTCCCAAACTCAACATTTCCCACCTCGATGCCGTTGAACAATTAAGTTCTTCCCTTCCCCCAAAACGGATTCCTTCATAATCTCCACTGAACAGAAGCTATGACTTTCCTCCAGGTTCAATTCAGATGCCATGTTCTATTGGAAGTCTTTCTGATCTCTCTCTCTTACTAAATTGTCAAAGCTCATTTACCTCACATTACTTTATATTTACTTACCTGTGCACATGTTGTATCCTCTCAGCAAAATGAAAACACTCTGAAGGAAAGGACTTTCATTTCTACCTTTGAATCACCAGTGCTTAGCACAAAGCCGTATTAGACACTTAAGTTTCTGTTGAATTAAGTTGAAAACAAAGTATCATAAAGACCAAGGGATCAAGAAACTGCTGGAGTTCCTGACAATAGCCTGTACAAGTACAATGGTCCTGATCAGTATGATTTTGTCTCTGAACAAGTCAGTAAGTCACATTACGAGGCACACGAATGAGGTTAAATTGATCAATTTTGGGTCTCTCCCCCCAAAAAAGTGTGTGAGAGTGTGAGTGTGTGTGTGTGTGTGTGTGTGTGTGTGTGTGTGTGTGTGTGCGCGTAACAGAATGAGAGATTATTGCTTTCCTCCTAAATCTAAAACACCTAAAAAGAGCAGGTGTTCATTTCAGAGTTAGAAGGAAATAACAGTAGACTATCCAGTACATTATGAGCCAGCATGGATAATAACAAGTCTAACCAAACTAAGTTCATTTCCCTTGTTGACAGTTACTAGACTAAAACCTGGGAATGCCTTGGATTCAACCAAGGAATTTGACAAAAAGGTGATATACAATTAGTGGGTTGACCAGCAAGGCTCTAAAACTATTAATGTATTGATATTAACCTAAGGGGAAGGTCTGCAGTAGAACACTAGAGAAGGCTCTGCCCTTGGTCGTATTGTTTGACCTTTTTGTCAATGACTTAAGGTAAAAGATCATCAAACTAGCAAATGACAAGAAGCTAGGACAAATAAATAGATGGTGGGATTGAGATCCAAAAAACTCATCAAGCATCTATAACTGCTGGTTGCCCAAAAAAGCACTCAATTGTGTGATACCTCTAAAACTACATAGTTTAAGATAAGCACACGTGTCTGAGACCAATGATGAACAAAGCTCACAGAATCTCAGTTAAGTCAAAAGGATCTCTGATGCCATCTGGCCCAAGCCATAACTGAAAAAGTGTACTTTCTTCAACATATCCAAAACTAGGCATCCAGATTTTGCTTGAAAACCTTCAGTGAAAGGAAACTCACTATCTGCCAAGGCAGCCCATTCCAATTTAGCTCTAATTATTAGAAGATGTTTCCCTACACCAGGCCTAAATTCCTTCTCTGAAAGCTCCATTGATTGACCTTAACTCTAGAGGCATGTGGAACAAGTCTAATCTCTCTTCCATGTGTCAATCCTTCAAATACTTGAAGACAGCTAACATATGGCTCCCTCCTCTACATACTGCCTCCAAGGACCAGTAGTCTTCTTTTCTCTAGTCCACTTAAGTAGAAGGTCTTTCAACCAAGCTACAAATGTAATCAAGGCCCTTCAGTATTCAGACTGCCCTCATCTTAACATTCTCCAGTTTATTCATGTCCTTCCTAAAACGTAGTACGTAGAAATGATCACACAATAGGACTATCAGCAAACCTAGACCTAGATCAGCAGTTCTGAAAGTGTGGTCCATTTATCCCAGGAGCCTCTGAGACCCATTCAGGGGGACTTACAAAGCCAAAACCATTTTCACAATAATAGTAAGATGGTATTTAAAATATTCCCTTTGCCAACTATATATCTATGTGAGGCCGGATTTTTTTTCACATACTTCAAACCAAAACAACATATACCACAATAGGTTGAATGCAGCAGCGGATATGAGAATCTACCTATCTTCCATTAGGTCGGACATTAAAGATTTTTGCAGAAATATGTAAAATAATGCCAGAAAGTAAATTTTTTGTTGGAAAAGTGTTATTTTTCATAAAAAATGTTACTTAACATGTAGAGATTATTACTGTTATTTTTAAGTGAAATATTTTTTAAATTTATCAGATATTTACTTCTAATAAAGTAAATCTTCTTAGACATAACCCACATAAACAAAAGCTACCTGTGCAACTCTTTAAATATATAAAGGGGTTCTGAGACCAAAATGTTTAAGAACCACTGACATAAACAATCTTCCTGTTAAAATGCCACAAAAGACCAAGTGAGCTTTTCTGGCTGTAGCCTAACACTGCTAACTGATTCTGAGTTTGCATGTCACCAAAACTTCTATTTTTTTTTCTTCGGATTTACTGGGAGTTCTACCTCTCTCATCTTGCTTTGTGAAGTTGAATTTTTTAACCCAACCATAACACTTTACATTTATTTCATTAAAATTCTATCTTGGATTCGGCCCAATATTTGGTTCAGTCCTTTTCGGGTGCTGATTGTCATGAATATCCTTTTCATAATGGCTTGAGGCCATTCTCTGACATAGTGGAATTAAGCGTCAACAAAGTGCCCATACTCAGTGCCAGAGATCCTGTGAGTCCATCAAGCCCAATCTCTTCATTCTGTACCTAAGGAATCTTAAACCAAGAGAAGTCACAAAATCAGGGAGCAGAGATTAAGACAAAAAGAAGTCCTGTTAGTTTTTCCATATTTGAATGATTCTACTGGTTTCTGTTTTGAGGCCAAGTACTCTGACTCCAAATATAGCATTCTATACATCAGACCGTAGTGCGAGTCTAGCAAACTCACATTCCAAAAGTACCTAAGTCTGGTCTAAAACATAATAATAGCAATTCATTCTGAATCAAAATTCAGTGGAAAGCATCAACTTTTGATTTTTCATTCAGCTTTATTCTTTCCCAGGCCATCATGAGTATAAAATACCCTCTAAAGTCATTTAACTTCTCCAGTCCCCTTTTCCTCATGAATAAAATGGGACCATAATACATACTATGACCCTCAAGTTCCCTTTCAAAACCCTAACATCGTGTGATTCTATCAAAGTAGTCCCAATAGGAATTCCCACACTTACTCCAATGGTGCTACCTATTGAGGAACCACACAAAAAGAAATGTGGCCAAGAGAACGACTCACACAGTGACCACAATAATTTAAAGGAAAAAAAACCTTGGAAAGACTCCAGAGCTACTGAGCAATGCAGTGACCAATCATGGCTTCAAAAGGCTGATGATGATGCATACCTATTATCTCCTTTTGGCAGAATAAGGCATCCATTTTCAGACATGGCCAATGGGCTGCTTCCTTTCTCTCCATTATATCTATTTGTTACAAGAGACCATTTCTATGGGGGAATGGAAGAGAGTTTTCTAGGTAGTGACCAAGATTACAAAAAAAAAAAGCATCAACAAGTGATTTTAAAAAAAAATATATACAGAAGAAAAAAGGTTCAGAAGTGGACACAAATAGAAAGGGACACAAATTCTAACTACCACATTAAATTTAATATACATTTCGAAAACTGTTACAAGAGTTCATGATTTCATATATAAACCTTTTTGTTCTTTGTACGTTGAAATGTCAATGAATGTTTACACTAAAAATTTTTTAATGTAAAAAACATTAATCTATACAACACACGAAACAAAAGAAAAAACAAGTCAGCTGAAGGCTTCATTGAAGGCCTTTGAATGGAGATTGGATGGCCACTCATCTGGGATGTGTTTCTGGGAATTCTTACCCAGGTTCTGATTGGACTGGGTTGCCCTCAATCATCCCTTCCAGGTCTGAGATTCTGTGATCAAATCATTTGTACCTCTTAATTTAAAGCTAGAAAGGACCCTAGAAAGTGAGGGGGTCCAATCCCCTCATTTGACAGAGAAGGCAATGGAGGCTCAGAGAGTTTAAGTGATCTGCCCAGGGTCACACAACCAATGAGCATCTGAAAATTTGAAACCAGGTATTCTTGACTCCAAGTAATGCACTCTGTCCATTACCTCCTCACCCACCCAATTCGCTCTACTCTCAATGATATTTTAACTTTTTCTAAAAATTAAATACACTCAAAGAATGAAAAGTAGCCACCATGGAGCATATTCAAAACAATGTGCCACAGACTGTAAAAACAATCCAAAAAATAAGCTTCAAAAAAGCATTAAACAATATCAGCATCTCTGAAATAAGCATAGTCTAAGAGGACTGTCTGGAAGGGAATACTCATTTAAACGGTGACATTCTGATGTTTGTCTCAAAAGTTACAGTTATACTTTCAAAATTCATCATAGGCACAAATTTCAGAGTCCCCTTAGTGGCCCCCCAGAATAAATATTTACATTAGAAAAATTAAAGACAAATTTAGCAAGTTATTACTGAAAATAAAGGTAATTGCAAAACACATTCTAAATACTATGAACATGTTCATAGCCATTATAAAGAACATGGATAGGCACAATACATTTAAAGTCTAATATTTTAAATTCTATTTCTAAGTTACCAGTTAATCACTCTAAGCAAAAAATCCCTCAGGATATATATATAATTTTCTTCTCAAAGTTCACTGTTTAAGAAAGATTATCAAACAAAAAAAAACCCAAAACAAAACAAGAAATGGTTAATTCTAATGCCATACAAAACATTTAAACAAAAGCTACTAGCAACCAGACTTCATTACTCCATAATTAACTAGAATATGGAAAGTAAAACTGTGCGAAGGCAAGGATGGCAGAGCAGCAAGAAAAAGGAGTCACTTCTGATTACAAAAAGATTAAGTCTAGGTGGAGGGTGGTGGTAAAGAACAAAAGGGAAAGTAGAGCTTCAGCTTTCAGGGATAGCAACATGACCTTTAGTATGGCTGACTGGAAACATAAGAGGAGCTTCCTATTCCATTTTACCAAAGGAAAATACTGGATATGGTTTATTTCGTTTTAATGCACAAATTTTTGTGCATATTTACAATGTTTCTCACAAACACAATACAAAGCTACAATTACATACTATAATGTACTTGAACACAGTATTACTATGATACCTGTGCTTGACCACAGTACCCTATATAAAACAATTCACATTTACAAGAAAATTCTTTCTTTCTAACAACCAAAGAGGGCAAGTAGTGATAATATTATTCCCACTTTACAGATGAAGAGGTTAAATGATTTGCTTATCATTAACTAAACAATCCCTTATCACTCACCAAAACCAACAACAAAAATGGATGAATGAAAAAGCATTTATCAGGCACTCACATGCTGATCACCATAAGGAAGTCAGAAACAGCTCACTATTAGACGATTTAATAAAGTAGCTGGTAATTGGAAAAAGGAGGAATTAGTACATGGATTCCTTAATCCTTTCATTCATTTGACACTTATTTATTGAGTACCTACTACATAACAGGCATCAGACAGACATGCAGACAAATTAAAGACAATCCCTGGCTTCTAAACAAACTGAGGGATGAGAGGAACACAATACAATGCAGAATATAAAACAAATAATAAAAATGTTTCAACAAATAATCCCCAAGTTAATTTTTACATTGCATATTACACAGGGATTTAAATCAATCATGAATGTTTTTGCCATGTAATAAGGTAGTAATCAAATTTTTTAAATCAAGGACAAGAAAAGAACTGACCATACACACAGCACATAAAAATGTAACGGGAAGTAGTAAACATCTATTTATTTGGCTATTCTGTGATGGTGCCAAGTACTTCTCACAAACCCAGAAGGGTTGAAACTGTACTTATCAAGTTTGAATACCTGCCACTGGTTCCCTGCTCTACCAGCTCTAACAGCAAGAACTTCCTCACACCACTAGCAGTCCTTCACCCACATCTACAATTGTCTAGTCTACATCCAACCACTGGCAGAGAAGAACACAACTTGCAGATAACTGGTTGATCCAAGCCCCATTTAAGGTAACACCACACCATACAAAAATCCCAATACACCACCTAAAGCATCACTCCCATTTAAAATTTCAGCAAAAAAGAAAAAAAAAGCAACATTATCAACTACAGATTAAAAAAAACACAGTCATATGGTAGATTTGGCCTCTCTTGTAAACATTTTACTGTAATACAGCTCAGTCTCCTCTGGCTGTAAGAACGGCCTGGGGGCAGGAGCTAGACTAGGTATCTTTTCAGATCTTCATAGCTGATTTTTCTGAACTCCCTTACCGCATGCGCCAAGGTGCTCATGTGTGTACATACGCACAGGTGCATGCACACACATGGACACAGAATGGCATATAATTTCCAAAAAGATAATATTTAGAACCATCTGCCTCTACAGTCTCTTCCAGTGACCGATTAAACCTATTTTCCTAATGTCTGAATGTACATTTTTTCCATCTGAGGCTCTCTTTTATACAACCACATTCTGAAATAACTATTCTTCATTTGCATTACCACTACAAATATTTATACACTGTGAGGTTTTTCTCACCTTATGCCTTTATCAATATAACATACTCCCATATCCTTTTTCCATCATAGCAAGGAAATCAGGTCCCACTTACTACTGATCAAAGGATCGTATGACAGAAGCAAATACAGAAAGAAACACACGAAGAAAAAAATTTTTAATGGCAGAAGATTATTCCTCTAGTTGTACAAGTTCACTTGCAAGAGCAAATTTAGTCAATATACATCCCAACCACAGAGAAATGACAGAAACAAGTCGTAGTAAATTACTGTACATAAGAGTCAATGTCAACCTTGTCTACATCTAGTCCTCCTCCCTTCTGGCCCATTTATAAGGAGGTATTTGGAAGTGAAACATTTTAGCTATTGGTTTGGGGGCGGGGGAGGGGGACAAAAAGAAGTAGGGAAAATCAGTAATTTTAGCAGTGACAATTCAAGGTTCAAAGGGAGTGTCAAGGAGATAGCAATAAATTAAAAAACAGGTACTTGATCTGCCAAGATACTAGCCAACTGAAATAACCTAGGAACAGAATCTCTTCTTCCATCAAAAGAAACATTTGCTCTTTTTTTCCCCAGTATCTCCTTTCTATAGCAACCAGACCTTTCCAGATTAAATCTGCCTTAAGGTCGTACTGTGCCTGCATTTCCACTCCCTTGTTTCTTTGCTACAATCAGAAAAAGTGACCTCCACACAAATATTTTTTGTAGTCTCCACACTACATTTGCATAGCCTTAATAAGCAGGGTATGTTTTGGTAACAAGTAAAAATGGCTTTATCTTTCATCATTCTGGTCTAGAAAACTGGAAAGATGTCCTCTTACTGGGAAGAAAAAGGAGACAAAACTCTAAAATAGTTGAGACTATAAAGGGTCATTAACAATCAGGATAGATTCACACGTACATTAAGAGTGTGTGGTTTTCATTCGCCAAGTTCCATTCACTTATCTTGATTTCATTACTTTTAGGCTTCCATAAAATATATCTAGGTAAGGAAGTTTGAGGACTTAAAAGTTTGACTATTAAATTGTTACTGCCTCTAAGGATTTAGAGTACACTTAAGACTCACAGCTTTTTTAGGTAGAGAAGTACATGTGAGTCTTAGGTTATGGTAAAAATTATGAGTAAATTAAAAGGACTAATAATAATTATAATGGGATTGCATCCACTACCAGAATAATGGAAACCACCTTTTAGGATGAAGTTTTTTTACTAGACGAAAAGAAAAAATTCAATCATACAATTTCCATCACCAAAATGTCAAAATTATCCCGAGTTAGAATTTGAAACTAACAACAAATGTAGCTTTAACATTAAAAAATAATTAGCACAGAGATATTTTCAACTACCTACAGATCTCTCATCCATATCCGGAACACCACCTTCGACATGGCATGAGACCCTCACTTGGCCTGAGTTTTCTCTAGATTGCTGATTTTATCATCTTCTCAGTCTGCAATGTAGTCATACAAGAACTCAACATGTTGAAATCACACACTATCGTAAAAATTCAAACATGTATGGAACTCTCAGGTTATAAGCTTCTTCAACCCGCATTGAATTATAAGGCCGCTGTGCCCCTCCCCCACCACGGTCTTATTCACAGACTTACAAATCCATGCTATACATGAATGGAAATTCTCCCAAAATCAACTTACATTTTTGACCTATACCAAAAATAGAGTTTCAACTTTCTCACCTCAGCTAGTCTCAAACCTGATCCCATGATATAAGCCATGTAGGTGTACCATTATCCCATCCATGAGAGAATACTAGCTTAAGAATATTTCAGGCTTTCTGCACTTTTTTTACATAGTAAGGGGAGGGAGTATGTGGAGGAAAAGAAGTATGGGGGAAGGAATTCTTTGTCATCATATCTCCATACCTCTAGAGTTTCTATCAAACCCAATAACTTATTCTAAAATGGCTGCCACCATGGCCTACTCCTGGGCAAGGAAAAAAAAGAAGAAATCTTAATGGAAATTAACATGAAGCAATATTATAAAAAGTTAAAAACCAAATACATCTGACACTAAACATCAACTTATTAAAAATGTTAATTTTTTCTGATAAAATGTGCAGAAATGACAATATGAAAAATATTTCCGTTCCTTTAACTGTAAAAGGTTAAGTCAGTTGAAAATCAAAATGTTAAAGAAATTAATTAAGTTCATAGAAGTACTACAGCATTAGGAAACTTAACTCAGATTATGTAACCTTTCCCTACAATCTCAATGTGATAGCAATTGGTAACACTATCTTCCACAGGCTATGAAATCCAGTGCTTTAGAACTGGTGGAGTAAGAACTTAAAGCTAGTTTTTTCTAATACAGGAAAACAATTTTGCCCACAGTACCTGAAGAGATGACCAAAGGGTTTCAATCCCTTGAAGAAAAGGCATTACTAAGACTGAAGATTAAAGGAGTGAATTTTTCAGGAATTAAGCTCCTCGTCACTAGTTTTGCTAATAAATTGTCTTAATAAGACAAACCGGTAATGTCCAACTTACTAACCTCTAATGGTGAATAATCCCAAACAACTATGCTAACAGTAATTAATGGTCACAAATATTAAACTTAGACTTTATGTGTACTCTGAAACCATTATTACTTGTTCTTATTCTGAAAATAAAAAACACACTATTACCCTGAAAATATTTTTCAAACAAAAAAATTTGAGTTAAGTTTAATTCTCCTGAAACGCTGCAATGGAACTACATAAACTTTATAAAAACCTACGTAAAATGTTAGCTGAAAACCTGCTGTATGTATCTGCAGACACAGGGCATGGTCTTACCTCTCATCCTCGCCATCAACGAGGGGTGTGGTCAGCGGCAGCACCTTCAATGGGAAGAGGGAAGCTGAAGCTGCTATGGCACCTCCACTCCCATCAGAGACTGAGGCCAAGCTCCCGCTGCTTTCCCCAGTGACAGTCTGAGGTACGCCAACTACTGCATGCTCCACAGGATGCCTGGCTTCTTCACTCTGGCTTCCAACGGACTGAGTTAGTGACTGTGTGGGGAACTGAGTAGAACTTAGAGGGATCGGCTGCGTCACAGGCAAATTTATGTTAGCTGCTATCAAGGGAGGCTGACTAACACTCTGAACCAAATTCCCATTTTGTATAGCTGAAGTTTGTGCTATGTTCTGAAGTGGACCCAAGTTTGCAGGAGCAACTGGTATTGCAGAAGGGACAAGAGAACCAACTTGATTTGCAGCAGGGATATTGCTGGCAGAAGGTAATGGACTCACTGGAGGCAACTGCTGATTTGTCATTCCTTGAGCTACAGATTCTGCTCCTTGAGCCACAGATTCTGTTCCTTGAGCCTGGGATTGTACGGTTACCAAGTTGCTTTGCGGTGCAATGACCAATTGTGGAGGAAGGTTTGAAGCACTGGCTTGAATTCCCTGAATGATCCCAGGTTGAGAAGGTGGGACCACCTGTGAAGGCGGAGGCGTCACCTGGCTGACAGTGGCCGGCTGCGGCCCCACAGCTGGGATGTTCACTTGCTGACCAACATTCACGACTTGACCACTGGCAGCTACAGGAGGGATTGCTGGTTGGCCATGTCCAACAGGCTGGCTTGGTGCCCCTGCAGGTTGTGCCTGGGCTGCAGTAGATTGCACTGAAGGCTGAATGCTTTGTGGCTGGGCAACAGGCATCACTGGGGCTGTTCCCACTCCTGCAGAATTTGCTGGGATAGGGGGCACTGGTGTTTGGAGAATTTGCTGATGCTGAACATACTCTGGTACGGTCGCGGTGATGGGATTTTGATTTACCGGCTGAACGTGGCCTGAGGTCACCTGTGTGGCCACAGTTTGTTGCTGCTGTCCATACTGTAGCTGCTGTGGTGCTACAACCGATAAAGGGGTCTGCACCAGGGGGGCCGTCTGAGAATAGGACAACTGGGGTTGAGCCAAGCTGGAAACGGGAGGCTGTTGGCCTAAAGATGGTGGTACACCAACGAGGTTGACTGGGGGTGACTGAATGCCAGCCGCAGCACTTATACCGGCCTGCAGAGGAGGCTGATTTCCCTGCTTTTGCTGAGTATAGGTCAGCTCTTGAGAATGCAACTGCACCGGGGCGATCTGAGACTGAGAAATACTCTGTGGTAGACTAGCTGCCGATACACTCTGGGCACCAGGACTACTACTGAAGTCCATGGGCTGCGGGGCCACCCCTGGGAGTGCTGGCTGCTGCTGGACCACAGCAGGGGCCCCCATCTCTCCACTCCCCACACTCTCTGTGTAGTGACTCAATGTGCTCACATTACTGCTAACTGAACTCCCACTAGTGCTCTCCCTTTCAGAGGTCACTTCAACTGGGTTTTGTTTTACGGTCTCCACCACTTTGTTTACTGCTACTCCTTCTGTAACTGCTATGGGATTTTCTTTTTCATAGAATTCTGTGCAAGTCCATCTACCCTTTTTAAAGGGTTCAGAACTAGAATCTAATTTCACAACTCTAAACCTCGATGTGCCAGCTGCTGGTTGTTGCTGCTGAGCTGAAACGGATCCCACAGCCATTCCTGCAGCTGGGGCGGGAGCATTGTTAATAGAAGAATTAGTACCATTGCCCATGCCACTCAGGATATTCACATTAACACTGCTGCTAGCTCCAGGCACAGCATTTACACTAGCAGTACTTGTAATGTTACTCGAAGGTACGTTAACATTACCAGGCATGCTGTTTGTCACGTTAGGATTAACACTACCCATTGCAGTAACGTTAATATTATTTATTGTATTAGTGCCAGCAACAGAACTTACACCTATACTGCCTGGAGTATTTGTATTTCGGACATTAGTCATTAGAGATGCAGGTGTGCCAGTGGATGAGACAGCAGAAGTTGGTGCAGCTGGTAAAACACTGTCTGAACTTCCAGCTGTGGAGAGTTTTCTGGACGCCAGACTTGGGGGTGGCCCTCCGGGAACAGCCGCGCTGACACCACCGTGGGATGGATGGTGGTGCCCGTGGTGAAGGTGGTGCCCGTGGTGGTGGTGGTGATGGTGGAGATGATGTGGATGAACACTGCCGTTGATCACGACGTTCTGGGGCGGGTGGTGAGGTAAAGGATGCTGAGGAAGGTGGGGCTGGTTGGGAGAGACCGCCCCGGGGGTCTCGGCTTCCTGGAAGTTATTCAGCGTCTCCTCGGACGAGCTCCGCTCCGGCTCCCCCAGGTCGGTGGCCCTGGACAGAGACACATCGAGGATCTCGGAGGAGGACAGGTCCTCTGTGTGGGACTCGTCCAGGTCGTCGTAGCTCTCCGTGTCCTCGGCGATGCTGTTGTTGGAGCTGATGCTGGCCGAGATCTGGGCCGGCGTGACGCTAGTGATCTGGAAGCCGCTCTTCTTCTTCATCTGCGCCCCGCCGGGCGCTGCGGGGAGCTGCGGGGCCTGCGAGAGGAGGTGCAGGCTCTGCGGGGGCGGCGGAGGCGCCGGCCCCCCAGCCGCCGCCCCGGGAAGCAGCGCGGGGGGCGGGTAGTCCTCAGCCGAGGCGGCGTGGCTGCCCACGCCGGGGCCCGCGGCGCCGAGCGCGGCCCCGCCGCTGCTGCTGCCCCTCCGGGGGACGGCGGCGGCCGGGTGCGCCATCTTCCGAGCCCCGAGGTCTGCGGCGGCGGCGGCGGCCGTGGCCTCGGGCGGCTGGTGCATTGTGCGTGCGCCCGCACGGGGATCTTTGTGTTCACAGGCAGGAGCCGCGGGCACGGTCCCCGCTCCTCCTCCGCCGCCGGGGCCTCGGGCGCTCCGCGAGCGGAGGATGAATGAGGGTGAACAAGGCAAAAATGGGGGAAGGGGTGACACTATCGGTGCTCGGCCATTCACTTTTCCTTCTGGTCCTCTCCACCCCCTTTTATACAGTCCGCTTCACTAGGGGAGGAGGGGGCGGGGGGGAGGTAGAGGAAGGAGGCAGGCAGACTGAAGAAGAGGGGAGGGGGGAGAGAGAGAAATGCCCACGTTATCCGGCCAACTTGGAAACCACCACCGCCGCCGCAACCCTCCCCCGCGCCCCCGGCCCGGGCCCAGACCGCCCCCTCCCCCAGACCAACTTCTTCCTCGCCCCCCCGCCCGCCCCAACCCCAAAGGGCTGCCCCAGGAAAGGCACGCCCGGAGGCCAGGCCGGTGCAGCTAAAAGCCCGGCGTCTCCGTTTCCCCCTCCCCCCGCCCCCTCCCCCACCGCTAGGCTAGAGGGTGCTCCGGGAGGCTCGGCCGCCTCCGCGGCTCAGCCACGGACCCGGAGGCTTCGAAGGCGCTGGGGCCGGCCGGGGAGGGACGAGGGGGGCGGCGGCTGCAACTGCAGCCGGTGGGGAAGGCCGGTAAGGGGGGGAGGGGGGGGATACGTACGATCCTCGCACCCAGCCGGGGGGCGGCGGCGGCGGCGACAGCAGGAACAGCGGCGGCCGGGCGGGCGGGGGCGGTGGCGGCGGTGGGAGCTCAGGGACCGCTCCATCACTGGCAGCCGCGGAGCCCCAACATCTTCCTCCCTCCGGGCCAGCGGAGGGCTGCGGGCGCAGCCCGGCGGCTCCCGGTCCTCGGCCCTCGGGGAGGAGGC
>CM053626.1:68707125-68723782 GCA_028646595.1 Phalanger gymnotis | reverse complement strand
AGAGAGAAAGGGAAGGAAGGAAGGAAGGAAGGAAGGAAGGAAGGAAGGAAGGAAGGAAGGAAGGAAGGAAGGAAGGAAGGAAGGAAGGAAGGAAGGAAGGAAGGAAGGAAGGAAGGAAGGAAGGAGGGGAAGGAAGGAAGGAAGGAAGGGGGGGAAGGAAGGAAGGAAGGAAGGAAAGAAGGAAGGAGAGAGTAAGGGATAGAAGATAGAAGGGAGGGAGGAGGGAGGGATAGCGGAAAAAAGGAAGGAAGGTGGTGAGGGATAGAGGAAAGAAGGGAGGAAGGGAAGGAAAGAAGGAAGAGGGAGGGGGAAGGAAGGAGGGAGTGAGGGATAGAAGAAAGAAGGGAAGGAAAAAGGGATGGGGGAGGGATAGAGGAAAGAAGGGAGGGAAGGCAGGAAGATAGGAAGGAGGGAGGGAAGGATAGAGGAGAGAAAGAAGAAGGGAAGAAGAGAAGGAAGGAAGGAAGGATGGTGGGAAGAAAGGAGGAATGGAGTCAGAGAAGAAAGGAGAATGGGAAGGAAGGAAGGAAGAGGGATAGAGGCAGAGAAGGAAGGAAAGAAGAAAAGAGGAAAGGGGGGAGGAATGAAAGGAAAAAAATTGTTAAGTGTCTATTAGGAGCCAGGTACTATGCTAAGCTCTGTACAAATACCTCATTTGATCCTCACAACTACCTGGTGAGGTAGGTGTTATTATTGTCATTCCCATTTTATAATTGAGGAGAGCGAGGCAAACAGAAGTAACTTGCCCAGAGCCACACAGTAAGTGTCAGCGACCAGCTTTAAATCCAAGTCTTCCTTCCTCCAAGCCCAGTGCCTCCAAGGTAAAGTAATTTACCCAAGATCACACAGGTAGCTGAAATTCCAACCAAAGTCTTTGGACTCCAAATCCAACATACCATTTTTCTTCTGGGCTGCATTCTTTGTGGATCTTTTGGTCTTTGCTCTGGGTTTCTGGAGAAAGACAGTGCTAAAAGGGGGAAGAACTTGGGGCCGAGTCCCCTCTGTGGAAGGAACCTCAGTCCTTGGCCTCTGAGTTTGTTCTTTCCAGTTCTATGTGAAGGGATCACAGCTTCCAAGTTTTGCAAGGTCGCAGGGGGATGGATGCAAGGGAATATCCAGGTATCTTGGCATTCCACAGTCTGGGTTTCCTATCAACCAGGCAGTGTTTCCAGGATGAGCCAGAAGTGGCCTATGTGAGTGATCTTCCAGATCCAGCTTAGCGGTAGCTGAGATAAGGATTTAGTCTTGATACTGCCTTTGGATGGGAACTCGGTGGGCCTGGTGCTGAGTAGGAATGTGGCTAAGTTGGACCCTACTCCCCCTTGGAGATCCAGGTGGTATATATAGGAAAGGGTTTGCTTCGAGGTATTGGGGGAAAAAAGAAGTTTGTACTTTGTTCTTGCTGTATAAAGATTTTGTTGTATAAAGGCCCAATGACTAGCAACCATTCAAGAAGCATTTTCTAGCCTATTGGCTAAAAGCAAGACTCATTTATATTGGCTGTGGGATCTCCTCATCAAGTACTATTAGACACTCTCAAAAACTGCTAGTATTCAAACTGCAGGATGATTTTTCACCTCAAAGCCTTCTGGGAATTGTAGGGGGAAACCCAGAAGACTCCCAGCCCACCTCTTGCCCTAGCACAGATGATTAAAATGTTCACAGAGAATATTAGCCATTTCCAATCATTCTACTCTGATAGGATATTAACTAATAATATCTGACGCATCACTAGTAACACCCTATAATTTAGTTTTGATATGTCTAAGATCCAGACTTTGGCATAATGTTCAGTGATTTTCACCTTCTCACCCCAGAAAAAAAATTCAACTATAATCCATCCCCACTTTGGTAAGATCCAAAAATAGTAGTATTTCACTTTCTGCTTCTCTGAGTGGTAACTGCACTGCACCACTTAACTAATAACACCATTTGCTCTTTCATACCTCCCAAGTACATGATGAGTTCTCATTTCATGAATAGCTTTCTGCACAAACATAGAACAGAACAAAACCAAACCCAAACAAAAGGATGGGTGGACTATTAGCTTGGCTTTTAGAAAAAAAAATTCCACATTTCACAGATCCACAATATTAACAACAACCCTGGTTTTTATCTGAGTCATAGTTCAGGATTATTTCACCCTGTTGTATCAAAATATTCTGACCAATTTGTACATATGGTTATCTCTGGAAAAGTGCTTCAGATGGAAGGAACAAAGAACAAGTACCCATTTGTGATGCTGTGGAATGAGATAAAGAGGGGATGCAAGGTTGGGCACATGGAGCTTTAGCTGAGAAACCAGTAAGGTAAGTAAGAATTCAACCTTATTTCCATTCAAACCAGCAAAACATTTTTTAAGCACTTACTATGTGCCAGATACTACTCTCAGCTGGAGGTAAAAAAGACAAGAAGGAAGCAGTCCCTGCCCTCAAGGGGCTTATTCTCAAAGAAGGGGAGGGAGACTATTAATTCTTCAAAGAACTGCATCAGGTAGGAAAGCAATATGGTGTTTTACACCCCGATGGCCTAAGCATAAAAGACCTCCTCGTGTTCAAAGATAGAGCAGTTGGTGACAATTTTTCAATTTTTCTTATCTCCTTGTTTGTTACTGATGTACTCTACCTTGCACTTCTCCTAGATTATTTCGCATTTACTCTCTCTCTCTCTTTCTCTCTCTCTCTCTCTGTCTGTCTCTCTTTCCCCCTTGTATATATTTATGCATATATGCATATATGTATATACATATATAGTGCATGTATGTGTGTGTGTCTATATACATAGACACACACACATACAGACACACACACACACATATATAGGAGCTTCATTTAGTTAATGTTTTACAAGGAGGCAATTCATTTGTAGGCTTTTTGCTCTTCCATTTACCAGAAGCAAAAATAGGTTCTAATAATTACAAATATATTTCAATCAAACAATTGCATGTTGGCATGTTTCACCAATTGCTTTTGGAAAAAGAATGATTTTGATTATTTAAAAATATATAACTGTTATAACCATGTAGTTTAGAAACTGTGGGAATAAATTCTTATTGAGTCATTCAGCAGTCCCGACTAACAATGAGAAAGTATATGATTACTGACTGGTGTAGGTGGGCCTTCAGGGATAGATCTGAGAACTACAATTACTCCTCTTCAAGCAAAGCTGACTAAGAATCAACACAGTAGTTTGCTTTTAAATAGTATTTTTTTCTCAATCACACGTAAAGACAAATTTTCATATTCATTTTTTATGTAAAATTTTGTGTTCCAAATTTTCTATCTCCCTCCTGTTCCTCCTTCTCCAAGATGGTAAGACATAGGTTATACATGTGCAATCATGTAAAACATATATCCATATTAGTCATGTTGTGAAAAAAGAAATAGAACAAAAGGGGAAAAAAACACAAAAAATGAAAATGAAAATAGTATGCTTCGATCTGTATTCAGACTTTATTAGTTTTTTCTCCGGATGCAGCACAATAGTTTGGAGGAAAAAATGATACAGGTCCTAGATTCCCAGAGAAATTCACTACAAAGTTTTCCATGTCCCTGGAGCATGGAAATAAGATGAACGTCACTGATAAAACCAAACAGATTACAAAGGGAAAAGAAGCAGAAAATCAAATGCACTCATTGAATCTGTTTACCCCCTAATAAGAGCATGGTAGCAGCCAAAGAAAAATGAAATGTTTTCTCTCTTTTTCATGTGTTTTAACATTCACCATTTCATATCATGGCATGACTAGATCATGCCAAACTAGCCTATAGGAAAAAAAATACTAGAATTGCTGAAATGTAGATATTGCACTTCAGAAGAAAAAAAGTAACATTACTTAATGATCACTCCAATCTGAAATACACTGAAAACAATTTGTCTTGCACACCAATAATAGATTAGATTCTCAGCTTAGAACCAAAAGCTCACTCGGTCCACAAGCTCAAACTTTCTACTTTGTCCTCTGCAAGAAAGGTCACTATTCCATCAGATAAAGCTATTATTCTCATGGCTAGCGGGCTTCCAAGAAGTCATTTAGTCTATCCCACACTTGCAGATGACTGGACCTAAATCACAGGGACCCTGACACATAGTTGATTGGCTTGAATGAAAGACAGAGTTGAAACTGTTCTGTAACGAGGCTGTGACCAGCTAGAGACAAAGACTTAATTTCAGTAAAATCCTCAAAATATTTTAGCAATGTGGTGAAAATGAGGAAATATAAACTCAGTGATACAGAACATTAAATTAATCAACCAGTATTTATGCAATGTATTTCATATGGATAAATATCCTATATAAAATATCACTTAATTTTTCTAATCCACATTATTATACATAAAATAAAATTTCATAGGACCGTAGCACATCAAACTGAAGGGTACCTTATAAATCGACTCATCCAATCCATCATTTTATAAATAATATAACTAAGTCCTATGGAGGTGAGGTGATTTACCCAAGCTCACATTAGTTATATCAGAGACAAGATTTTAAGACAGATATTTTAGCTTTGGAGGCAGCTATGTGGCCCGGTGGATAGAGTGCCAGGCCTGGAATCAGAAAGACCTGAGTCCAAATCTGGCCTCAGACACTTACCAGCTATATGACCCTGGACAAGTCACTTAACCCTATTTATCTCACTTTTCTCATCTGTAAGATGATCTGGAGAAAGAAATGGCAAACCATTCCAATATGTTACCATAGTTACCAAGAAAACCCCAAAATGGGGTCACGAAGAGTCAAATACAACTGACACAACAATTTTAGCTCCAAATCTACTTCTTTTTTATTTTTTACTGCATTACCATGATATTTTTCGATCCCCTTGCTTTGCTATTTGCAAATAACACTAATTTTGTAATTAATAATTTCTTTTAAACTACAAAACTTCACTAATTTAGTCTCCACTGATTTGGAGTTGTGATCATTCAGATGGAAGATGATATGGAGTTTACTTTTTCAGTATCTATAAAGGAAGGGTTAGCTAAGAAAATCAAGAATATAACTCAATGGTTCTCAAAGTGTGGTCTGGGAATCCTTTGGGTCGAAACTATTTTCATAATAATTTTTTAAAATTTCTAATATAGCAAATATTGCTAGATATAATCCATATAAACAAAAGCTCTTTGGGTTTCTCAATATTTTTAACATGATAAAGGGGTCTTGAGACCAAAAAGTTTGAGAACTACTAGTTTAACTAATATACTGGTAGTAGAGCTGTTTATCAATCCGATTGATCTGGAAAACTGTCTGAAATTATGGAAGAAAAGCAACTAAAATGTATATACTTTTACCCCAAGAAGGTCAAAGACAGAAAGAAAGGCCCCACATGCACAAAAATATTCATAGCAGCATTTTCTACAGTAGCAAAGAACCAGAAACAAGGTGGGTAATGACTGAAGAAGTTATGGTATATAAACACAATGGAATATTATTGTACAATTGTACATGATAAATATCAGGATTTCAGGAAAACATCAGAAAATTTGTATGAACTGATACAGTATAAAATAAAGAGAACCAGAAGGATAATATATATGATGACTTTAACAATGTAAGTGAAAAGATCACTAAAAGTAAAACTGGAGTAGTTGTAATTATTTCGAGTTGAGTTGTAATTATTTTGTCTTTGTACCTGAGAACACTTAATGAAACACACCTTCCTTCCTGGGGTGGGGGGTGGGGTGGAGAGAAAGAGAGAGAAAGAGAGAGAGAGAGAGAGACAGGAGAGGAGAGGAAAGGAGAGAAGAGAAGAGAAGAGAAGAGAAGAGAAGAGAAGAGAAGAGAAGAGAAGAGAAGAGAAGAGAAGAGAAGAGAAGAGAAGAGAAGAGAAGAGAAGAGAAGAGAAAAGAAGAGAAGAGAAGAGAAGAGAAGAGAAGAGAAGAGAAGAGAAGAGAAGAGAAGAGAAGAGAAGAGAAGAGAAGAGAAGAGAAGAGAAGAGGAGAGACACAGAGATAGAGAGAGAGAGAGTCACATGCTTTACATCCCATCTGACCATCTATCCTGGCCATCTACTGTGTCACTGTGCTCTCCAGACCTCTTGACTATATTCTAGCTTTGGAACCACCATCCTAAGCCAGCGCTGTTGATCAGTGAGCCAGCCCATCCAAATGTACATAGCATGCTAGAACTAGCCAACCTCATATCACCACTCTTCTCCCCTCTTCTACAGTCTTAACCTGCAAACAATCAAACTAATGCCATTGTTGCTTGTGGACAGGGTGTAACGGTTGACGGTGATTCTCTTCATCATCCGTGTAACTTTCCAAACTAAAACATCTTTCCCTTGCTTCCACTCCCTTAGTTGGGTTGTTTCCCCCAATAAGCTCTATGAGGGGAGAAGCTCTCTTGCCTTTATGTTTCTTATCACAGTTGCTCAGTATAGGCTTCATGCATAGAAAGCACTTAATAAATGCTGTTCATTCATTCCTTTATATTGTATTGGGTGTTTTTGCTTAACTGTTTTTCTTTGTAATAAGGGTCAGGGGCATGGAATATGAATATGAATGGGATAAGAATGACTAGAAGAACAAAGGGAATCAATACGAATTTCTTGTTAAAAAAAAGAAGAAAATTAAGGGTATATGCAAGGGTTTAAGGATGCTTTAAAATATGTAGAGCAAAATAGCCTACTCAAGCACTCTGCAAGAACTTGTTTACATAAAATCAGAATGCTAGTTATAAGTCATTCTTAGGTATTAGCTATTAATGTTCTAAGACCCTCCTGGCCAGTATTTTGTTAGCTTAAATCTAGCTACCACATGGACTTGAATCAAAAACACAACAACAATACTTTTCCTTTAGAAAGATTCTACAAATTGAATCTTTTATTATTGCAAACTGGATTTTTCCTTGGTTAGACTGATTTAGCAGTTTAATTATAAATAATGTAATGCAAATTCCAGTAAGAATTTTGAGACTATATAGGATATTTGATACATGTCATTCCAATAACATTTTCCCATCTGTCATATATTCCACTGTCATTAAAGCTTTCTCCCTTCAAATTCTTTTAATCAGGATCTTAAAAATGAACATATGTGATTGCCTCATATATTGTCTTATAGTTTATCTTACTTTAGCTTTAAAGCAAAATTTCCTGCCATATATTATGATGTAAATGAGGTTAGGAAAATTCATCTTTAATGTATCTATTATGCAATAAGAGAATCATAGAATCAAATGCCAAATGAGTTTTTTGGAGGAGGTTCATACCAAACCCTAATAAATTACCCTCTATGGAAGAGTACTACTTACTGTTAACTATGGGTAGAGAAAGAGATTCTATGGGCTCATTCCAAATCATAAGAATAGATTCTTACCTTGGGACAGGAATGCTGATGATTTCTTAATTTTTTTGCATTTACATACATAAGATCATTTATGTTTATGAACTAACCGTCTTTTAGGGAATACTGCCACACATGCCATCTCATGCCTAGGGCTGGGCAGCCTTCTCTGGGGACAGTGTTATGGAGAGAACACTTGGTTTAGAGCCAGAGCACCTGGGTTCCTATCCCACTTTTGCTATTTACTACCTTTGTGACCTTGGACAATTTATTTCAATCTCTCTGAGTTTTGGTTCCCTAACTTATAAAATGGGAATGGGTCAGGCATTGAACCAGGTGAGCCCCCTGTCAGTTTTGGAGCTATGAAATCTGGAGTAAGTTTAACTGAAATAATTCAGATAGGCAGAAGGCTGGTTATGAACCAGAGATTCACCATCACTTATTTCCCTAATTCTTATGTAGTCTCTGAAACTACAATGACACAGATACTCATGGACAGCTCAACTCATAATAAAAACAATACGAGGGGCCAAGACCCAAGACCAAAACATGGCAGGTGCTACAATCACGCTGTATCTTCTAACTTCACCCACCGATGTCTTTCCTGCCCTGACCAAACACTTTCTTACCACCTATTATAGGCAGATTAGGACAGAAATGCATCAGTTTTGCTCCCATTATCTGGGCTTCATTCACTGTTCCAAAAGAAGTGCGGTTACAATCAGCTGCCAGTTGATTCTGCTGTTTCTTACAGGCCTAATGGGGATGGGGGTGGGGAGAAGTGGGAGAGGGACATCCCAGGTGAATCTCTTATACACAGTGGAAGGCGCCACCTGCTCCCTTCCGCCTCTGTGTCTGCCTTTATTTTCTCCCTATTATTCTGGCAGATTCTAAGTAAGCTAATAACCAGTAACAGAAATTAATGTGTCAATTGAATTTTTAAAATAATTTAAAATTAGTTTCAGCAATTTTTGTTAAGCACTAATTTATTTATCATATACACAAAGCAGCAAGCCAAGGAATCACGACCTATGCCAGGCTGTGTATAACAGAGATTTATATGGAGATAGAATCTGTAATGCCCTATTCCATGTCCCCAAAGGAGACAGTGATTTCTGTCTTTCTGAAAAGAGGAGGGTACCCATGATTAGGCAATCACTCTTTTGCTCTCCTGTCTTAAAGAGGGTTATTGGGTTAGAATAATATCTATTTTTTATCAAATATATCAGATATTTGCATTCTAAGGAAAGGATGCTCTTTTGGGGTTCTGGGTGAAAGTCCATTTCCCAGGTTCTTCAGGATGGGAAATGGTCCTACCCCAGGCCAGAAAGGGTAATGGTTTCATCTTGGCCAGCTCATATCTTCTCCCACCAAACATTCATTACACAAAAGATAATCATGACTAGTGAGCAAACATTTATCAAAGCAAGCAACAAGACAGAAATGAGGGAAGTCACACATTGAGGGAAGTCACAGATTAGTTTAGGAGACAGTCTACCCAAGACGAAAGAGGCTTTGCAACTTGAGAGTGAAATGAAGCTGACCCACGTATAAGATTTTTCCACCTGAGAAATAGTTGCTTAACAGTCCCCAGGGTACAGACAGTAGGAATCAAGCGACATGTTGTATTCTGGCTCCTCTCCACATGCTTAAGACTCTGGGGGCCTCCTGTTGATCATTCAAAAGTCCACTCCTCACCCTATTTCTGTCTCTCTTTGTCTTTTTCTGTCTCTCTCAGAGGTCTCTCAGCCAATCTGGAGTCACATCTCCTTCCACTGAAGCTGAGCTTCATGCAGCATCACAGGGATGTCATTCAGGGAACCACCCAAACCCACCTCAGCAAGCTGGGGCTACAGACATAGGATGTAACATTTACAGAATGTAATCTGAACCTAGATTTCCTGTTATAATTACAGTTAGATTCTGTTTTCCTGTTGCTATTATTTTTGCTCTTCCATATGGTGTTCTCTTTCTATATTTCTCTTTCTTCACTTAATGATTTAGGATCTTTTAATGTACTTGAAGTCTCATGGAATTATAACTTCTACATTTAAAAAAAAAGTATCATTATCTTTTGTTTTTAAATTGTCCTAATTTTCCAATATATCCTTCCTCTTTCCCACCTGGATAGCCATCCCATCTCCAAAAAAAAAAAAAAAAGCAAGTAGTTCACCCAAAGTAGCCAATACATTATTTGATACTAATAGTATCCAGGGGAGGGGAACCTGCAGCCTTGAGGCCACGTGTGGCCCTCTAGGTCCCCAAGTGCAGCCCTTTGACTGAATCCAAACTTCATAGAACAAATCCCCTTAATAAAAGGATTTGTTCTGTAAAACTAGGCCTCAGTCAAAAGGCTAAACCCAAGGACCTAGAAGGCCACATGTGGCCTCAAGGCTGCAGGTTCCCCACCCCTGAAGGCCATGTTCCACACTCATGGTTCCATAACTCTGCAATGAAGAGACAGAGGTGTTTTGCTAGTTTCCCAAATAAGCAGATAGCCCTGGGCTCATTTTGTTGTTATTCAGTTGTTTTAGTTGTGTTCAACTCTTTGTGATCCTATTTGGGGTTTTCTTGGCAAAGACACTGGAGTGATTTGCCATTTCCTTCTCCAGTTCATTTTACAGATAAGGAAACTGAGGCAAACAGGTTTGCATGACTTGCCTGGGTTCACACAGCTAGTAAGTGCCTGAGGTTGGATTTGAACTCATGAACACGAGCTCTTCTTGCTCCCAAGTTCAGTGCTCTATCCTCTCTGCTACCTGATATGTCTAACTTTATCCTCTGAGGCTTGACTGGAGCAGAGGCTGAGGACTTAGGCCCTCTTGTGATTACCTGCAACTCAACTTCAGTAGATCTTTAAAGTTTTTTCTGACTTCCTTTATAATAATAGGTTGAGTTGTTTACTGTCGCCCCTACTGTGTTCAAGGTTATCTCAGGGGAGTTGTTCTGTGAGAAGTGTCATTTCAATACTCATGGCTAGGCTTTGATCTGATCCTGGTAAGCACATCCTGCCAGCTGGTAGTCAGAGAGGCTAGGAAATGGCATTGATGCAACTATTCATGCATTTGCATGTGACTACTAATTAGTATTAGAATTCACAAAGAAAAGGCACAAATGGCTGAATATCATAATCAAGAGAGGTCGGAGAGACTTGGGCAAAGTAAAGAAGATTCGGAAGTAGAGGGAGACATTGAATAAGTACAATCACTAGGAACATTGCACTGAATTTAAGTAAAAGGAACAAAACAGCCTGAATTCTGAGGAAGATTTCCTTATAACGAAATCTCTAAGAATATAAGGCAGCAACAATGATGTGGCGTTAGGACATTGACCTGGGAGTCAGAAATGTGGGGACATGAAAGGGGAGTCATTTAACCTCTCCATGGGTTAGGACCTGATTTATCCCTAAGGCTACTTCTAACTCTATAATTTTAAAATCCAAGGATATGAGCCACTCACTACCTCATTCCATCCCCAGTTATGGTGAGAAGAGCACTAGACTTGGAGTCAGGCAATCTGGGTTTCCATTCTGGCATTGTTACTTACTCGACCTTGGTCATTCTCATGAGTTTTCTTGGGGGCCTAGATCAGTCATTATAATTATAATGATTATTTTTGTTATTATGCAGAATTTAGTTTAAAAAATTTCCCCTTCTATTTGCAGTCTTTATGCATGTTCTTTTTCTGGTTGTGCTTACTTCACTTTGTATCAGTTCATATAAGTGTATTCATGATAGTCATAATTTCTTGTGACACAGTAAGATTCATGTACCATAATTCGTTTGGCCATTCCTCAATGGGAATATTCTTTGTTTCCAATTTTGCTATTGCGAAAGAGCTGATATAAGTATTGATGTTTATGGGACCCATCCTTCTATCTTAGACTTCCTTGAGGAATAGCAATGGATCTCTAGGTCAAAGGGCATGGAGTCACTTCTTTAGTGTAATTAAAACTTGCTTTCTAGAATTTTGGGCCAATTCTCATCTTCACCAAGAGTATAGTGGTGTGCTTGTCTTTCTATAACTTCTTATATTGGCAATCAAGATGGGCTCTTAGCACTTATTCAACCAAGTGCCCTTGAAGAGTTTGGCCTTTGTTTCCTTGATTAAATCAGGAGTCCTTGATGACCTTCTTGCCTTAAGGGAAAGCCTAGTTTACATGCGTTTGAGTGACACGTTTGTGACATCAGAGGCTTTTAGATCACGTGGGTTCAAGTCGAATTTTTGTGATGATTTTAGGTCATGTGGGTGAGTCGCATGAGCGGCTCACCTTTGACCCTGAACAAGATATAAAAACTCAGAGGTTAGCTTTCTCTTTTGGAGCTCTGAGACACAGGAGGAGTGGCGTGTGACTCTGGGCCAGCCATTGTCGAGCTCCCGGGTTAACTCAGATGTTGATGGTTCCTTGGTAACTATGAATTGTGTTTGGTCTGTTTATAAATGTATGTTTGTAATTTGTTTGTATTTGGTCTGAAGCTCAGGGTGCTGGCTTTTCCCCCTGAGCTGAGTGAATGATATTTGTATGTTGGATTAAAGTAAGATTTTTAACCCCTTAACGTTACTTTCCTCAGTAAAGCAGATCAAAAGAACCTGTGTTGGCAGTTTTCTGTGTGCTGGTTGTTGGCGTGTCTTATACCCCTATAGCAGCTGCTCGCAGATTGTTGCAACACCTCTCCAATATTGACTGTTCCTGTCTCTTTTTCTAATTGGGTGAATGTGAGGTGAAACCTCAGGGTAATTTTAATCAACAATTCTTTCATTATCATTGATAGAGCAAAATTACATATGGTTGTTCATAGTTGCTAGTTCGTCTTTTGAGAACTGTTTGTTCCATTACTTTTCCATTAGAGAAAGAGTCTTGTCTTATATATTTGCAGTAGTTCCCTACCTATCTTAGATATAAGACCTTTACAGATAGGATTTCCCCCCTCACTTGATCACTTACTTTCTTATCTTTTTTTATATAAAATCTTTTCAATTTCATGTAGCTAAGATGTTCTATTTTGTGATTGCCTCTGTCCCTTGTTTAGTTAAGAATTCTCACCCTAGGTACAACTGTAAAAATTATCTAATCTTGCTTTCTTCTCATTTTTTCTGTGAGGTGTCCTTTAATATTCATGTTGCATAGCCATTTTGAGTTCATTGTAGCATGTGGCAGGAGATTGTGCTCTTAACCTAATTTCTGTCAAATGGCTTTTTAGTTTCTCCAATAGCTCTGTCAAGTTGGGAGTTCTTCCCTAAGTAATCTACATTTTCAGGTTTAAAAAACACTATTTTTTTTATTGAGTTTAATTGTTTTCTATTCTTCCTTGCTTCATCTCTGACCCTCTCATTTTACAGATGAGGTAAACTGAGACCTCTCATTGGAGCATGGTGGCATGACAGAAAGAGCTCTGGATTTGGAGTCTGAAGACCAGAACTGGGTTTGTTTCTAGCTCTGCTGTGTGACATTGGGCAAGTCATTTAGCATCTCTGGGTCTCAGTTTCCCCTTTATAAAAACGAGGAAATTGGATTTAGGTGATCTCTAAGATTTCTTGTAGCTCTAAACCTATGTATCATTTCCTAATGGGCCTGGAAAATTACTATAGAAAAGGAATCCATTATAATTAGTCCTGAGGAGATAATTGATATAGGGACAGGAGTTCAAGAAACTACCAATCAGACTTATTTATTTTCTTATACTAGGAGATTCTCTTTAGAGGACAAAGACTACTTAACATGCTACTTACTATACTTCCTGGGCCACCTAAAGTTTTAATGATCCAGGAAGCAAACATGATATTAAAATATCCATATAACAAAAGTGGCTTTGGGAAAACTGATTTTCACAATAAAAATAGTAGATAAACTATCCCAAATATTGGCAGGAATAAGCTGTTAAAAATGATTGGAAGGATCTATTAATTTATATAGCTCAAATTACCAATTTACTTTAGGTCAAAATAGATTAAATAAAGTACTTGAAAAGCAGTTTCCAAAGGTTAAATGTCATTATTCAAATGACTCTGATAAGTCTTTCAATAGCAACTAGCCTCTCTTTGGGCAACAGGGCACCTACATAGCTCAGTGGATAGAGTGCTGGCCCTGAAGTTGGAAGGATTTGTGTTCAAATCCAGCCTCAGACATTTACTAGTGATGTGACCCTGAGCAACTCACTTAACCTCTTTTACCTTAATTCTCTGGAGTAGGAAATGGCAAACCACTCCAGTATCTTTGCAATGAAAGCCTCGTGGACAGCTGTAGTACACAGGCTCACAAAGAGTCAAACATGACTGAACAATAGTCATGTTTTTTGGTCAGCTAATAAAGCACTGGTCATGGGGCCAGGAAGATCTGAGTTTAAATCTGGCCCTGGACACTTACTAGCTGTGTGACCCTGGGCAAGTCACTTAACCCCTATTTGCCTCAGTTCCTCACCTATAAAATGGGGACACACTCCAGTATCTTTACCAAGAAGTAGAGTCAGATAGGACTGAACGACAGCACCCACCAACTTCATCATTTTGGGGGCAGATAGGTGGCACAGTGGATAGAGCGCTAGGCCTGGAATGAGGAAGACTCAATCTTCCTGAATTCAAATCTGGTCTCAGACACTTATTAGCTGTGCTACCTTGGGCAAGTCACTTAACCCTGTTTGCCTCTGTTTCCTCATCTGTAAAATGAGCTGGAGAAGGAAATGGCAAACCATTCCAGTATCTTTGCCACGAAAACCCCAAATGGGGTCACAAAGAGTCAGACGTGACTGAGCAACAACTAAACAACAACAATCTCTCCTTAGAATGATTTTTAATTACAGGAATTGAAATGGAGTGATAGACTTGAAAATAAAGTGGGAATTTGTCTCTTGGGAGCAAGAAGAGATGGCAAATACAAACACCCATTTTTGCAAGCGGATAACAGTAAACATCGCCAACTCTATGCCTCCATTCCATGACACTGTTATCTCTCTGCCCCACCAAGTATTTGCAGCATTTCCCAATTAAGTAGGATATGCAAATGGAATTTGTATCCTACTGAGTTGAAAGATGTTCAATAGCTGTGAATAATGAAATATTATTGTCTTGGAAGAATTAAATTGGGATATGACCCATAGGGCAATGAATGGAGAAACCCATGGTTATATGAGCAGGCCACTACAACACATTACCATGGAGAACTGTTCAAAGGAAGGTTCACAAAAGACTCCCTAAAACATATTTTGACTGGAAAAAAGGTAGAGGAGTCATGTAGTAAGAGGAAGGGGTAACCAATGGACAACCCTCATGCTGTGCGGGTCTTATGAAATGTCAAGCAATCTAGAGTAAGGCTCCTAGAATATTGAGTGGATATCCTGTATAGAAGTTAGGGGAAAAGAGTTTCACAAGATAGACAAGAATGAAGGGTTTCCAATTAGCATCCCTGGAGGGAGTACCCAAATCAGTGAAATCATAAAGTCATCACCATTATATGCAAACCCACAAACTTGCCCTTTATCTCTTCCTCTATGTCACGGATTCTTAAACTTTTTGTCTGTCATGGATGCCTTTGGCAGTCAGTCTGGTGAAGCCTATGGACCCCTTCGCAGAATAATATTTTTAAATGCATAAACTAAAATACAGAGGATTAAAAATGAATCAATAAGCATTTATTAAGTGCCTACTGTATATCAGGCACTGTGCTAATTACAATGAAATAGTTATTGAAACTGTTTTTGCTATTTCATTTTTTATATGTAATTAATTTATTTATTTTTAGTTTTCAACATTCACTTCCACAAGATTTTGAGTTTTAAATTTTCTCCCCCTCCCCAAGATGGCATGCAATCTGATATAGACTCTATTTATACATTCATATTAAACATATTTTCACATTAGTCATGATGTAAAGAAGAATTAGAACTAATGGGAGGAACCATGAGAAAGAAGAAACAAACAAAAGAAAAGGACAGCAAATAATATGCTTCAATCTACATTCAGACTCTATAGTTCTTTCTCTGGATATGGATGGCATTTTCCATCCTGAGTCATTTGGAATAGTCTTGGATCCTTGCATTGCTGAGAAGAGCTAATTCTATCAAAGATAGTCATTTCACAATGTCACTGTTACTGTCTACCATGTTCTCCTGGTTCTGCTCATTTCACTCATCATCAGTTCTTATAAGTCTTTCCAGGTTTTTCTGAAATCTGCCTGCTCATCATTTGTTATTGTACAATAGTATTCCATTACATTCACATACCACAACTTGTTAGCCATTCCCTAATAGATTAACATCCCCTCAGTTTCCAGTACTTTGCTACCACAAAAGAGCTGCTATAAATATTTTTGTACATGTGGGTCCTTTTCCCATTTTTATGATCCCTTTGGGATACAGACCTAGAAGTGGTATTACTGGGTCAAAGGGTATGCAGTTTTATAGCCCCTTGGGCATAATTATTGAAACATTTTAAAATAAGTTCACATGTCTCAGATTAAGAACTTTTGCTTCAAGTCATTAATGAAGCTGTCAGAAGTGACAGAGTCTAATGGCAATCCCAGTAGCTCAAACCACCATTAAAACTCTTTGTACTCGTGTACCTCCTTTGTTCATAATTTTGAAAGTTAATTTTTTTTATTAAAAAAGGCACATATGACAAGATTCCTTTTCTTAAGTCATGATAATTCTGTTGTTAAAATTTGACGAGGCACCTAAGTTGTTTTCCTTAATATCTTATATATTAAATATATATTATGCATATAATTATATTAAAACTCTACTGAGGGTCATTTATCCTTTTTCCTGTCTAAATGGTAGACATTCCTCTAGCACTTCAAAGTTTGCAAAGCACTTTGCACATGGCATCTCATTTTAGAACAACCCTATAGGGTGGGTACTGTAGGGGATTATTATCTTCATTTTATAGAAGAGTAAGCTGAGTTTCAGGAGGTCAAGTGATTTGTGATGGTCACAGATAAGTGATGGTCACAGACTTAATATCAATGGAAGGGTTCAACCCAGGTCTCTCCTGACTCTACTTCAACCATTTATTCCACTGTGCTGCCCCTATCTCTTAACATTTTTTCATTTATCTCATCCTAACCCCTAAAGATGTTATTTACCTCCTCTGCTCCCCCACACCACTATTTACCTGAGGCTCTACCAGTCATCAGAGGACTAGGGACAGCTAGTTCTGAACCTGGTTCACATTAGCTGACAATATCCTATTTAGTAACAATAATAATGATGATAATAATGATAGCAGCTAACATTTATATAGTGAATTAAAGTTATGAAACACTATATATTTTTTTTCTTCTTTTTTTAAAATTTATTTTTAATATGTTTAGTTTTCAGCATTGATTTTCACATGCATTTGAATTACAGATTTTCTCCCCATTTCCACCCCCCCAC
>CM053626.1:68682403-68706625 GCA_028646595.1 Phalanger gymnotis | reverse complement strand
GCTGGAGCCCTGCTTCCCTCTGCTACTTTGTGGGTTCTGCAGTTCTAGAATTGGTTCAGAGCCATTTTTTTTATAGGTTTTTGGAGGGACTTCATGGGGAGCTCATGCCAGTTACTGCTTTCCAGTCGCCATCTTGGCTCCGCCCCCCAACACTATATATTTCATCTCGTTTTATCCTCACTACAAACCCTATTTACATCAGTTTCATCACCTATAAAATGACCTAGAGAAGGAAATGAGAAACTATTCCAGTATCTTTGCCAAGAAAAATGGGGTCACAAAGAGTCGGACGTGACTGAAAATGAGTGAATGACAACAAGGTGCTGTTGAGTAATAGCACCACATTTTGCAAATGAAGAAACTGAGGCAAACAGAGGTTAAGTGACTGGTCCAGAGTCACACAGCTAGTGAGCATCTGAGGTGGAATTTGAACCCAGGGCTTCCTGACTTCAAGTCTAGCACTCTGTCCAACATGCTGATAATTTGCTGGGTAAATTATCTGGCATCTCCATTTCCATATTTTGACTTGTTCTGGGATCACTATATTGATCCACTACCTCCCTAAGGTTTGCAAGGACTCTGGAATCAATGTTTTCAAAGCATTGTACCCCTCCAGCTTTATCCTCTAAACTGTGTTGTTTTCCTAGGTTATAGCTATGTGTTAGGGGGAAGGGAGAAAGGAGAGGGTTGAATATATGCCTACGCTCTTTTGTTTTCCTTTCAATTGTGTGGGTTTTAGTAAGTCTGCTGCTCACTGGAAGAAGTGGCAGTCATTAGGTCCCGTTTGGCCATCCTGAAAAATATCCTTAAAATCTATCAGAGGCATAAATGATGTGACTATGTGGGAGAGTGGTTCATTCATCAAGCATTAAAGAGCCATTTCATGAAAAACCCATCCCAGTCATTTTTCAATAAGACAATTATAGTCAAGGCCAAGAATCACCACAGATTTGCCAATTCTATTGTTGTGAAGGGTCACTGAACTATTACAGTCACCGAATACAGTGACTCAGGTGAATTTCCACTCAGCTAAATTTTCCCACACTTAGAAGAAAACAATGTCATTTCTCATGATAGACAAACATAAAGATTTCAGAGGGAGCAGCCTATCAAGTTACAACCTCCTGTAAGCCAGCTGTTTGTTCACTGTATCATATTCTTTCCCAAATCCAGCCCCAGGCTCTCTCAGAATCCTTGGAATAGAGCTCCCGGCTTAAGTTGAGACAAATCGTACTCCTCAAGTTCTTAGATACCTTATTACCACATCTGAAAAGGCAATTGGCTTAGTTTGCTATAACCTGTGCTTACACACTCCACACTTGAATCTCCAGGATATAGAATTGATTTTGTATCTGGTACAAAATATTGTAAAATAGCACATACTTAACTGATGGTGAAATCATAGCCTGGCATGAGGACTAAGGCATATATTCAAGAAGTCCAAATCTTTAACATATGAGATTTCATCTCAGTGTTTATAAGAATAAGAAGGGAGCTCAGAGGTATACTACCTTCTCATTTTACAGATGAGGAGGCAGACCTGGAGAGGGATAGTGAACTCATCAAGGTTACATAGGAAGTAAGCCTCAAAGGTAGGTTTTGAACATAGATCCTATGACCTACAGCCAGTGGGCTTTTTTTCCATTGCTCCTCCTACACAATACATGATGTAGTTATATGGAATATATTTGCTATTTTCAGGTTATATGACATAAGGTCCTTCTTCAAGAAGCAGAGATAACATCAGGAATGTGCTATGGCACTATATACTGGTGATCCTCTAATTACGGAGACTAGAAAATCAAACAGTTTCATCAAGGAGCCCTATCTCTGAGCTCCCAGGTTGTTGGTTTTTTTAAAAAATTATTTAACTAATTTAATTTATTTTTATTTTGTTTTTTATTTTAAATTAATACCTTGATATCCTAGTCTGGGGTCAAATCAAAATTCCTGGAAGAGCTCCTGACTGAGCCAGAGTGACCCTGGGGAAGATTCTGGTCTTCTCTTCTATCTTTTCTTGTGATCCACTCACCTGGAATCGATCCAGTTGGAAATTGCCAAAGATGGGAAATTCTCCTAGTTGGTGGTACCTTCTTTGATGGGGAATAAAGAAAAAGGCTAAAAAAAGAAGGGAGTGGGAATAGTTATTAACATGTACAGTCATGGCCATCTTGCCTTTTTCTGGAAGGGCTTTCAGCAGACCACTTTGGCATTTCTTTAAAGACATGATAATGATAGCTTACCAGGAGGTATGTGTAGTTTTTCAATACCTTCATTTTTTTTTTGCTCTTGTGACCGTAAAGTAGTTTTTCTTTAAGGCACTGCCTTTTTACATGGAGTAGTTTATTGCTGAGTTAAGTGCTTTGCTCAGGATCCTAAGACAAATGACTTGGGGTTCTGAAGCAGTTGTTGCCTTTTGAATGTGAAAGATATGAACGACAGAACTATTTGATGATTATGAGATGAAATGTAATTTATCTGATCATAGACAGAAAAGGAGAATTTGGTTGCTAACCATGAACTAAGGTGGGATCATTTGCAGAGAGAATTCAGAACCTGAACCCACAAAAGGAAGAGAGATAAAAAGCCAGATTTAGCTAAGCTTGAAGATGAAAGTGATGAATGTTAGTTGCTGTTAATGAGTAAATCCACTGAGCTTAGGAACAACTTGGAAGCAGATAATCAGAGAAGTCACCCAGCACATCACCCAGTTGGGCTGAGACATCATCCCTTGGATGGTGTTAGTCAAGCACAGCATGTCACTGTGCTAAACACCAACCAGCTTACTAGCGAAGCAGCTGTTCGATAGAGATGTTATGTTCATCAAGGAATTTTTATGGAATGTTTCTGAGACAGAAAGAGGACACAGTTCCAGATCTCTGTGTTGTCCTGAGCACATGGCTCATGGGTTTTCCTTTCATGTATTTCCTTGCTAGGTTTATATATGCATCCCACCCATCCCCATCACTGATACTGAGTGCATTCATGGAAGAAAATCACTCAGATTTATTTGTGCATTGAGATAATTTTTGTATTCTTGCATTTCTTTTGCTATTATGAGTAATGCAATTATTATTCCTTTTGCTTTGTTGTCTCATTGTTAAGTAATTAACTATGTTTAAGATCTAAAAGTGTTATTATTGTGAGGGCCTGGTTTTGTGCAATTGGAAGTATTTCAGTTGGGGCTCAAGAGAAAATGTGATAAATAGGGGGATTATATTCTCCCGCAATAGATTATTCCTAGGACCTTGAGAGGATTTGACCATCACCAAGTGGTGATTGTCTTCCTCTGGAAACCTAGATCTGATAGTATTATGAGAACATGTTCTAGTAAGCAAGATAGCCTGCATAGAGTGAATAGGTGTCTATATGTCTCATATATAAGCTATGAGATGCTATAATGTGGATGTCCACCCCTTATACTAGTTACATATCATTGATTAAATCATGTATTTTATCTTAATGTGTGTGTAATCATCTTGAACTCTCTTGAAAAGCTTTATTTATTAAACTATTTTGGTCACCTAGGGAATCAGCTGCTGGCAGCCATCCATCTCTTATAAAACTATTTTAAGTTTTTTAAATATGCCAAAATTTGTAATCTTAGCCAAAGGAAAAGGAAATCATTTTAATTCTATGTAAATAATCTCATTTAGATGAAAAAAATTAAACAACTAAATTCAGAATAAATGCAAATATTTTCCAACCTTAATAGCCATTTTCTTTTTTAAAATTATGGCTTACACTTCTAGGAGCCAAGATGGTGGAATAAGTAGTAAATCATCGTAACTCTTTCATATTCATCTCCAAAAAATCATAAGATAGCTCCCCCAAACAAATGCTGGAAACAGCAGAACTAGCAAAAAGATGGGGTGAAACAATCTTTAAGCCCAAGAAACTTGACATTGGCAAGAAAGGTCTGTGTCACTCAGGTAAAAGGGGAGCCCAGTCCAGAATAGGAAGCATCCCAGCAAGCCAGCAGCAAGCACCTCAGCAAACCAGCAGTAGATCATGAGCCCCAGTGCAGTGGAGCAGGCAAATGCCATCACCAGGACCCCATGTGCCTCAGCATAGCCAGGGAAACCAACAGACTCCAGCTCTGAGAATTGCCAAGAGCTTCAGCATAGCTGTGGACAAACAGGCAGCCTGAGTATCCCAGAAACACAGAAACACCCCACCAGCCTCAGCACATGCTAGACACCAGCACTAGGACCCTGGCTTAACACCAGGTAAGCAGCTAGACCCCTATGGCCTCCAGCAGCACCAGCTACCTCCCACACCACCCTCTCGGTGCAGCACCAGACACAGGGCCTCAGGGCAACATCCGTGCAACACCAGGTAAACAGCCAAGCCTGCAGGTCCTGGCACAAGAAGCTTGAGACAGTACTCCTTCCACTACAGGAGGAGAGCTCAAATTTAAAAGAAAGGAAAAAGGCCAAAAAAGATGAGCAAACAACAACAACAACAAAGAATCTGACCATACAAAGTTATTATGGTGACAGTGAAGATCAAGACATAAATTCAGAAGACAACAACATTAAAACGCCTATGGGCAAAACCCCAAATTAAAACAGGAAGTGGTATCAAGCCCAGAAAGAACTCATGGAAGAGTTCAAAAAGGAGCTAAAAATCATATAAGAGAGTTAGAAGAAAAATGGGGAAAAGAAATGAGAGTGATGCAAGAGAATTATGAAAAAAGAGTCAACAGCTTGGAAAAAGAAAACAACTTTTGAAAAGGTAGAATTGGCCAAGTGGAAAAGGAGATACAAAAATCTACTGAAGAAAATACTCCTTTAAAAGCACAATTGGCCAAATAGAAAAGAAAATACAAAAGCTAATTGAAGAAAACAACTCCTTAAAAGTTAGAATTGGACAAGTGGAAGCTAATGACTCTATGAGACATCAAGAATCAATCAAACTGAGAAGAATGAAAAAATAGAAAAAAATGTAAAATACCTCATGGAAAAAACAACTGACTGAGAAAATATATCTAGGAGAGATAATGTCAGAATCACTGGATTACCTGAGAGCCGTAATCAAAAGGAGGACCTGGACAGCATTTTTCAAAACATCAAGGACAACTACCTGATATCCTGGGACCAGAGGGCAGAATAGGCATTGAAAGAATCCACCGATTACCTCAGGAAAGAGATCCCAAAACAAAAACTCCAAGGAACATTATAGCCAAATTTCAGAACTATCAGTTCAAAGAAAAAATACTACAAGTGACCAGAAAGAAACAATTCAAAATTGGAGAGTCACAATCAGGATTATGCAGGACTTAGCAGCTGCAACATTAAAAGATTGGAGGTCATGGAACATGATATTCTGAAAGGCTAGAACTACAACCAAGAATCACTTACTGGGCAAAATTAAGCACAATATATCAAGGGAAAATATGGCCATTCAATGAAATAGAGAGATTTCAAGCTTTCATAAGGAGATCAAAATTAAACCAATAATCTGATCTCCAATATCAAGGCCCAAGAGAAACATAAACAGGTAAAAAGGGAAAAGAAAACAGTACTTGCTCAAAGAGGGAATAATATACACAATTATTTGATTATAGAACTCTATCTTGCCCATCAAGGAGGTAGAAAGGGAGGAGATTAAGTAAAGGGGGAAGACTGACAGAAGGGAGGGCAGATGAGGGGAGATGACAGACAGAAGTAAAACACTGGTGAAGAGGGAAAGGGTGAAAGGAGAAAGAAGACAAACGGGAGGAAAAATAGGATGGAGGGAAATACACAGTGATCATAACTGAAAATGTGAATGGGATGAACTCTTCCATTAAGTAGAAGAAGATAATAGAGTGGATCAAAAACCAGAATCCTACAATTTGTTGTTTATAAGAAACACATTTGAAGCAGAAAGACGTACACAGAGTAAAGGTAAGGGGCTAGAGCAGAATCTATTATGCTTCAGCTGAAGTAAGAAAAAAAAAGCAGGGGTAACAATCCTGATCTTAGACAAAGTAAAAGTAGACCTAATTAAAAGAGATAAGGAAGGAAACTGCATGTTGCTAAAAGGTACCACAGATAATTAAACAATATCAATACCAAATATATATTCACCAAGTGATATAGTATCCAAATTCTTAAAGCAGAAATTAAATAAATTACAAGAAAAAATAGAAAAAACTGTATTAGTGGGGGACCCCAACTTTCCCCTCTCAGAACTCAAAAAATCCAACCAAAAATAAACAAGAAAGAAGGTAAGGAGATAAATAGAATATCAGAAAATTTAGAGATGACAGACCTTTGGAGAAAACTGAATGGGAATAGAAAGGAATATACCTTTTTCTCAGCAGCACATGGCACCTACACAAAAACTGACCCTGTATTAGGGCATAAAGACCTTAAAATCAAATGCAGAAAGGCAAGGATATAAAATGTATTTTTTTTCAGATTATAATGCAATAAAATTACATTCAGCAAAGGGCAGTGGAAAGATAGATTAAAAATTAAATGGAAACAAAATGATCTAATCCCAAAGAATAAGCAGGTCAAAGAACAAATCATAGAAACAGTCAATAATTTCATTAAAGAGAATGATGACAATGAGAGAATGTACCAAAATTTATGGGATGCATCTAAGGCAATATTTAGGGGAAAGTTTATTTCTCTAGATTCTTACATCAACAAAATAGAAAAAGAACAGATCGATGAATTGGGCATGCAACTAAAAAAAAAACTAGAGAAAGAATAAATTAAAAATCCCCAATTGAGCACCAAATTAGAAATCCTGAAAATAAAAGATGAGATTAATAAGACTGAAAGTAAAAAAAGAAAATTATTAGCTAATAAATAAATCTAGAAGCTGGTTTTATAGAAAAACTAATAAGAGAGATAAGCCATTGGTTAATTTGATTTAAAAAAAAGAAAGAAGAAAACCAAATATATCCAGTATCAAAAATGAAAAGGGTAAAATCACCACCAATGAAGAATAAATTAAAGCAATCATTAGGAAATAGTTTGCCCAATTATATGCCAATAAATCGGACAGTCTGAGTGAAACCAATGAATGTCTATGAAAATATAAATTACCCAGATTAACAGATCAGAAAATAGAATGCTTAAATAACCCTATTTTAGAAAAAGGAATTGAACAAACCATTAATGAACTTCCTAAGAAAAAAACCCAGGGCCAGATGGATTCACAAGTGAATTCTACCAAAGTTTAAAGAACAATTAATTTCAATACTGTATAAACTATTTGGAAAAATAGGCAAAGAAAGAGTCCTGAAAAACTCCTTTTATGACAAAAAAATATGGTGCTGATACCTAAACCATGAAGAGCTATAACAAGAAAGAAAATTGTAGACCAATTTCCCTAATGAACAAAATACTAGCAAGGAGATTGCAGCAATATATCATAAGGATTATATACTATGACCAAGTGGGATTCATATCAGGAATGCAAGGTTGGTTCAATATTAGGAAAACTATCAAGATAATTGACCATATCAATAACAAAACCAAGAAAAATCATACAATTACCTCAATAGATGCTGAAAAAGCTTTAGACAAAATACAGCACCCATTCCTATTAAAAACAATAGCACGGTAACAAAGAGAGCATTCCTTAAAATGATTAACAGCATCTATCTAAAACCATAAGCAAGCATTATCTGTAATGGGGATAAGCTAGAAGCCTTTCCAAAAAGATCAGAGATGAAACAAGGATGTCCACTGTCACCATGATTATTTGATATAGTACTAGAAATGTTAGCTATAGCAATAAGAGAAAAGAAAAGAAACCAAAAAATTAGAATAGGCAATGAGGAAACAAAATTATCACTCTTTGCAGATGATATGATGGTATACTTAGAGAACCCTAGAGAATCAACTGAAAAGCTGCTTGAAATAATTAACAACTTTAGCAAAGTTGCAGGGTATAAAATAAAACCACATAAATCATTGACATTTCTATATAATACCAACTATATATAATAACTATATAATACTAACTCTTGCCTAGCAGCAAGAGATAGAAAGAGAAACTCCATTTAAAATAACTGTAAACAATATAAAATATTTAGGAGTCTATCTGCCAAGAGAAACCCATGAACTATATGAACACAATTACAAAACACTTTTCATACAAATAAAGTCAGATCTAAACAACTGGAAAAATATCAACTGCTGACATGTAGGCCAAGACAATATAATAAAAATGAGAATTCTGCCTAAACTAATTTGCTTATTCAGTGCCATACTAATCAAAATGCCAAAAAATTATTTGACAGAGTTAGAAAAAATAACAACAAAATTCATCTGGAAGAACAACAAGGCAAGAGTATCAAGGGAATTAATGGGGGGGGGGCGGAAATACAAAGGAAGATTGCTTAGCAATGCCAGATCTCAAACTATATTATAAAGTAGTAATCATCAAAACTATCTGGTACTGGATAAGAAATAGAGTGGTGGATCAGTGGAATAGATTAGGTACACAAGACCCAGTGGTCAATGACAATAGTAACTTAGTGTTTGATAAACTCAAAGACCCAAGCCTTTGGGATAAGAACTCACTATTTGGCAAAAACTGCTGGGAAAAGTGGAAGACAATAGGACACAAGCTAGGTATAGATGCTGTCTACCAAGATAAGGTCAAAATGGGTGCATGATTTAGTCATAAAGGATGGCACCATAAGCAAATAAGAAGAGCTAAGAATACTTTACCTGTCAAATCTATGGGGAAGGGAAGAATTCATGACCAAATCAGAAACAGAGAGCATTATGAAATGTAAAACAGATAATTTTGATTATATTAAAATAAAAAGCTTTTGTACAAGCAAAACCAATACCACCAAGACTGAAAGGAAAACAGAAAACTGGGAAACAATCTTTATAGCAACTGTCTCTGATAAAGGTCTCATTTCTCAAATATGTAGAGAACCGAGTCAAATTTATAAGAATACAAGTCATTCCCCAATTGATAAATGGTCAAAGGATATGAACAGGCAGTTTTCAGATGAAGAAATCAAAGCTATCTACAGGGATAAGAAGTTCCCTAAATCACTTTTGACAAGAGAAATGCAAATTAAAACAATTCTGAGGTACCATCTCACACCTATTACATTGGCTAATGTGACAAAAAAAGAGAAAAAGATAAATGTTGGAGAGTATGTGGGAAAATTGAGATGCTAACTGACCCAACTGCTCTGGAGAACAATTTGGAACTATGCATGAAGGGCAACCAAACTGTGCATAACCTTTGATCCAGCAATAGCACTACTAGGACTATATCCCAAAGAGACCATAAAAATGGGAAAAGGACCTACATGTACAAAAATATTTATAGCAGCCCTTTTTGTGGTGGCAAAATATTGGAAACTGAGGGGATACCCATTAATTGGGGAATGGTTGAACAAGCTGTGGTATATGAATGTAATGGAATACTATTGTACAATAAGAAATGCTGAACAGGCAGATTTCAGAAAAACTTGGAAAGAATTGTACAAACTGATACGAAGCGAAATGAGCAGAACCAGGAAAAAATTGTACACAGTATCAGCAACATTGTGTGATGACCAACTATGAATGACTCAGCTCTTCTCAGGAACACAATGATCCAAGACAAGTAAAAAGGACTCATGAAGGAAAATGCTATCCACAATCAAATAAAGAACTGATGGAATCTGAATGCAGATTGAAGCATATTATTTTCACTTAATTTATTCTTTTTTGTGGTTTTCCCCCTTTTGATCTGTTTCTTCTTTCATAACTGTGACTAACATGGAAATATGTTTTACATGATAGTACATGTATAACTTATGTTAAATTGCCTACTATTTTCAGCAGAGGGGAGGGGAGAGAGGGAGAAAAATTTGAAACTCAAAATCTTGTAAAAATAAATGTTAAAAATTGTCTTGACATGTAATTGGAAAATACTGTTAAAAATAAAATTGGAGCTTACTACTGTTTATGGAAAAACATGGATATATACAAACGAGCATATGCATATACATTTATTTGTGGTTTAATTATTTAATTTATTGGAGGGCCTTCCAGTGTGGAAACTCCTTCTAGTAATACAATTGGTGGGTGAGGTTGACAACTCAACTATAATTTCTAGCCTTATTTCCCTGGGGCACAGGGCTGCTAAGTAATGGTTACTTGGCTAAGATGTGTCAGTAGCAAGACTTGAATCTTCCTGAATCAAAGGCTGGTTTCCTTTCCTCTATGGCACACTGCTACTCAACTATTATATATACTGGAATAAAATGTTAATTCCTATTTTTATTGACATTTATGTTCTCCATTCTTTATCATTTACTTTCCCCCTCTTTTTCTTCTCTATTTTTGTCCTTATTTTAAAAATTCCATCTTCCCTTCTTTTTCTTTCCCTTTCTCCTTCCTCATTCTTATCTCTAGGGTAAAATAGAAACTCCTCTATTTGACTTTTAAATCCCTTCACAGCCTGGCTCCAGCCTGTCTTTCTTGCTTTATCGTATATTATTCTCCTTCACATGCTTCTAGCCAGGCCATCTTACTTGCTTTTCTCCATACACGACTTTGAATAGAACACAGTGATGGAAACTTTTATTTTTTCTAGAATTTCCTATCTATTGAATGCTATCACTGTATATTTACAAAGACTATGTCCTATGTCTGGAATGCAATCCCTCCTCATCTCTTCCTTAAGAGACCAATAGCTTCCTTCAAAGCTCAATTTAAGTTTCAGATCCTATGGGGAACCCTTGGTTCCCAGGTTACTAGTGTTCTCTCCCCACACCAAAATAACTTTGTATATTATTTGCCCTTTAATGAGGGGAGGTGGAGGCAGGGAAACTGGACAACAAGTGCCCATTCTTAAGGGCCTGAATTTTGATGCTGCTGCTAATGAAAGTACAAAATGATTCATAATGGAAGGGTCTGACAGAGCTTATCTACATCTCTTTCCCATCCTAAAGGCCAAAGGTATAAGAACAACTCTCTGACCTCCTAAGGGCTAATAGGATAGGGTGCTCTTTACCCCACTAGACCACCTGGGATAGGGTCACCTACTGTTTGTGTCTTCTGTTCTTTGTTACAGAATCTTGGAAGACTTTGAAAGGTCAGAAGAGCCACCAGAGATCTAGCAGCTGGATCCAGGAAAGAAGTAACACTGAGGCCTGAGGAGTGACTATAACAACAATGCTACTTGCTGCTACTATGGCTGTGTAAGGCTGATAACACCAGCACATGGGAGGGCTACTAGCACAGGTTCTTTGATCTGCTTTTCTAAGGAAAGCAACTTTAAGGGGTTTACAATCTTACTTTAATTAAACATACATATATCATTCACTTGGTTCAGGGGAAAAAGTTAGTACCCTGAACTTCAAAGAAAACACAAACAGAGGTTACAAGCAGAAACTATATAAACAGAGCAAAATAACACAAATCAACAGGCAAGCTTGTAGCCATCTGACCAAGACATTACATACATAGTTACCAGAAAGAAAAGCACCAACATCTGGGTTTTTCAAAGCTGGGGGTGCTCCTTAACAGCTACCCAGAGTCTCACCTAGTCAAATCACGTGACACTTTTCCAGTGAGTGAACCCCAAACAAAATGTTAACCTCAGAGTATATATACACTTCTTCAGGTTCAGAGGGAGTCACAACCATGCGACTCAAACCCATATGACCTAAGCCTTCCTGTGATTTAAGCAGGTCATCAAAGACTCCCGATTCAAAGATTCTTGATTGAAACAAAGGCAAGACTCAAAGGCACTTGATTGCCTTAGTGCTGAAAAGCACTCCAAAGGAAAAGATGACAAAAAGTCCCACTTTACTTGCCATTACAGTGACCTGCTTGACCCAGCCTCAGAGCCGAGTCACTATGCCTTATAAACAATGGAGCGATTTGTCTGTGGGATACATTGCACATAGAAGTGAATTTGGAATTGGCAGTGGTGTTTGTTTAAGCCAAATTACCACAGAGAATGAGAGGGTGAAGGGACGAATATGTTTCCAGTTTGGGAGATACACAGTAACAAAAGTCTCAGGTGGAAAGTTTCTCCTTTGGGTACTCACAAATGCCAAGGGTATTAATATTTATTCAGGATAATCCCCAATATGTAGATTTGTAGACTCTTGAAATTCTACTGATTTGAATCCCGATTCCAGTATCTTCCTGCAATATCAGTTACCTATGAATAGCTCCTCAATATCATCTAACCACTTGATATCTTCTCAATATCACTGATAAGCAATTAATATTGTTTATCTTTTTTTAAAATTATTTATTCATTTTTGTTTTTACATTACAAATATTTACAGATTAGTTCCACTTCATGAAAAGTCTCTTATAGCAAAGTATAGCAGTTCAATAAAACTGATATAATTACCTCATCTGAAAACATGTATAACATTTTATATCTGTATTATGCCCCCATCTCTCTATTTTAAAAAATTAACAGGAATCTATTCTCTCTCTTTCTTATCCCTCAAACCATTGGAAAAAAGAAAAGAAAAGACAAATTTCATAAACAAATATGTATAGTCAAGCAAAACAAATTCCCTCAATGACCATATGCAAAAATGTATACATCTCACTCTGTACCCTAAGTCTAGCAGGTCTTTCTAATGGATAGAATATTTCATTGGTCCTCTGGAATCATGAATGGCAATTGTATTGATCATAAATAGCTTAATCCTGAAGAATTACTGGATCAAAGAAGAAATCATAGAAATAATAACAGATAATTTAATTAAACATAATAGTGAGGTAATTTTCCAAAATTTGGGGGAAGTAGTCAAAGCAGTCCCTGGGGAAAATTTATATCTCTAAACATTTTTATTAACAGAAAAGAGAGAGAACAGATCAATTTAATGTAATACAATTAAGAATATTAAAATGCCACTAAATTTTAAAGCTTCAATTAACTACCAAAACTGATATCCTAAAAATTAAATAAATTAATAAAATTGAAATAAAAATAATAAATAAAAATAAAATTTAAAACAAAAAATTTATGGCATTTGAACCATAATTTAATTGAAAAGAGCTATATAAATGGATGCAGAGTGAAGTAAACAGAACCAAAAAAAAATATACACCATGATTACAATGATATGAATGCAAGGAACAACAACCACAAAATAGTAGAAAATGAATGTTGCAAAATTACAAAGAACAAGCTTGGCCCCAAAGAAGAGACTTGAGAAATGTTGGAAACTTGTTCCTCCCACTGCATTGTAAAGGTGTGTGTGTGTGTGTGTGTGTGTGTGTGTGTGTGGTGGTAGAGGTCCCATGATAGTGTTAGATTTTTTTCAATATGTTGGTCAAATGTCCTGAATGTTGTTGTTTCTGCTTTCCTCCTCCTCCTCCTCCTTCTCTTCTTCCTCCTCCTCTTTCTTCTTCTATTACTACTACTACTACTACTACTACTACTACTACTACTACTACTACTACTTCTCCTTTGCCTTCTCCTTCTCCTCCTCCTCCTCCTCCTTCTTCAATCATTGTTGTAATAAGGAATGGCTCTGTGTAAATGGGTTGGGGAAGCAATACAAAGGAAATTTAGGCAACATAAAAACAAGAAATATCAATTAAATTTTATTTTTTAAATGAATGATAAAAAGAAAAAGGAAAAAGAAAAAAAATGAATGATAAAAAGAAAAAGGAGTTCTAGAAAAACAAATTAACCTAGGGTCATAGATCAAGAGTTGGAAGAGACCTCAGAGGCAGTATTGTCCAAATCCCTCATTTTTACAGATGAAGAAAGGGCTGGGCAGGTTAAGTGAGTTGCATGTCCCAGTTCATAAGGCTCCTAGTAGTCAAGAGAAAACTGTAATCTCCTCCCTCTTCACTCCATTGCCCTGCTGGGGTGTCAAACTTGCTGTAGACTCCTGAATGTGCCAGAACCTGATTCAAATTCAATTGAGAAATGTTTAACAAAATAAATGAGAATACAATATAGATAATGTTAATTTGTGTTTTTTTTTCCTAGGGCAATAAGTGTCTTGTAGGGATTCATTTTCCCATTTCAAACTGTCTCGCTTAAGAGTAGGGGAGTTCTCTTCCTCCAGAGAAACACAATGAAGGCCCCAAGAGACCATGTGTTAACTGTATGAGCTCTAGAGAGCTAAAGGTGCCTAACTTCCCCTGGATCAAGTCACATAGTGAGTGCGTGTCTTCTAGGGCCTTTGTTATCTATCTCTGGAGGTAAATGGCTACTGTCCCTGAGGACAGCAATGTGAATCATCTCCTGTTCGAGTCTTCTTTTCTTTGGAACGGGGTCTTGTGAGACTTCAAAATGTCGGGGAATCTGACATCCAGTGGCCCATCCCAGAGTTTGCCCATAGCCAGGCACCGTATGCTAGGGTAGCTCTAAGGAGCAAACTACTCGAGCCAGCCCAGTAGTGGATCAAAATGGTAGACAAGACGATGCAACCTGCATCAAGGGAGCCACTCACACAGAAGAGATCCTGGTAGGACAAATATATCATAGCACCCACTTTAAATTTGATCTCACTCTCTGGGACCAAGGTGGTAGAGAGGAGACTGTGATCCTGTTTTGAGGAGATGTGTTTGTATTGCTGTTTTTGCTATAACCTCTTTGGAAATATTCCTTTGCAGAATCTAATTAATTGCTTACCAAAGATACCTAGGAGATATCAACTGGTTGAAATAATAATGTGGTAATAATATTTGAGATTTATTTGCTGATTAATATTGGAGGAACACACTAGAATGGGAGCCTGAAACAATATAATTTTATTTTATTTATTTTTTACAAGGCAGTTAGGCTTAAGTGACTTGCCCAGGGTTCCACAGCTAATAAGTATCTAGTGTCTGAGGCTGGATTAGAATTCAGGTCCTCCTGACTCCAGGGCTGGTGCTGACAATATCATTTTAAATATGCCTCCAACTTAACAATGCAAGTGTGAATTGGGATAAGGACTCCTAAAATCTATTAGACTAAAAACATTTTCCTGACCATAAATTTCTTTTTTTTGGCATCTTATCTCTCTTCTAAAATCAGATCTCTTTGGGTTTTTTTTTTGACCAGGGATTTAACTCAAAAGGGAAAAGATTTTTGTGAAAATAAAATCAGAGGACCTTGAGACACATATAAAAACTCATCCCCCTTTCCCTCATAGTTCAAGACAACTGCAGACACTGCACAAAGTCAGAGCCCTCTCCAATATTATCCTAAAATATTGAATTTTACTTGGAAAATATTGCCTCTAAAGTTTTTTTTGTCTCAGAACCCTAGCTTGCAGATTCCAGTTTGTTAATCCCTTTTACTCATTAATCCTAGCAACAATAACATGGATATTCATCTTGATACACCATTGGAGAAAGGACAGAATTACATCTGAAAGAGGGCAGTCACAGGATGGTGGCAGGGGGCTGGAAAGGATCAAAGTGAATTCTTCATAAATTCTACTTCTTTTACTAGCTATATTTTAGGAGCACAATATAACTTCCACACCTATTTCTACTTTACACCCTTGCTGCATCGCTGGTCATATGATAAGGCAGTGTTGTTATTTACTTATTTCCTTGTCCCCTCAAATCAGAATGCTATGCCTGATTAGTAAATTATATCATTGGATTCTGCCAACTGCAAATGTTTTCATTACTTTTTGATACATCTAAGTAAAATAGACTGAATGTGATTTTTTTTTTTCCGTGGAGGGAGGATTGTTTTTTAGTCTGTGTTTCAAGGTGATTATTCCCTCTTGAGCTCCTTTTCCCATGTTCTTTCTTGTCTGGTAGAGAAATCTTTTGAGCCTATGGGTACAAAAAGTTTATTTAATATCTGAAAAACACTATGAAAATTGGAAATTTCAGGCATAATGTAATGCATAGAATGATAATAGGATTTCAGCTTTAAAGCTAGAAGGGAAGACTTCAGAAGCTGTCTATAATAAAGGTGTAGAAATTGAGGCACAGGGAAGTGAAATGGATTTGCTCATAATTACATAGTTAAAGGCTTAGAGGTGGAATTTGAGCCCAAATTCTATGCCTCCAGAACCACAAGTCTACTGTACTGAGGATTTGCCTCAATCACTTCTATAGGTGACATGATATAGTATAAATCAGGTTGGAACCTGGGTTCGAATCTCAGTTGTGGCACTTAACTAGCTTTGTGTACTCTGAGGTCACTCTGCCTCCCTTTTCTCCTGTTGTGCCACCTGCATCACAGGGCTGTTGTAAGGATAAAATTGTATATGACCCATATGAAGTGTTGTATGAACGTGAATTATTATTACCTGTACCTCTCAATTAAAGAGAGTGTCCTAAGAGACACTGCAGAAAGCTAAACATGAAAGGCAGCGGAATAGAGGAATCAAACCTAGTCATCAATTAATCAATTAATCAACCACAGTGGGTGAACAATAATCATTGAATACCCACTGTGTATGAAGCACTACATGGGGCACTATGGCCTGTTAGATAGTGTCCTGTGGAGAACAAATATAATACGCACACAGTTTGCTTTAGGAAAAAATATGTGGGAATCAAATGCATTTGAGGTAACCCTGCATGAGAACAGTTAAAATACTGTAAAAAATCAGGATCACTAAAGGCTTTTTAAGCACATGCCATGAGCATGGAACAGTACAAGTACTTTCTCATTCATATCTATATATATAGTGTTAGAATCAGTGGTCTCTGGTTCTCTTGGGATGTTCTGCGCGTCTCTGGTCATGTTTATTTCCTTTTGTTCTCTTCTTTCCAGAAGACTCTAGTAGGCTTCTCTAATCCAGTGGATTCTCTCCCTCTTGTTTGTTGTTTATTTTTGTAAGGGTGGGGGTTGGTTGAATCAAACAACCTATCACCCAATTTCACTTAAAGTAACCACCTTAACATGAGGGGAACACTTATTGAATCAGTCAATCAAGAGCATTAAATTAAGTGTGAAAGGTTCGTAACCAATCTGGAAGGAATGAAAGCCATTGGATGAAATGCCTGAATAGCAAGTATATAGTATTAGATGCAGAAACTTGGTCAAATCCTATGAGTCTTAGTCAAAATAAACAAGATGGTTTGGAACCAGCCCAATAGTGAGAACAGTCTAGCCAAGTCTCTGAAAGAGAATTGCTTGGGGGTGGAGGAAAGAGGGGAAAGAAGGGTAGAGAAAAATCTCCTTCCTTCACCTTGAGTAAAGGATAACCTTAGGAATTTCTTAAGATTGGAAGATTTTTGAACTTCTTATAGACATCCTAGAACTGTCTCATTTTTTAGAAGTATTTGCATTGAGAACCAAAAACAAAAAAGAAAAACTAGATCTCCCTCCCGCCTCCCCCACCCCCACCCCAGAAAGGCAAAACTCTACAAGGAGTCCAGTTCCTTTTGTACCTAAGGGAAGCCTCATGGGTGAATGGGGGAGAGGACTCCCAGAACTGCGAGACACCTCCTTTGCTACATATCCTTTAAGACTGAGCCCACTTTCCCCCTGAACTCTGCATATATATGTGGGACAGTGTGCCCTTGGTTTGGGAGGGGTGTGTACGTGTTTTGTACCAAATGTTCTTACTACATCACTTAATAAATATCCATTTTTAAACATTAATTATGTATAGCTGACTGATATCAACTGACAATCAATGGTGACCCCCATAGCAATGAATGTTTATAAACTAGAGTAATAGAGAGGCCTCCCTAGTTCCAAAGGGTCTTCTAGAACCCTGAGAGGAGAAGTAGCAGCCATCTTCTGGAAACCCTACCTAACAGTGCAAGTGAGGGTTGAGAGAGCAGCCCCGTAGCCAGGAAATGTGCTATATTTATTGATTTATTGATACATTTTGTTTTGGCACAACACTTTCCAACAAAGGCACAAATAACCTCTTCTGCCTCAAAATCATTGCCCCCCAAATCAGTTAAGTCACCTAATATCCTGACACAGTTGGCTTTCCACTTTTTTAGTTCATCCATTTTTAACAGAAGTGAAGGATATAGTCATTCTTTGATGGTATGGTACCTTGATCATTGTGTCTGACGTGAGTTTTGTTGCTTCTTAGTCCTGGATCCTGTCCTCTTGTTGTCCTCCCCCCTCCCCCTTTCGATTTGTCTGTTGCTTTCCACTCAGCTCAGCTGTTAAGTGTCATCATCAATGAATCGAATATATGATCCATTGGTAGAATCACCACTTGATTGTTACCCAATTTCTGAGTAACTTCTTCAAACAAACTTGTAAACAAAGGGTTGCAAGATACTATACTGTACAGCATACTATTGGCGCTACTGAAAACTACAGAGTTGGTTTTAAAATGCACTCTTCTGTACAATTTTCATGTTTAGTCATTGGTATCAAGGATATGCTGAAGCCCTGTAGGTATGTGGCTGTCTAGTCCTTTGGAACTTTGATTTTCTCATTCTAGTAATAACCCACTAGAGCCTGACCTGTAGGTGTTAATACTGATCTTTATGTGTGAAGAAGTTTAAATCTCCAAGGCATTTTATAATATGCAAAAGAAGAAAATGAGTGACAAGGAGCGGCCCTGGGTCAATGCCCAGTTTCTTTCCAACAGCTTTCAGTGCTGGACTTGAAGGCTAGAGGTGAGTATTTGCCAGGGGAACACCAGAGCAAGGATAGCCTATTGTTAAATTTTCAATGTGAATATTGACATCTCGGGAATCTATAAGTGATACAAATCGAGGCTTGAGAGTTTGTTTTGTTGATTGTCTAAACTTAAAGTGATGGATAAAATTTCAGTAACGCAGATTAAACTTAAATGTGTTTAGTGCAATTTTGGGGGGGGGTGAGCTGCTTGTTAAGTATTTACCAGCACATCACTGGCATACATCCATGTGGAAGAAGATACTACTCACTGGAAAGTGGAGGAGAATTTTATGAAGTACCATGAAAGCCCTTTGTATTATTTTATTTTATTGTGGAATGAAATCAAGGTTGTCCTGTATCTGATAGGTATTATTATCTTGAATGTTTGCACAAAAATTGGGGGCCCTGATATTCTCAGAGAAAATGCTGGGTGAGGGGTAAAACAAGCCAAAGAGATGTAATTTAGAGTCAGTCCCCTAAGATTGAATCTGATATGTATAAACCTAGAATTTAGGGCCCTGGGTCATTGATTAGATTATCTAAAACATAGAGTTGTGGCACATGATGCTGAGGGACTGTGGATAAGAGGTCACAAAAATAGCATACAGTGTAGTTAGAGAGAACATGAAAAAACACAGAGAAGTTTGATTAAAACACTGCTCTCAGAAGGCCTTCCTTCATCTAACATGTTTTTCTATTTGCCCTTTCCTTCTTCACAAAAAACTGGAAAAAATGCAGTTTTAGGAACTGCCTTTGGGTCAGCACTTCAGAAATGATAAACCCGAAGTTTCTCTAGGTCTTTAGTTCTTACATTAAATACTCTCATCTATCATATTATTATAGAAATATAAAACATAAAAGCATAGAAATAGAATATGCAACCCACACATAAAAGTTTTCTATTGGTTGTAAACCAGGCCATATATATTGTAACACAGACTATATAGAATCCAAACAACATAAATCCCACAGCAGCTATTTCAGTGACTTGTACTTTTTAGGGAAGGGATGTAGAAGGCAGTCAACAAATACTTCCAAAATGGCCACAGTAACGTTGGCAATGGGAATGGTCACGGTGGATGATGGACTTTGCTCAGGTGAACTAGACAGCTGTCCATTTGATATCAACTTCAAATGGTTATTGATGAGAAGATAACTATACTTCCACATTGCCTCACTCTACTTTAAAAATAATTTCCTGTAATAAAATCTATTTTTGCCAATTTAATTAATGGAAAAGCAGTATTTTTTTCACTTTACTATTTAACTCATATATGTGTATATATATATGTGTGTGTGTGTATGTATATATGTATATATATCATATATACATATGATATATATATATATACATTTATATACACATAAATAACAGAGGCCTAATGACTCTATGAAGTTAGGCAACTGATAAGCACCATTCCATGGAAACAAATCACTTTTGATATTATCAGTTAACAGGTAGTCGAGGAAAGCAACAACAGATGTATGAGTATGACTGTGAAAGTGACAAAAGATAATTGCTTATGAAACACAGGTCCGGTTGCTTATAAAGCCCAGGATTCACCTTATAAAGAAACTTCAGTGCCCTAGAATAAAACCCAGAGTCCCCTCTTTAACATTTAAAGCCCTTCGCAATCTGGTTCCAATCTATCTTTCCAGGCTGGTTATACATTATCCTTCCTCATTCCATCCACATTCCAGCCAAATGGGCCTAATTGTTGTTCTCTGTACCTGCCATTCTTTCCATTTCTGTCTTTGCTCTGTCCTTCAAAGCCTGGAAGGCTCTTCCCCCTTATCTCAGCTCCTGGGAACCCTTACATTCCTTCAAGGGATCACAAGCTGGCAGAGTCCTTTCCTGATTCCCCCTAGCTGAGGCTCCTCCTTCCGCTCTGATAGTACTTTGTATTTATCTCATGCATATTTTACGTATGTCCTGTAGTGTGGAGTGGAGAGAGAATATACACTGGAGTTGAGTTCAAGTACTACTTCAGACACATACTAGCTATGTCTGTCAGTCAGTCAACAAACATTTATTAAGCATCTCCTATGTGCCAGGTACTGTGTTAAATGCTAGAGATATAAAGAAAGGCAAAAAAAAAAAAAAATAACCAAACAGTCCTTACCTTCAAAGAGCTCATAATCTAAAGAGGAAGACAACATGGAAACAGCTATGTGCAGATACATACATATGTATATATATATGTATATATATATATGCATGTATATATATGCATGTATATAGCTATGTACAGATATATGTATGTATTACATATATACACACATATATATATACTTACACACGTACGATAAATAGAAGATAATCAACAGGGGTAAGGCACTAGTATTAAAAGCCTCCTTGTAGAAGACAAAAACATAAAAGCATAGAAAAAGAATATGCAGCCCGCACATAAAAATTCTCTATTGGCTGTAAACCAGGCTATAGATATTGTAAAACAGACCACATAGAATCCAAACAACATAAATCTCACAGCAGCTATTTCAGTGACATGTGCATTTTGGGGAAGTAATGTAGAAGGCACTCAACAAACGAAGGGAGTCAGGAAACTCGGGAGGCAGAGATTAAGAGGAGAACATTCCAGGCTTGGGGGACAACTGGCAAAAAGGCCAGAGTCAGGAGATGGAATGTTTTGTTAGAGACCAGTGTTATTAGATGGTGCTGGGGCAAGGTGTAGGAAAACTGGAAAAGGGGCAGGGACAGGTTATGAAGGACTTAGAACACAGTATAGATTGTATAATTTGATCCTTGAGGAGATAGGGAACCCCTGGAGTTTATTGAGCAGGGGGCGTATAACATGGCCACTTTAGGAAGGTCACTTTGACAACTGAGCTAAGCAAATCACTTAATCTCCCAATGTCTCCAGGCAACTCTGTAAGACTGTAAATTGCAGGACAGTTGCTGATCTACATTAGTAGGAATGAGAATTCCCTAGAATAGAGGCTTTCAAAATTTTGATCATGCAAATGTATCAGTAAAGTATGTTAAAGAATTTAATACATGTATATTTCTTTATAAATCATATAAATGTACTCTTGTAGGAATATATTGTATATAATATAAAACCTACAAAAATGACATATAAGAATAAAAGAGGAAATATATTTAAAAATTTTGTTTATTAATAGCACAAAAAAACCTCTTTGTTCTCGCTAAAATGTTACTATCGATAATCATATTTTTCAGTGAGGGTAATGTGATTGTATGTGCCTCACTGTTTTTGAAAATCTTGTTTTAACACCTTGTGATGCAGCAACTAGTTTTTTTTAACAAGTTCTTCAGAGTGTGACTAAGTCCTTCATTCAGTTGAAGAAGACATTCTGTTGCACCTAACTAAAATGTCTTTGATTCAAGGAGCAGTAAGGACCCTTTTCACACCAACTTCTGTTTGACTGATTCAAACAAGAAGCCTTCTCAAGTGTAAAGGTAATTGCTTTTAAGTGGAATAGACCACTACCTTTATGTAATGTCTACTAATAAGGCTGGACTTACATGTAGGGAAAGTAGATAAATACCTACACACTTGTAAACACTTGTTCTAGGAAGGGAGGCCCAAGTTCTTGCCTATTCCAAAATGTATAGCCTAACACCATGTGCCATGATGCTTCCTATCAAGGTTGAAATTCTTTATTGGAAAATGTGAAGGTATTATCTCTAAATTGCAATTGTTAAAACCACTGAGGATGTGGCCTTTTGCTTTCCTTGAAAGCTCTGCAGCCTGGCCAGATACAACAATACAGCGTAAAAGAGACAATAGAACTTATTCATTCATTTGGTTCGTTCATTAGACAATCAGATATTGAGTGACTACTTTTCTGCTCATAGCTGCGCATGGCACTGTAGGCATAAAGAAAGCTCTCAAAGCGTTATCTTGTTGAGAAGATTAAACATTCATGAATGAAATACAAAATGACAATATAAAACAATAAATGTGTAGAAAGATCAGTCTCTGATGTGTTGCTGGGGAAAGTGAAACAGAATTCAACGGCCTTTCAGAATTCTCTAACAAGCATAGCTACTGCTATCCTACGTAGAACAGAGGAGCAGTTGGGGGGAAGTTAAAACAGTTTCTTTATCGGACTGTCTTTCAGTTTCTTTTCTGTTCGAAGAGGTTGAACCCTGGAGGTTTTCTTTCTTTCTTTCTTTCTTTCTTTCTTTCTTTCTTTCTTTCTTTCTTTCTTTCTTTCTTTCTTTCTTTCTTTCTTCCTTTCTTTCTCTTTCTTTCTTTCTTTCTTCTTAAAGGGGTCAGCAATCTTACTTTAATTACATTCACTAGTTCAGGGGAAAGGTCAGCACCCTGAACACGGAGAAAGTACAAGCAGAGAAATTAGCACAATGATCAACAAACAGTGCTCCAACTGTCTGAACAAAGTAATATAACCACCTACACACACCACCAGATGAGGGTAGCATCAACAACATCTGAGTAGTGGAGGGGTGGCCATGGGGTTCTTAATAAATGGTTACTCGGAGTCTCATCCAGGGTATCAAAAGGTCCTTCTCATGAGCAAGCCCCCGAAGCAAAATCTCAGAATATATATACACCTTCGTCTAATAGGCTCAGAACCAGAAGGCATCACAACCCTCCTGACTCAGTGCCTAATTAGCTTAGTACCAAAAGGTGTGAAAGCCTTCCTATAAGCAAATCTCCCAGCAAGCAGACCTCCTTCTAAGCAAGCTCCTCCTTAGGCAAGTTCTTCCCTCAATGGGCTCTGTGTGACTCAGGATGTATCACAGCTGGGCCAGAGTTCAAAGCACCAAGACATCCATGATTGAATACATGTGGTCACATAGGCCTATTAATGGACAGGGACCATCTTCATATTCCATTAACATTACAGGTTATCTTCTGTATAATTCTACTTCTACCTACATTTTGGTCTTCCTGCATTTTCTCTATTTTCACTGCTCTCTCATCAGCTTCCCTGTACACTATCTACAGGACTGCGCTCAGCTTCTATAATTCCTGGGAACCTATTCAGCTGCCTAACCAGGTTCAAGCCAAGACCTTTCCATGTCCTCTTGGCTGTTGCTCCAAAGATGTACAAGCACTTACTTTGTGGTCAGCCTTCTTCCTGTGGTGTAGGACAGGCCACAGAATACTATGAATGCCAGGTTTAGTAGTAGCTTTATTTCCTAGCCCAGGGGTTCAACCTTAACCTGGGGTCCTTGAGCTTTTATTTGATAACTGTATTTCAACATAATTTGTTTTTTTAGTCCTATGTATTTTATTTTGTGAACGTTAAAATATTATTTGAAGAAGGAGTCCAAAGGTTTTAGATGTGAAAGAGGTCCATGACCCAAAAAAGGTTAAGAATCCCTGCTCTAGGTATTGAAGTAGGTATTAAAGAAGGAAAAAACATAGTGAATGCTTTTTAAAATTTCAATCATTTCAATATAAGTAATATGGCTCAGTTGAACTATCTCCTAGGATTTTGAAAGAAATGGCAGATATGGTTGCTGAGTCAATGAGCTTTGAAAGATCATGAAAAAATGAGAAAGGTACCACAAGATGGGAAAAAGGCAAATGCCTCAATTTTCAAAAAAGGAAAGATAATAGCATCTGTGAATTGTAGACCAGAGAGTTTGGTTCTTGAAAATATTCTAGAATGGATGATTAGGGGGCAGAGCCAAGATGGCTACCAGAAAGCAGTAACTGGCGTGAGCTCCCCACCAAATCCCTCCAAAAACCTATAAAAAAA